>CM024264.1:12622138-13222138 GCA_013621005.1 Aeschynomene evenia | reverse complement strand
CTGTTGATTCCCCTAATGATGTAAAGCATAGGGTAGAGTTTCTTTTTAATTCCCCTAATGATGTAACTCCTGTATTCGATTGCATATATGACAATGAAGGTCCAGGGTTAGCATATTCGCCGTTTGCACCACTCGAACTCAATAATCAACTTAAAACATTCGACGTTCAAGACTTACTAGAAGAAATTAATTTAGGAGATAACACAGAGAATCAACCCATTTATATAAGCAAAGAATTGCCGAACGACTATAAACAAAGTCTTATTGAAGTCTTGAGAGAGTTTAAAGACTGTTTTGCTTGGGATTATCATGAGATGACGGGGCTCGATCGAGACCTAGTTGAACATCGACTCCCATTGTATCATCAGGCTCGTCCGGTAAAGCAAAATCCACGTTGGTTTGCTACTGAAGTAATCGGGAAAATCAAAGAAGAAATCGAGCGTCTATTAAAAGCAAAGTTTATTAGAACAGCTCGATACGTCGAATGGGTATCAAATATAGTTCTATAATAAAGAAAAACGGAAAATTAAGGGTGTGCATAGATTTTCGAGATTTGAATCGAGCCACCCCGAAAGATGAATATCATATGCCTATCGCCGATATGTTGATTGACTCTGCGGCCGATAGCAAATACCTAAGTCTCATGGATTGTAAAGACCTTTGTCTGTCCTTTCTTTTTTGTGATGGAGGCCCTGATATTCTCGAATAGTAAGGCAACAATATTCTCAAGTATAAATAAAACAACAATAAATTAATAATTACACCTGAACTCTTCACTGATGGAGGAGAAAGAGTTATACTGGGAAGACCTAAGGATGCTTTCACTCTTGACAAATTGACAGCTTGACCTTTATACTTTTTCTCCCACCATTGGGCTAAAGATTGAGAAACAAACTGACTATCTTCAAGTTCTAAAAAATGTAAAGGTCTAGAGTTTCTTTGTTTCTTTCCAGCAGGAGCTCTAAACTTTCTCGATCTTTTGATGCTCGACACTAGGGAAAGTCGTCAAAGACGGTTTCAAAAGGTGCAGGAATAGTTTGGGAAAAACCCAGCTGTCTGGCCATGAAATGGGGATTGCAACAGACAGTTCCTAATTCGTTCGACCCCGGAACTCCTGTCGTTAGAATCTGGGGACCAAAAAGTTAGCCCAAATAGCATCCTGGTGAGTGATTACATTCGGATCTACGGATGAAGTCACTCGAGGACCAGTAAACCATGTGGGGCCAAATTGCCTTTTCAAAAAGGGGCTGATGTCGAATTGTTCTGACCTAATTCGGGAAGAGGCGAATAAGGTGAAGTATTTCATAAACACCTCGATCGTAGGAATCTCTTCGTTCGGATGGGCCTGATACCACCTACTTAATTCAGGCCCATAGGTTCCGGTAGAGAACGGTGACTTCGGGACGTTTGTAAGGTGTTTTTTGAAGATGACATTTAACCACAATTGAATCAACCACAAAGGTCCTCCACTGTTGGTCAATTGGCCAGTTTTCCTTAAACTCGACACACATTTGTTGAGAGTGTCGTATAGAGACGCCAACAGTAACTTCGACAAACACCAAGCAGGCCCTTTGATCAATTGCCGAATTGAATCAAATTAAAACTAGGTAACTTGTAGACAAGTGGAAAACCTAGATCATTTTCCCAAGGAATTCAATTAATGAAAAGTGATTGTGCAAAGTTATGTCAGATTTAGGGAATTTTGACATTCAAATTAAAAACAAATTCAATTAGGACTATTATCAAATAGGTAGAGCACACTAGCTTAAGGAATTTGAATAGTAAAATCTATATCATTGATTCATATTCCTTTCAAGAATTACAATTGAATTGTAGATCTAATTTTAAACCTGAAATCAAATCTAATTTCATATGAAAATCTTCATACATTCATCTTAATACACTTGAATTAGATCTGAAATCTCAAAACCTAATTCAAGATATCAAGATTGAAGCTCTACAATTCAATTTCCTAAATCAGAAATCTTTAGATCTAGGTATTCTCTCAACTTAAAAATATTAATCAATAATTCAGAAATCTCTAGAATTATCAATCAATTGGATTCATAATTCAAAAATTAGAAATTCTTCATAATCCTTGAATCATGAATCAAGAAGAGATAAGATGAGAGAATTCGAATTCTTGAATGAATCATGAAAGAAATACCTCAAAATCACATTGCAAATCTCAATATCTTTTACAATCCTCCATCCTCAAGCTAGCTATGAGTTTAGTTCTCCATGATCATGGAGAATTCAGCAAGTTGAAGTGAAGAAGAAAGCAAAAAAGAAAATGTATAAAACTAGAGAGAAAATGAAAGTAAATCTCTAATTCTAAAAACTTGAAATGTAAAAAATGAATCTAAAGTGTTCCCTCCAATTCTGATTTAGGACTTATAAAGACGTAAAAGCAAGTGAAATGTCTAAAAAGCCCATGGACTAAATATTTACAACGTATAAGGCAAGGGTAGAACGGAACTTGCACAAAAATGTGACACTTAAGACAACTCATTAGCAAAATGAAGTTTCTGCTCGAAATCTTGCAGCCAATTTCTGAAGCCTCTAATGAGTCCTTTGGCCCTCGAGCCCTGAAGCAAAGTTGTGGGTCTACGACTCAGCTTTCCATAGCCACCAAGATCACCCAAATCCAGTAAGTATAGCTCGAGATATTGGCAAAACATTGAGTGCTGCTCCAGAATGCTGTCACAGTTGCTGCATAAACTTTGAGTCCACTTATGAGCTCCTTAGTGACCTCAATTGATTTTGAGCTTTGAAGATGAAATCTAGCTTTGTGTCTTAGCTTTTCAATGCCACTGAAATCAAGTGAATCAAATATCTGTAGCTCCAGTTCCATCCTCTGCAACATAAGCTGCTCAGGAATGCTGTTCCAGAATTCTGCAGCAAGCTTGACTCAACTTGAAGCTCCAATTTGAAGTCCTTATGATTTGAATGAGCTTTCGAGTTCTTCATGAAAGTTGTAGACCTGTGTCTAAGCTTTCCAACAAGACAAAGAACACAAAATTCCAATTTCTAGAACTCAAGTTATAAGCAAATTACAGAACAGTGTTACAAAGCACAAAATGCTGGAAAATGCACAAAGTTCCAATTAAGTTCCTAAATGCCAAATATGATGCAAAAATATTTCATTAGTCTCAAAAGTGGTCAAATGACATGCATACAAAGGGGATTAATCAATACAAATTATGCTATATCACCCTTCTTTCCCACTCTCATGAATAAGTACGACCAAAGGGAAATATTGTTTTACCATCTGGGTGCTTTTCGAACAAAACAATACAGCATTTAACCAGTAATAAAGAAACGCTATATGTTCGAATTCATTAGCACAGGTGTTTTGACTACCCATATTATTTGAAATAAAAGCAGGGTAATTCGTGCTGCTCAGGTCGAGATCATCATAAGACACCGACAATTTTTCCTTTGAAAGAAAGAGATGTAGAATAGGGCCTGTAGGTTTTAGGCTTGTAATGGCAGCTATGTCAAAGAGGGTAAGACCAAACATACCACAAGGTAGTTGCAGGCAGTTTGATGTAGAGTTCCAAAAGTAAAGGAAAGATGTTAACATTCTGGATCCATAGCTTAGATCCTCTCGGCTGAGTTTAAGAAGTTCGAAAATCCCGGCTCGCTTCCATGATTCTGCCTGGGTAGTTTTAAGCCGATCCATCCAAGAAATGAATTCGGTGGTGGTCTTGGGGGGGTTCCTATAGGTCCTAGACCCCTTATTAAAAGAACTGTTAAAGAAAGGACCTGTGTGGGCTAGGATCCTGAAATCTTTCAGCGTGGGATGGATATGGCTGAATTCCTCAGCCGCCGAAACGTCCCATGCCAGCCCAAGAAAGCCATAAGGGTGTGAATCGAGTTCATAAGGTAAAATAATGTCACCTGAGATCACGATGTCATCTATGTTGATGATAATTGGGGAAGAAGAAGAGGAACTCATATCTTTCACCCTTTTGGATGAAGAAGATGGATTAGAAGTTGGCGATTCGGAGTTAATTTTTTCCATGAAAGAACTAAGGAGGTTTCTTGATAGTGAGAAGTGATGAGAGAATATGCAAAGAATACCAAATTAAAGGTGAAGTAATTTGGCGGTGCAATATGGTATTTATAGTGGTATTTATAGCCAATAAAAAAAGGGACCATTACGTGTTCTTATGTGCTCAAAATTTGAAATGAGCATTTGAAATTTTGGGATAAGTATTACATGTCATCCAGATTCTTGTTGCGAAATTTTAACGGATCCGATTATGTGGCAATAAGCGTGCGAGAGTTTTTTGCTAGTGCGGGTAAATGAACAATTAGCGATTACACATGTTCATGTTAATTGTTCGATATAGTACGAAAATAAAATTCGAAAAGATAGTCGAATGGGATGCAGTTGTGAATAAATGTTTGAAATTAATTGATTACAACTGGAAAACTCGAAGTTACCCTTCAAAAAGGGCCGAGCTTCCTATTCAAAAATAAGACAAAGCATAGTCTGAATAGCGGAGAAAACAAGAACAATTGTTTCGAATATAAACAAAACAAAAAGAAATACAAATTTGTTACACGTAGTTTTGTGCAAGATTGATGAGGGATTGTTTCGCTGATTCAAGCCGAGAGGCATCCAGATTGTGCTCCTCCAATTGTACCTGTGCTTGAGTTTCAGCCAATTTGGCTTCCACTTTTTCAGCTTCATACTGTCGGATTTTCTGACCGACAAGTATTTGATTTCGTTCAAGCCGAGGCATAACTTGGCACAATCATTCTTTATCTAGTTGTAGCTTGCATTTCAATTTCGATTGCAGCTAGCCTGTCGCGTCCTTTATTGATTCTATCCTCCACAGTGCCTTTGAGGGCGACAGATTCAGCAAGGGATGAAGAAGCTGAATTGAACCTCTTATTTGCTGAGGTCACGAAATGATGAACTTCTTGCCAAACTTTGAAATTGTTATTCACCCAGTTTCGGAAATCAATTCCAGCACGTACAACATTTGAAGGGTGTAAGGGATTCCTTACTTCAATAACAGTAAACAGTAGAGTAATAGCAGTAGAATAAGAACAGACGAGAGAGGAAGAAGAAGTTAGAGTAAGAATTAGAGGAAATAGGAATATCAGTGTAATATTCCTGGAATTGTATTACTGTGAGTATGAATGTATGAGCAATAAAGGCAATATAATGAAATCAGTATAAAATCACTCTCTAACCAATTCTCCTCCTGGCGTTAGAGAGGCCAGACTCTCCCCCTTTTCACTCCACTCACTACTTGCCTGCACTCACTCCCCACTACTTATAGTATAGAATTTCCCGTAACTAACTTCTCAGAATTGCCCCATTTTACCCCTTTTAGTTGCTTTTACTACTCCTTCTCTGGTATGTATTTTTAAAAGGGATGATTTCCCTCTTCTGCCCTTGCTCTGTAATACTGGCTGGGTTCCTAACAAAGGGTCATCTTTGTCTACCAACGCTTCTGTATCTTTCACCAATTCCTCTCGAAGGTGATCATGAACGATAAGGTCAGAAAGAGGTGTCTCTAGTGTTCTGAGGAGTGTAATGATCAAATCTTTGCAAGGGTGGGATGTTTGAGGTTCGATGCTCGAAGTAATTGGAGGTGGTGGCTGCACGGATGGGGTTGAAAGGTCTTGGTTTTGCGTTTGATGGGTCGAGTCCCCTGAATAGACTTGATCAAAAAGAGTGAGGGCCTCAAGATCGAAGTCATCTTCTAAGACTAGAGTGGATGCTTCTTTGTTTTGGTCGATGTTTGGAGTTGTTGTTACATCGACGGTTACCGGGGCATGATGTGGAGAGGACGTTGCAATATGTTGATCATGGTGGCTAGGACTATTTTGACTCTTTCCCAGCTCCGATGAAACGAGTTCATCCGTAGTTGAGTCAATCTCGACATGATCATCCTGTAATGAAATCATGATTAGAAATCGAACTGTATGAAAGCAATGAATAAAATCGTGCCAAGAATTATGATCTTACTTCGCCTGTGAAAAAAGGATTCTCCATATGAGGCGGAGAGGAATGATGAATACTTGGTTCGGTGGCGGACTGCAAGAGATACAGTAAAATATATAAAAAAAAAAGATCGAAATTTTTGTTTAAATAAAGTACCTTGCTAGAAAGAGCTTTAGGGGATGCCTGTTCAGAAGAATGATCGGAAACAGACTTGGAAGAAAGAACACCCCTTTTAGAGCTTTTTGATGAGCATTTGGCCGTCTCACTCGAATCTTGATCTTTGCGTTTTTTAGGATCGGATCGAGGTGGTTTGGGAATGGCGATTCTTTCTTTTTTCTTCCCTTTTTCTTGTTCTTTCTTACTCTTTTCTTTTTCTTTGTCTTTCTTTGAAGTGACAACTGCATACATGAAATCAAACATTAAGAATAAGCAAAAGATGTTTCAAAATACCTAGAAAAGCGGCATTCAAAGATGGTCGAGTACCTGCAGTCGCTGCAACCTGATCCTGCAAAGGAATGCCTTCAGTCAATGAGCGTTTTAACTCGGCCAGAGGTCGATACTGAGACGTGTATCGATCTAGCCACCAGGAAACAAAAGAATTAGAAACAAAGAAAGAAGGATCTGCTTCGATGGGGGAGTAGTTGTTGATAGCTCTGACATTCTCCCCTAACCACCAGTCCAAATCATCTTCGCTGGGTAGTTTGCAGAAGTTTCAGATCTTTTTCAATCGGAGATGGTAGTGCCTGTCATCCATAACTGAATAAGCTAGAGTGGGCCTCCGCTATTTGTAAAGGTGTCCGACCTTAACCTCTCAACCATGAAATTTAATTCATCATAAAGGTTAGCCAAAATGAGTTTGGCCAAATAGAAGGGTTCTTCCTCATTCCTATCCCTCGACGCACTCTCATGAAGAAGGATTGCTAGAGGCAAAAGAGACTTGGTCATTTGAGTGCTTCGAGAACAAAAACTTACTGCGTTTAACCAGTAGTATAAAAAGGCGACGTGCTTGTAGTCCGTAACGGGGTCAGTACCATGACCTTTATTACAAGTAATAAAAGAATTATAACTCGAACTAGAAGTATCAAGGTCGGGGTAAGGATCAGTCGAAACCGAAAGGAAGGGATGAAGAACTTGACCATTGGGTTTTAAACCAGTTATGGCAGCAACGTCGAAGAGTGATATGCTGAACATCCCACTCGGTAGTTGTAGACAATTAGTGGTGGAATTTCAGAAATAAACGAAAGTCGTTATAATCCCATGTTCAATTTTGATGTCGACCAAAGAAAGCTCTAATATTTCCCTAATACCTATCATTCTCCAAGTTTGAGACTTTATGGGTTTAAGCCTTTTCACCCAATTTTTAAATTCGGCATTCTTCTTAGGGTTATTACTAAAACACCTGTACCTTTTGTCGAAAGCATTATTTTGCATAGGACCGGTCGAAGCTAATATGTATTTGTGGTTGAAGGAAGGATGAAACGCCCTATATTCTGTGGACTCCTTTAACGATAATAAGGGACCTAAAAATGCATGTGTAGAATTATCCTTGTAAAATGGGATTATTACCTGTTTCGTGGTTAGTGTTTCCTGGGGGTCAGAGACAGCCACCACAGAAGCAGGAAGAACTGTAGGTGTCACAGGAGAAGAAGCGTCGGCTTCTGAGATCAGGGCATCGTTGGTAGCGCTAGAGGATCCAGCTTGAGAAGACGCCATTAATGGAGTTTTGGAGAAAGTTTGAGAAGGAAATGTTGGGGAAGAAATTTCTTTGAGCTACAGAGTGGAAGAGAGATGGAAAGTGTTCGCGAATGATGGAAGTGTGGGTAGAAGGAGCGAAGAATTGGGCATATATATATATTACTTTTGGGATTCGCGCCGATCCATCGTGAATGGTTTTTAACCATTAGATTAGAAGCCCAAGCGATACAAGCGTCCCAACCGTCCGATCTAAAAGGTGAGGGGACGTTACAGCTGTAGTGGAGACGTGACGTGATGGAAGTGGTGCGCATTTAATGCGCATGTCCTAAGGCGGTTACAATACCCCTTTTTACTCTCGACTAGTAACCATTAGACAAGGGGTATTGTGGGGGGCATTTATTGACACTCAAAAAATGTATGTGTATGATTCAACATTTTCCATAACTCGACACATTAAATATGTCGATTGGATGTGAATGTCGAAGTTTAACTTGCAAGCTTTAGTAATGAGATCCGAAATGTCGAAATATGGAGAAGAGGTTGCCATGCAAGATAGGTACACGTGGCGAGTTGCTGTTTTGCATGAGACACGCGTAAGATGAAGGATCGATCCAAGTAACCATCGACTGATGTGGAAGACATGCAGCGAATGACAACGTTCATATTTTGACGTGGCAGAAGAAGGAGACGGCTCGACAGTTATTTAGATCTTAGCCGTAGGTTATTTTTAACCGTCGAGATTATGTGTAATGATCCGACGGAGGGTTTAAGTCTATAAATAGGAACAAATTTACGTTGTAATGGCATTGAACATACACTTGAAACTTGCTTACTACTCAGACAAAGCATCGAGTTCTCTGGGTATGTCTCAATCGCCCATAGGAGTAGATGTAGAGTAACTTTACTGCTTTCTGTCATTTCGATTTCTGCATTACTTTCTTTGTTCTGGTTTAAGTTCAGTTGTTTGTACGCATTTGCTGATTATTAATAAAAGCATATATTCAGTTCATTTATCCCAATTTCGTACATTATACTCTTCTTTGAGACTCGTGGTCCCGACACCATCTCTTTCTCAAAAACACTGATTTGAACCCCATTATTTTGTTCTCATTTGGCTTAGACTTGTCGAAAGCTAAATTCGAGTAAACAATTGTCTAATGACTAATATAGCCTTATGCATTTTCAAAAACTTCAAAACTGAAATTGAAAATCAGAAAATGAAAACGAATTGAATTTCTTTTCTCATGAGGTTGGTACCGATTCAATTTCTTTTCCCATTAGGCCATATCTTTGGACTCTCATGGTTATCTATTGAAAAAAAAAAAAAAAACAAGAACTGAAAATTGAAAATATTTTCTGAAACCATGTGGGCAATAGTTCCTCTAGCCATGTGGGCAACGTAACTAACTTGGGGGATTGAGCACATGTGGGGCCGTTTTGTAAGGCAGCGTTTGTTTGAGTGATACAATACAGAAAATACAGTACAATACACAAAATACAGAAATTTTAGAGTGTTTGTTTATCAATACAATACAGAAAATTTGTGTATCAATACAGAAAATATCTGTATTTTCTGTCCACTCTAAAAGTAGATACAGAAATACACAAATACAATACAGAAATTAAATTAAATTTTGTTCCCAATATATCCTTACTGTCATTCCATCTACACCTTCAACATCACCACCACTCCACCCCCACCACCACCACCACCACCACCACCGTAACTTAGCCGTGACGTCCCCCTCCACCGTTGGTCCGAGCTCCGCCGCTGCAAACAATGCGTCGCAAATAACAGAGAGAGATGGAGAAAAAGATGGAAAAAAACAGAGAGAAAGAGATGGAGAAGGAGATGAAGAAAGTGTCATCCACCACCACCACCTTCCCGCCGCAGCCACCACCGTCGCAGATAACACCGCCATCGCCGTTGCTGCTGTTGCTCGAAGATCAGTTGTTGTTGCTGCTCCAAGACGCCACTGCTACTGCTATGAGGGCCACCGCCGCCGCCGCCGCCGCTGCATCTCCGAGGATCGTCGCCATTGGTGTGCTTTGAGGATGAAGATCAGTTCTGGAAGCATGAAGAATGGCAACCCACGAGGATGAATTTAGAGCAGATCTGGAAGCTTGATGGAATGAGGGGTTAGGGATTAGGGAGTTTTTGGACATTTCAAATAAATTGTATGTATTGTCCCATGAAACAAACACAATACAAGTACATAATACACAAATTAAAATGTGTATTGTATGAGTTATCAAACACAATACACAATACACAAATTTTAATGTATTGTATTTCTTGTATGTGTATTTGTGTCTTGTATTATTGTGTATTACAAAACAAACGCTGCCTAAGGGATTTCAGTTAGAGGAATGGATATAGAAGTCAAGTGTGAGGTCAGAAAAAGGTAGGTTTTGATTTATTCTCAATTTGGAGTGAAGGGCTACACTGAGTGCTCTGAAATTGCTCCTTCGAGTATTCCGGCTATTCTGATTGTTTTCATCATCAATAATACACCCTTACATCATTCCACTCTTATCTCTGTTCTCTTTTTCTCTTCTCTTTGTACTTATCATTTTCTAATCATCAGCAGTTAAGATTATTTAAATCCATTGTTTGGGGGAACTTTAAATTCATTGTGCCTATTTTGATGTGGCCTGGATTTTTATGCAACCCATGATGGTCATTCTCTAATGAGTATGGTAAATCGTGCAGCAAATGGTTTCTGCAGAAGATTGGTCATGAAGGTTGTACCTTAACTACTTTATCTTGGATTGATTTAAATCTTTTTATTACTTGTTTTTGGGATATCTCACAGAATCTATTTTACTCATTTTTCTGACTCAATTTGCAGGTCTCAACAATTTGTTGAAGGCATATGATGATAAATCAGCCTATGCCTTGTGTGTATTTTCCTTTGCGATTGGTCCAGATAGTGAACCTATCACGTTCTCTGGGAAAACACTGGTATCTCTTTGAAATCTGATATGCAGTTTTTGCCCAGCTAATATGTGTACACTGTACAAACATTTTTCTTTAAAAATAATGATATTTATACATTGTATTTTAGTTGTTTATCGACACACAGGAATTCATATGTTAATAGTGGGCATTGCATGTTGATTAAGATCGAATTGAGTGACTTGCTATGATAAGTGAAAATATTGTAATCCCGATTTTCCAATCATTTTTCACATGAATCCCCATAAGACATAGGATTTCCACTAGCAATACGTGCCCATCCCCATATTGATGAACAATTGGACATACTAATTGAGTATGTACGAATAGCATAACTCTTTCTTTTAAGTCTCTTGATATTGATGAATTCATATGGATCTACTTATGAAGTTACAAAAACGAATAAATTCATATGGATCCCCATAAGATGTGTTTATTGATTTATTCTTCAACCTGACCATTACTTTTGTATCAAACATGAAATATGAGGTATGCCCATAGAACCTGAGAAGATCTTAGCATAATCTAATTTTGAAGTTGAAAATTTTAAAAGAATGTTGATCAGTTCACATACCTTGTATTCACTTGATATAATACAAACTGCAGAGCTATTAATGTGTATGACTAATCTTTTGTCTTGTTTGTTAGGGGAAGATTGTTCCTCCAAGAGGACCAACTGATTTTGGATGGGATCCTATTTTCCAACCTGATGGATATGAGCAAACGTATTTCCAACCCTCCCTTGTTTTACAATAATGTTTGACGTACAACAGAAATACGTCCCAACTTGTATCCAATGTGTGCTATCCATGTTACAGGATGTGTGCTATACGTATATGTGATATACGTATAGCACACATCCTGTAACATGAATAGCACACGTTGGATACAAGTTGGACGTATTTTTGTTGTACGTCAAGCATTATTGCTTCTTTTATCATGCTCCTGTTCATGTGGTTTCGTCGTTAATTTCAAAAGCTAATCTATTTCATTTGTTCTTTTGTAGTTATGCAGAGATGCCCAAAGAAGAAAAGAATAAAATTTCCCACCGCTCAAAATCACTGGCATTGGTGAAATCACACTTTGCTGAAGCTGGATACACATTTCAGATCAACAATGTCTGAAAGTGCACTGGTGTTTGTTGCTGTTGTGGTAGATTATAGGCTGCAAGCTCCTTATTTTTAGTTTTGTTCCTATCACAAAACATTATCTGAAAATAGATTTTACGGATAGATTTCAGGGACTATCATGATTTGGGGGAAAATGTTAAAATCACATTTTAAAATATTTCATTTTTTTAAAATATATTTGTCCCGTTTCCAAAAGAAAATTCATTTTACGTTGCCTTTAAGAAAGTTTCGGTTGAGAATCAGATGCAGGGAATGCTGGGCCAGGAAAATCATGCGAGAATTCTTAGAGGTTTGGAGGAGAGAGGAGAGGAAGAAAGGAGGAGGAATGAGTATAGAGGATATAATCTCCATTTATTTAGAAATTTTAAAATTCTCAAATTGGGGTATTAAAAAAGGAAAAAGCGTTGCGTACTCCAAAAATACGTACTTCGCGTATGTACTCCGTATACAGTGTTTAAAAGCATCTCTTTTATGCGGGAGTTTCCCACATTCATCCTTCCATTTGATATTGAAACTCACTTTGCACATATTGAGCCTCACTTTGTTCATTTTTTTTTTTCTTTTGCTTCATTTTTATACTCTCACCTTTAAGTGACTCTAGTTTTTCCTTCTCATAAAATCTTTTATTATATATTTTTTTAGATAATTAATCTCTTGTTATATTTGACGTTGCATTCCACTAATATTTATATATTTACAAGAAATTATTAGATATTAAATATATTACCATAATAAATATGTACTTATTTAACATGTATAGTTATATATTCTTTACTTATAATTTTGAAATTTAAATTAAGGGTCAGTTTGGATAAAGAGCTTAATTAAGTCCTTATATATAAAGAACTTCTTAATAAGAACTTTAATAATAAGTAACTTTTAACAAAGTTATTTTGAGTTTGGAAATAAAATAATATAAGTGCTTATTTTGGTTTGTTGTGGTAGTTTTTAGAAAGTTGTGCAAAGACTTTTTCGAAGAAGTTAAATATTTTATCTTCTCCAAGAAGCACTTAAAATAATTTTTTAAAAAGTTAAAAGTTACATAAAAATTAATCCAAACATCCATATAATAACTTATAACTTATAAAAAGTTAAAAAAGGTCATAAATTTGCTATCCAAACTCACTCTAAGATTTAAATCATAAAGATTAGTTAATATTTATTTATGAAAAAAAATTATCATGCACTAATTATGTAAAAAAAACATTATGCACTATCTGTCAATAGAAAATTATAAATTTTATTTTAAAATGAATTTGATTTCCATCCACCGATAATATAAATTTTTTTTAATCGGTCATCCAATCACGTGCTATCACGTCAGTCATAATTGTGTTTTCTCTTTCTCATTACCTGAAAAGTTATAAAAACATAGTGTTTTGATTGGATGACAATATAAAATATTTTACAATGTCACTACATCAAAATTAAACTCTTTTAAAATATATAAAATGTGTGAGAAAATTTTCATTATACTGTGAGCAACATTTGTAAAATGTGTGAGCAAATTTCTATAATAATGTGAGCAATATTCATAAAATTTGTGAGTAAACATAGATCATACTGTGAGCAACTTGTGTGAGATATGTGAGCATACTTTCAATAAATTGTGAACAATATGTGTGAAAAGTATGAGCAAACATGCATTAAATTGTGAGCAATTTGTGTATATTGTTTGAACAAAAAATATGTTAAACTATGATTAATTTTCTCAATATTTATGAGTAATTTATTTATATTGTAAGCAATATCTGCTATATATTTGTGATTTGTGAGTGAAATTTTTGAGCAAGTTATGTAAACTAAGCATTGTTCTGAAAATCGGATCGAACCAGTTAATCCAACCGGTTGAACTGGGAATCGCACCCTTGTCCGGTCCAGGTTGGGGCTGAAAATCGGTTGAACTAGTCAACTGATGTAAAAATAAAATTTTTAATTTAAAAAACGTAGTAACTATTTTATAATAAAGTATAATAAATAATATACTTTAATTATTATAATTAAGGACTATTAAACCTATAAATCTATTATAAGCGAGCGAAATTTTTATTATAATGTAAACAATATTCGTAAAATGTGTAAGCAAACATGTATATTACTGTAAGCGAGTTATGTAAAATGTGAGAGCAAAATTTTATGTTACTATAAGTAACTTGTGTGGCGTTTATGAGCAAATTTACAATAAACAATGAGTAACTTGTGTAAAATATATGCGCAAACGTGCATAACATTTTGAAAAAAATTGTGTTGATGTATGAACAATATTGTGAATGAAATTGTGCTATATTGTGATAAAATAAAAAGTGAATTGTAAAATTGTGAGCAATTTATGTTATATTGTGAGTAATTTGTTATTTTGTGCTTCAACAACCTCATCATCATCATAATCGTCTAAATTTAGAGAGACATTGTTAGTGAAATGGTGATCAAAGAAATTTATTGTATGTTAATTGAAACAATCACTCATGTATTTGTAAGTGAATTAAGAAATTTAAATGAATTACAAAATAATAAATTTTTTTATAAAAAATAATAAAAAAATATTTTCAATAAAAATTGTAGATTTAATTATAAGAAAAAAATAAAATTAAATAATTTTAATAAAAAATAATAAGAAGAAAAATGAGAAATGTTAAGAGAGAGCAGGAGAAAGAGAAGAAAAAAATTAGTAAAAGAAAAAATAAATAAATAGAGAGAATAGAAGAAGAAAGGAGTGGCGGGGAAATATCTATGAAAAATAAAAATAATTTTGATGAAAAAATTATAAAATTAGTTATGAAAATAAAATAAAATAAGATAAAAATCTTGAATGCCAAAAAATAAAGAATATCAGAAAGAGAAGAAAAAAATAACATAGAATAAAAAATAAGAAGAAAGTAGCAATGCAAAAGAAAAAAGAGAAAGGGAATGAGGAGAAGAAGGAGAAGGAAGGAAAGGAGTACATGAGAGTAAGTATTTTGGGAGTACATGGAGCATTATTCATTAAAAAATGAGTAATTTGGAGGGTTTTAGAGGTTTTTGAAAATACAAATGCTTAGGGAACAACAAAAAACCAGCCAAAACAGCTAACAAAGCCCATCTAACATTTGTGGCCCAAATAGCATTTTAATCATGAGTATATTTTTAGTGGACTTGGTGATTGTGACCCAAATTCCTATTTGTTGGCTATGTTGGCTGATTTTTTGTTGTACCTTTAGCAATGCTCTTTTAAAAAACCTTTAGGCAGCGTTTGTTGCGTTTGTTTGTGGTACAGATACAGAAATACAGGTACAGATACACAACAAAGAGTTGTTTGTTTTTAGATACAGGTACAGAAACTTGTGTATTTGTACAGAAAAAATGTGTATTTTCTATCCACTATTTAGGAGTGGACACAAATACAGAGACAGAATACACAAACTTTATAATTTTTATTGGACCGTGTACCCCTCCTCTTTTTAATTATTTACAAAGATTGCCCTTTGGTTTAAACATCAAACAACAGCCCAAAGTTGCAGCACCCTATCCGCCACTGCCTACAGCAGCTCCGCACCAACACTGGCAGCCATGGTAGGTCCGCCGTCGTCGCTGCTACTGTGTCCCTCCACGTTGTCATCGCTGCGATCGATTTGGGAAAGAGAGGTCGCAGCCTCCGCAAATGCAAGGCGTCATGGCCACCGCAAAGAGAGAGAGTAAGAAAGGCCGAGCTTAGGGAGGTGAGAGAGAAAGGATGTAGAAGAGAGACGGTGGCGGTGAACACGGGGTAGAGGAGTGAGTGAAAGCGACGCCGAGGGTGGGTGAGATCTGGATGTTGTTGGCGCCTTGGCGGTGCTGAAGCTCGATTATGATGATGATGAGTGATGGTGGTCGGAGGAGGGTGGTAGCTAGTAGTTAAGCCTGAAGGTGGTGGTGGCAGCAAGGATTTTGTTTTGGGGGAGAAGAGTGATGATGGCTATTGGGTTACTGGACTGAAGATTGTGTTTATAATAATTTTTTATTTTATTATTATATTATTTAATTGAGAATATATTTGACTTTTCATACATGATCAAATATAATACAAAATATAAAATACAGAAAATATTTTGTCTTGTACATGAAAACAAACATAATACACAATACATAAATTTTCTTATATCTATATTTTGTGTATCTGTATTTATGTATTGTATTTTTTTGTACACCTAAACAAACACTACCTTAAATACTCCACTCCTTAACAATGTAACTCTTAAATACAACCACATGCTTTAAATTCATCCTCTTTTCTTTCCTTCTCTCTCATTCTCTTCAAATCTAAACTCACAAACACGCCATGACATCAATAATAGGAATGGGGAAAGACATGCTTTGTTAGTATTGATATGTTTTATGTTTTTCTTTCTTGATGAAATTGATATTTGATAAAATATCCAAATTATCTTTGTAAAATTTATTATTGGTCAAAATAGTCCCTCGAGAAATGAAAATTTAAAATATATTTATTCCAAATTAAAATATCAGACAAATTGATCCTAAAAATATTTGACAAATTAGCCCTTAAGATTCATGGATATGGTCAAATTAATCCTCCTATTATAGGAATCAATTTGACCATTTTTTCATAAATTTTGAGGGAGTAATTTGTTTGATTTTTTATTGGTTGACCAATTTGTCCGACGTTTTAATTTAGTAGGGATGTATTTTGAATTTCTATTTCTGGAAGGACTACTTTGGCCAATAATAAATTTTACTGAAAAGAATATTGTCTTGATATTATGTTCAGTCTAAATTAAGACTTAAACATAATACTAGAAGGGTGCTAAATAGTTTAAGAGTACAAATGCAGAGAGAGTATAAATTGTTATTTAAGTAGTTATTCAATCATGTATTAGTATTTAAATAAAGTAGAATTTTATATTCATTAATTAAAAAAAATGATTTGATTAGATGATTATATAAAAAATTTTACACTGACATACATAAAAATTAAATCTAAAAATTAAACTCATATTTTAATATGAATATATTAAAAAACTATTGTAATAAAACGTTGGAGAATAAAAAAGTTTGACGTTAATCGTTGTTTATAGAGTAATGATATGATTGTCTTTATGGCATAACTACGTGGGCAAAGGTGGAAAGTGGGTATGAGGCCCATCAATAGACAGCTGGGTTTTAATGAGAACCACATTTAAATTCCAACAAAATACTTAAATTCATCCTTACAAAATTTATCGATAACAGTATATGTACAATAAAAATGCATCCAACTAATATCAAACATATATTTTGTATAATATGTAATGTGTGTCATACGTAATATTTGTTACGTATAGCACACATTACGCATAACACATGTCACACGTTAGATATTAGTTAGATGCATTTTTGTTCTTTCTGAACCTATGTCTATGCCTCGTTTTGTTCTTTATGAACCTTCGTTTTGTTCTTTCTGAACCTTCTGAACCAGCTACTATTCAAGGGATGATCCAATGTTCACCATGTTTGAAGAAGAAAATGCACGCCAACCCTCTCAAGTTTTGCAAGAACCTCCTCCCACTTCCTCTTTCGATGCGTTGCTTCCAGAAACACCCATCAACGTAAGTACCAAGGAGCACATAATTGAGATATGCCAGCTTCTAAGGTTTATTGCTCGAAGGTTATGCTAGGAGCTAGTCTGTGATAGTCTATCTATGCCACCCTTTTTGTGATAACAAAGGGGGAGAAAATACAATGACATATTTTGGCTAAGATAGAAATAGGGCTAAGACTTAGGGGGAGCTTTTGAAAAAAAAATTTCTCTCTTTGTAATCTTTATTTCTATGTTCATTGACAATTGTATTTCTGAATCTGTATTTACTCATGATCATTAATGAAATACGATGCATTTCTCAGTAATTATGTGCAAAACTATTATCTGGTCATTATTGAGAAGAACTTCTAAGAAAATAACTCTAGCCTCTCAGAAGCTAAGGTTAGTTTCGAAGAAGAAGGAAGAAACTCCTGAATAAAGTTCTAAACTTCATCAGAAGACCTCTTCACATATCAAACAAAATATTTACATTGTACTTAAATTGTTATCATAAAAAAGAGGGAGATTGTAAGCTCCAGAACCCTTCTAAGAGAAATTAAAATTTAAAATTTCTTTTATTGAACTCAAATGTTTTAATGATAACAATCTGAAGTCAATGATAAAGATTTTGGTTGATAAAGGCTAATGTGTGCACTAAGCGGTTTTAAGAAAGCTCAAATAATTGAGAAGAACTATCCAATCGGTTAAGCCTAAATCCTGCTATGAAACCTCAAAACGAAAGATCAATCTGAAGGTTGGAAGAACCCAAAAAGGGTGACTCAGAAGCTACAAGGTGAAATCACATGGATGAGTGAAGAAAAAAATTCGAATCCAAAAAGGGTCTCTCAAAAGGCTATGTCGAATTTTGGTCTCAAAAGGACTTCGACTCAGAAGGGCTTCCACTCAGAATGCTCATCACTCAGAAGGTCGACCTCTCTCAGAAGGCACCTTCTGGAAGTGATCAAGTCTCAGGACCTGAAACGAAAGGAAAGTTCTCAACAAGTTCAGAACATTCTCAGGAAGCCATTGGAACCTGTGCACTGTGCAAGTACTGAAAAGCTCCAGGATTTGTCCTGACAGTGCAGGGAGCCGTTCTAAACCTAGGACTGAAGCCACCTAAGCACCAAAAAGCCTTCAAACGCGGCAGATTCATCCTCTATAAATACTGGACGTATACTCTATTCAATTAGAGAGAATTGGATTGAATCAAAGTGCTAAAACTCTGCCAAATTGCCGAATCGTTTGAAACTTAAGAAAACTTTTCTCTCAGAAGTACTTAGTCTTCTGAAAAGAAAACTTTGTAAAAAATCTTCTAGTTCTTTAATTGTTTATTCTTACACTTGTGTAAGTCATCACTAGAAGTCTATCATTGTTTAACTTAGCTGCGTCTAAGTGACTTAATAGTGTCTTTAAAATTAAAAACACCATTTGTGAAAAACACTAAGTCCTCGGCTGTGAGGCATTCAAAGTTCTCGAGTGTTGAGGAAAGTTAATTCCTCGATTGTTTGAGGCAGTGAAAGTCCTCTAGTTTGAGGCAAGGAAAGTCCTTAGGATTAAGGCAAGTCAAGTCCTCTTGTGTTTGAGGCAAAGAAATCCCCCTCAGGTTGTGAGGTGGTAAAAATCCTTTACGGGTTGTAAAGGTGTTGGTTGCCTGATAAGGCACAAGAAGAAGAATATCTAAGGAACTCTCAACTGAAGGTTGAGGACTGGAGTAGGCTAAAATTAAGCCGAACCAGTATAAAATTCTTGTGTGTTTTTATTCTATCCTCAAACTCCTTTAGTTTTGGAAAACTCAAGAACCTTCAATTTGAATACTAAATCTCTAGAACCCAACCTCTAACTAAATCAAACTTGAGTTAAGAATCTTTGAGGACTAAATTGTAACTTCCTCTTAACTTCTCAGAAGTCAACTCTCTCAGAAGCATTCCCTTCTCAGAAAGTCTTCTGCTGCCACTTAGAAGGAATTGCTTCTAAGTACAGTTTTCTAAGAACTTGGGTTTTAGAAAAAGAATTTTAAATACTCAGCACGATTCAACCCCCTCCCCTTCTCGTGAAAACACACACCTTCAATTGGCATCAGAACTCGGTCCTTAGGGGTTGAGCACTTAACAGTGTTAAGGCAAAGATCCAAGGGAAAATAGGATCACAAGGAGTATTCGTGGCTGACGGAGCATCAATCGGCAGGCCTCCCATGTTTCATGGGGATGACTTTGATTATTGGCGTGATAGGATGACGCTCTTCATCAAGTACACAAGTTTGGACTTGTGGAACATCGTGGAGAATGGAGATTATGAGCCAACCGAAACAGTTGTAGATCCAGCAACTCAAACTCCAATAAGATTCCCTCTGGAAGAACCTCCACAACCACCGAGAACGTTCATCAGAAGGATACCTGAGAACAGATGGACTCAGGAGATCAAGGATAAGATCCAAATGAACTACAAAGCAAAGCACATACTTCTATGTGTATTACCAAAGGTGGAATATGACAAGATCGTATTATGCGACACTGTTAAGCAAACATGGGAAAGACTACAGATGCTGCATGAAGGAAATGATCAAGTCAAAGAAACGAAAGTTTCTATGCTGGTGCACAAATACGAATCATTCAGCATGTTGCCGGATGAATCTATAGACAACATGTCCATAAGGTTCTTACATATCATCAATCAGCTAAAGGTTCTGGGAAGAACTTACTCGAATGCTGAGATGGTAAGAAAGATCCTTGGAAGTCTATCTTCCAAATGGCGACCAAACGTACGGCCATTCAAGAAGCCAAGGACTTAAGCCAACTTGGTCTAGATGTCTTGTTTGGGTCTCTCAGAACCCACGAGATAGAACTAAAAGGACTCCTACAAGGGGCGTCCTCGTCCAAGCCTCAGAAGGGTCTCGCTCTGAAAAACTCCTCCAAGAAGCCTTCCAAGGCACTCAAAGCTTCTGAAGTTTCAGACTCAAAAGGTGAATCAGAACAAGACTCTGAGGATGAAGACATCTCCATGCTAGTAAGGAAGATGAATAGAGCATGGAAAAACAGACCAAGAAAGGAAAAGGATGTTGTAGGCAAGAGGGAAAAATAGGGAAAGATGAAGGTCTCAGAAGCCACATGCTACAGATGTGGTGATAAGGGACACTTCAAGACAGACTATCCTCAGAACAAGGGCAGTAAGAAGAAGTTCTTTCCAAAAAAGAAGAAAGCAATGGCTGCGACATGGAGCGACTCGGAAGATGAAGTCTCAGACTCACAAGAAGAAGATAAAGCTAATGTATGCTTCATGGCTGATGAAGACTTCATTCTAGAAACAGAATCCGAATCAGAAGAGGTACCTAACTCTATCCTTCTTCACTCATACAAGGAACTCTCAGAACTCTATGATGAGCTCCTAAGTGACTCGAATAAATTAGCTCAACGTTTTCGTGCCCTGAAAAAATCCTTTAAAAATCTAGAGGCTGAAAACGTTAAGCTACTTAAAGAATATAAGAAGGTAGAGCATGAAAGAGATGATTTCAAAGAAAGATTATTAGATTAATGTATTATTACATTAATTATTAGATTAATTATTATCTTTTTTGTTTTATGTATTATGTATCGATTGTCTATATTTATAGGGGATGGACACATTGATCTTGCAATTCAAATTGCATAACCAGTCAATGTTGAACCTTCTCCAGTTCAGAATAATCTTAAGTTCCAACATATAGATTATGTTGGTGATGAAGGAGTCGATATTAGGGGAGATGATGATGATGATTTGCAGGCTGAAGATGTTTTATTACAACAACTGAGTGATGAAGAGGTTGCTGCAGAGCCTGATGTTCCCCCACAATCTCAGCATGTGCAGTCACAAGCACGTGGTCGACATGTGCACCAGTCTAGGACCGCAAGTATGATGCGTGGTGTCCCTAAACATTACACCAATTTGAATTTGAACGTAGAGGACCCCCATAGTTCTACACAGCCTTCAGTAGATTCTGGACTTCAGATGGGGAGACTGAATTTTTTGTTGGTCAGATTTTTCCAGAAAAGGAATCAGCAGTGTATGCCGTGAAGAATTATAGTATTAAGAGGCGTGTTCAGTACAAGGTCTGGGAATCTGACCACATTAAATATCATGGCAGATGTGTAAAGTTTGGTGATGGATGCAATTGGAGCATACGTGTGAGCTATTGGGAAAAAAAGGCAATTGGGAGATCCGAAAGTACAATGCACCCCATACTTGTGTCTTTGAATCTATCTTGTAGGCTCACCCTCAGTTGGACAATGCAGAGGTATGTGATTTAATTTTTCCTGTGGTGAAGAATGACCTTAATGTTCCAGCAAGAGTTTTGCAAGGTGCAGTGGAGTCAAGATTCAATTTCAAGATATCATATAAGAGACTTTGGCTTGCGAAACAGAGAGCAATTGCAAAAATATATGGAGATTGGGAAGAGTCATACAATGAACTCCCTAGGTGGTTGTTGGGTGTTCAACAGTTCATGTCAGGTACAATATTTTGTGGGTGTGTTTTGCGATTTAAGTTACAAATTTGATATTTGTTGGGTATTTTGATGAAGTGCTAATATGTCATTTTGTTTTTCCTTAGGTACCAAATTTTCAATGCAGACAAAGCCTTATTATATGGGTAATTTGGTTGATCGTAGTTGTGTCATGTTTCACCGTGTATTATGAACTTTTCCTTCATGCATAGAAGCATTCAAGTGGTGGGACCCATCTCTATGGAAATATCATGGGGTCTTGTTGATGGCAATTGACCAAGATGGGAATTCAAACATATTGCCTATTGCGTTTGCCTTGGTTGAAGGAGAAACAAACACGGGAAGCATGGTCATTTTTTCTGATTTTATTACGACAACATGTCACCCCACAAGATGGTATTTTGGTTATTTCTGATAGACACAATGCTATAAAATCTGCATTGCAACGCAGAAGGAAGTGGATGGCAAGCTCCGAGAGCATTACGTGCTTATTGCATTCGGCGCATTGTGGCTAACTTTGCACTGCAATTTAAGAACAAAGATGCAAAGAGAACACTGACAAATGCTGCATACGCAAAGTCTGAGCAAGATTTTTTATATTAGTTCTCATAACTGAGGCATGAGAATGTAGCTATGTGTACTTGGGTGGACCGTATTCCTCGGTCTAAGTGGGCGCAATATGCTGATGAGTGTCGCAGGTATAACATTTATTAATAAGGAAAATTCTTGCATATTTTTCGTTATTTTTACTAAATTTGTCATCAACGCTCTTCAAATATGTCACAGGTTTGGACACATGACTACAAATATTTCTGAATGCATCAATGCTGTAATGAAGGGAACCCGCAATCTGCCTATCACTGCTATTGTCCAAGCAACATATTATCGTTTGGCTCAATTATTTGTCAAAAAAGGAAGAGAAGCACAAGGACAGATAGCGGGTGGTCATAGGTGGTCACAATATCTTTTGAGGGCGATCCAGGAGTCTAGCCAGAAGATCGGTCGTATGACTGTGACTGGTCTGACCAGAGATAATGTTTCTTTTATGGTGTCTGAGATTGAGACCGGTCACACTTATAAGGTCAACCTCGATAATAGAACATGTGATTGTGGGGGTTTTCAGGCGTTGCATCATCCTCGTAGTCACGCTTTAGCTGCATGTGCTGATGGTCGTGTCAAGTGGGGTACCTATACCCACCAATGTTACAGCATGAATTGGGTATTCAATGTGTATCAACACGAGCTTTCTGCAATTCCCAATACATATTTCTAGCCATAGTACGATGGTTCATACATCCGGCCAGATCTATCTCTTCATAGGGCAACTGAGGGACGTCAAGTATCCACTAGGATTCGAAACGACATGGGCAAGACAGAGGAAAATCATCCAAAACGATGTGGGATATGTAGAAATCCAGATAATACTCGCAAGACATGCCCAACTCTGCGGGCATCATCTTCTGCTGGTCCTTCTTAGATTACTTGTGATGTTTCGTAATTGTTGGTTGTTGGTACTTTTTATTGATGTTCGTTTCTACTTTTAATTGTGGTTTGTTTTTTTTGGCAACTTTCACTCGCATATAACGTACAATTTAAAACACTCGCACTACAACCGAAATTAAAAAAACGAAACAAACCATATTTAAAATGCTACAAACAACTAAGTTAGTCGTCAGCTAAACTTGTGCCTCCTTCATCTCCTTCAGACTCGTACAAGACTTCAACCTCATTTTGGTCAAATATCTCAACGTCAAATGTACTTTCTTCATCATAGTGGACTCATACCGTGTAACCATAAGACATTGAGAAATGTTGTACAAAATCCTTCCAGCCGTCTGTGAACCACACCTTGTCACCTCTTTTTGCACATTTTTTTTGTCATTCTTTTCCAGTCGGTGTTTTCAATTTGATTTGACTAGGTAATCGTCTTCGATATTTGTGTGCAAATGATTGTGTAAGTTCCTGCAAATGAACACCAATTATCAAATCTTAACTGAATGTTGTATTAAATAAAAAAAATTAATATATGAAAGCGTACTTACAATTTTCTCTTCACTTTGGGATCTTATCCATACCACCGTTACATTGTAAGGAATAGGTTCTATGGGCGGAGAAAAATTCATGACTGATATAAATAAGTGACAGAGAAGTATACAATCCTAACATCTGAGTTGTGTTAATAGACTACCACTAAATTGTATTCATAAGGCGACTACTATAACACCCCGATTTTCATTAAGTCATAATCGAGAGAAATTAAGGGTAATATTGACCTTGGTTAGGATTTAATTACGTTTGGGTGGATAAGTTTCTTCTAGTAAACCATTACATGTTATGTAATCTAAGTTTATATATATGTGTTTATTTCATGTAATGTGATTTATGTGTGTTTATCATGTGTTATGTGATTTATGTGTATGTACATGTGTATTCATTATATGTTAGGTGATTTAGGTGCAAATATGTGTTTTATTTGATGTTTAGATGATGCATGATGTATGGATGTTTATAGCACGAGTTGGGACATTTTTGAGGTGTTTTGAGACTATTTTGTAGCCCTGTAATCGATTACCACGGGATGGTAATTGATTACAGCCCTTTGGTTTTCATATCTGGGCATTTTTGCTATTGGTAATCTATTACATCCTTTCTGTAATCGATTATCGTAATCGATTACATCCTGTCTGTAATCAATTACGACCTGCGTTGTGAGCGTTTTTAGTGCATTTTAAGTTACATATGGACCCCACAACGTCTCTATAACATGGCTAGCCGTGCCAATTAATGAAAAACCCTAAATCCCTATTTCAGAAACACTCCAAACACTCTCTCTAACCCTTGTGCCTCCATTGTTCTTTCTCTCTCTCAAGAACTCAAAGCCATAGCCATTCCAAACCACCAAACTCATATCAAACCTTACCCAATCACAACATGAATTACATATTCTTACTCCTCTCATCAAATAGAACCTTTCTACCGATTGCAATTCTTGAAAAGGAGTCATCTTTGTATTCGTACTGTTCGTGGGGCTAGTGAGAGAAAGTGAGAACGCGTTCTATGTCGAGAAAGGTTGTCTCTACGCATTGCATAGGAAGTCTACAAGAGGTAGGGGTTTTAGGCATTCTTTATTCTCTGTAATTTCATGCTTGATGATGTAATTTTCTGTATTGCATGATTATTATTGATGTTATTATTGTTATCTCGTTTTTCCCATTAGGGTGTTAATGTAAACCCTCATTTGGTTTTGACTCTCACACCATCATTGTAACACCCTACTAGATAGCCCTTATGCGCGTGATAACTAACGTGACATGCAACAAAAGCATAACAGGTCCATTACCTCAAGCCCTGTAAGGAAGGACCCGCTCTGATACCAAAATGTAACACCCTACTAGATAGCCCTTAGTGCTATAGTCATTTAGGGCCATTTCATAAGGGTTACCTTCTGTTATCATACTTATACATGTTTTTAAAATACTTGTACGCGGAAAATACATGGGAGAATTTTTTTGAAAGTCGTTTGCGGAATATAAACATAAGGGCATTGCGCATAATATAACGATAATATATGACACCTGTTATAGTCTGAATAATACCTCATAAATAAATAGAAATAACAAACATAGTCTCCCCAAATATACAATCACGAAGGTAAATAATAATAATAATAAGTGTTATCCCATGAGCCTAAAACTGAGACCCGTGAGACTCCACGAATACAAACCTTACTGAAAAAATAAACACCGGCTAACATATGTCCGGACTCAAAATAAATACGAATAAATGCTAACATGTGAAGTAAACATAATCCATAACGTATAAATGGGAACTAATGAGTCTAAAGATGAAAAACTGTAAAGAACTAAAGTTGTGCGGGCTCCTCATCTGCTCCTGTGTCCTGTGGAATCTCATCATCTAAAATGGGGAAAAAACGAGGGGTGAGTACTGGGAAGTAACTCAGTAGGGGAGTCGCTCCGGGTTTATTAATAAAATAGGTGTGGTATGAGTGCATTCAGTTTTCAGTTATCAGTTCTAAATTCATCTTTCCCGGAACGACCTTCCTAAGTGCCTCTTGTTCATTTTATATCATATGCATACATTATATATATCATTATATAATCATTGTGTGTGCTCTACGTGCCATTTAGTCATATAAGGGAACTCAGTCAATCATTACTCTATGTCACAGTAACCTTTAAAACTCAGACTTAACTTCTAACTTTACTTTACTCTGTTATACACTTTTCTCTTTTGGCCTGCCCACCCTCTGAACCTTTTTCTCCACATCACCGACCCCTAGGCATGAGCTCATCCTAAACTATATTGGGGAGAGGGGGTATTCACCTTCCTTCAGTGATAGAGTTGCATGTCGAGGTTGCCACACCTCCCTCAGCAACAACTGCCACATGTCGAAGGTTACATGTGTTTTACTTTAATCTTGATCTTTAACCTTTTCACCTTCCCTCAGTAATGGAGTTTCATGTCGAGGTTTAACTCACCTCCCTCAGCCACAACCATCACATGTCGAAGGCTACTTATAACACATACTCATTCACATAGTCATGCATAATCATAAAGCATAAGGTCATATAGTTCACATAGACATCACATAACATTATAACATCCATTAAACAACATATTTAAAGCATACACTGCATAATTAACTTATATATATCAGTTACATAAGTTGTAGGGCGCATTAGGGTGCATAAAGGGTCAAAACAGTTCATTTTCGCACAAACAGCACTGTTGTAATCGATTACTCGGGTTGGTAATCGATTACTGTAATCGATTACACAGACTGGTAATCGATTACTGTAATCGATTACGCAACTCTGTAATCGATTAACAGAGGACAACGTTTTCTCGCAATTGGGATTTCGGGCATCGTAATCGATTACGAAGCTGTGTAATCGATTACGAAGTCGTAAAACACGATTCTTGGGTTTCCAAAACACGTTTTTCAATAGCCATTGGCCAAAATATGAACCTAATATCGTCCCAATCGATAGTAAACGTTACCATACCAATTCCAATCGTAAAAATACGTTTAAATCACTTTCCAATTCGTAAAACCCCTTTCTTTTTCAAAACCAATTTCATAAATCAACAATTTCATGAACCCTAATGGGAAAACAACGAACAACATTGAAAACTTCAACAATTCATCAATAAACTTGAAATTTCATAACAATTATAATGCCTAACCCCTACTTCTTGAAGACAACTCCTGCTCTAGACGGAATCCTAGTTTCACGAACGGCCCGACTCCAACGATGACCCTTTTCGGAGAAAAGCAACCGGTAGAAACGTCCGGCTTGGTGAGAGGATCAATAATATGTATTAATCTTTGAGGTTGGGTGAGTATTTGTGGGTGTTTCTTGACGTGGAATGGCTATGGCTATGAGGGTTCTTGAGAGAGAACAATGGAGGCTCTGGGATGGAGAGGGAGAGTGTTTCTGACCAAATGAGCTGGAAAAATAGGGTTTATCTTTTTATATTCTGAGCTATTAGGGTTTAAGAGTCATCGTGGGGCCCACCCGTCACTTAAAAACATCCGAAAACTCATTCTGCGCGCTGTGTAATCGATTACATCGGACTTGTAATCGATTACAGGCCTTCGAAAAAGCCCAAATCTGAAACTTGACCTGCTGTAATCGATTACCAAGGAGCTGTAATCGATTACTGGGCGCGGAAAACGCCCCAAAACACTTCTAAAGTGTCTCAACTCATATACTAACATCCATACACTCATTATGACTTAATGTAACATCAAAGCATACATAAATACACATAAATACTCATAAAAAAACACATAGCATAGGTACTTTAAACCAGGGGAAACATGTTCACTCAAACCCAATTAAGTTCCAATTAAAGTCCATTACCCTTAATTTCTTTTAATTAGGACCTAATAAAGTTCGGGGTGTTACAATCATAGGGTTCATAAAAGGGTTATGTTTTACCGATTGATTTTCAATGAGAAAGTGTACGTTTTACCGATTGAAAAGGGTTTTAGAACGTATTTTACCGATTGACTCATGAAAAACGTGTTTTGAAATCCTAGAATCTGAATTCCCGTGTTCGTAATCGATTACAAGCTGAGAATTTCCAATCATGAGAAACATGTTGTCTCGGTAATCTATTACGTAATCGATTACCGTAATCGATTACAGCGAATTTGTAATCGATTACACTGAATCCGTAATCGATTACACTGAATCTGTAATCGATTACAGGACTGCAGATTTTACGAAAATTAATTGTTTTGACCCTTTATGTACCCTAATGCATTCTACGACTTATATGCATGCTATATATGATTTGTACATGATTTATATATGATTTTATGAGCTGTAATGCATGATTATATGTTAATATGTGATGATGAATTATAATGATGATGTTATATGACTATGATTATGCAATTGTTAAAGTTTAATAACCAAACGCGCTCAGTGACGCTATGTTAAAACATCATGAAGTAACGCTATGTTAAACGCCACTAGGTAACGCTATGTTAAAACACAGTAGCCTTCAAAAGGGAAGGTGAATTACCCTCTCTCCCCATTAGTTTAGGATGAGCTCATGCCTAGGGGCCGGTGATGTGGAGGATAGGACAGGAGGGCGGCTATGTCTCACAGTTAAAGAAAAATAAAGATGTTTAAAGTGTTAATATGTATTTTTATGATGTATTTATTGTATATGATTTAAGGGCACTAGCACACTACACTGAGACGTCTATTTATTTATGCAATGATATATGTATTAATAAAATGAACTAGACGCACTTAGGTAAGACGTTCCGGGAAAAGACTGTTTTTAAACTTATAATCGAAATGAACTCATTCATGCTTCACTTATTTTATGATTAAACCCGGGGCGACTTCCTCTACTGAGTCACTTCCCAGTGCTCACCCTATGTTTTTCCCATCTTTTAGAGGAGCAGACAGAGCAAGATGTCGGAGCACACAAGGAGCCTACACAGACTTAATTTATGATATAGTTCCTTAGATACCAGAGACATATTTTATTCCTTTATTCAAATGTTATGGTTTTTATGCTTTCGCTACGTTTATTTAGTTATTTATGATTTCAGAGACCGGACCTTTGTTAGCCGGTAACTATTTATTTATCTGTATTTATCGTGGAGTCTCATAAGTCTCATTATCGGGCTATGAGATGACACGTAGTATTTATTTCTTTATGATTGACTATGTATGGGAGATTACTTGTGGTTTGATTTATGTTCTAAAAGTATTATTCAGTAGCAATTCATGATTATCATTATTATCGTTGTATTTACGCGCAAGGCCCTTATTTTCTATTCCGCGAAACATTTACGAAAATTTACTCCTACGTATTTTCCGCGTATGATATTTCAAAGTAAAAGATAAAGCTATGAAATCAAGACGTGACCCTTAATAATTGACCTAAAGTGACTTAAGCATTAAGGGCTAATTTGCAAGGGGTTACAACTACGATTTGTTAACGTTTTGTGTGCATTAAAATCGTAGGATTGCTGCGATTTCTTTAACATAATATACAAATACAATAAGTAAACATAACAAAATAAAATACAATTACAATAAGTAAACATAACCATATTAACAAATACAATTTCAAGTCTCTAACCCAAAATACAAATACAAATTAAAACAATACAAAACAAAATAAAAATCAATCGCGTCTATCCCTCCTCGGATGTGGTAGAATATGTTAGCCTGTTCGGCAAGTACGCGGCCTGATCTGGCGCCTAGGTCGACCCTGAGCCTGTGGGTCTGCCTGTGGCTGTGGCGGAGGCGCAGCCTGTGGCTGAGTCTCCTCTGACTCCTCCTGTGAAGACTCTTCATCAGCTACCTGTTGTTGTGGTGGCGGTCCCTGAGACGCAAAGATGCAGGTGTACTAGCCATAATATCAAATGCTAGAATATTCAGGTCCAACTGAGCAGCTCGTGCTGGGGTACCAATATCGCCACCGATATCAAGCTGTCGATGAAGATATGCATCAAACATATCAAGATCCTCATCGGTCATGGATATACCAAGATCATCCAGTGAGTCCATCATCGGCCTGTCACAATCATCATCTCCTCATGCTGGAGCCTGGGAGCTCGATCCAGGTGTATTGCGCGAGCTCTGCCCATGACCACTCATCCACTCTGGTGATAATCCAGCAAAAAACATAGCTCCTCCTGCAGCTACCGTAGACTGAAAGTGCATCTGTGTCTGTGTGACTGTGTCTGCGTATGCGGTGGCATTTGGGACTGCGATGACATCTGGGACTGCGGTGGCATCTGGGACTGCCCTGGCATTTGGGACTGCGGCGACATCTAGGACTATGGTGGCATCTGGGACTGCGGTGGCATCTGGGTCTGCGTTTGAGTATGAGTCTGTCGCGGAATAAAATAGTCACTAACATCTTGGGTCCCAATAGGGTACGACCGTCTGCTCTGACGAGTTCCTGTCTGTGCTCTAGTATGTGCACATCGCCTATCAGGGGCTGGTGTTGGGTGTGGAATCTGAGCACCTGCACCAAGCCCAACTCCAACAGGCAAGCCTGGAGGGATCTCGTCTAGGCCAGGGGGACCTTCGCCTAGATATCTAAATGGACTCACAGACCACCACTGCAGATACTTTGCTGAAGGACGATAATCCTGTGTCAGCATCCCAGTGAACACACGACTGTATCGATCGTCCCATAAAATGTGATACTCTATGTGCTCTCTCGGCCACCATTTCTTCTCGCATCCTCTCCCATCAACGCCATGAACGCGGGTGAGGTCAGTCATAGGGGAAGGGATATGCTGCATCATATGGACCTGCCTCAAAACGCGATCGGGCTTATGATACTCGACTATCTCAAATAAATTCAACGGAATAACTGCACGAAACAGCATAGAGTGCTGCTAGACATGATCAGGAACAATATGCATCACGTCAATGTCGGAATATGGTGTCCATCGGAACTGCACAAATGTTGGACTCAACATTAAATGAATGATGACGAACAATATAACAATGTGTTACATATATACAACTTAACAAACATATAAACAATGTTACACTTACCTCATCCATAGGGATGAAATTAAGTATGCGTCGATACTGCACCAACCACGTATAGTTATCTCCGCGAGCTGCCCGGAGACCGCCCCACCTAATAAACACAATGATATGTCACAATTTGATAGTTACGACAATAGAGAGTAATACATTAAATTAGATCTACTACAATGAAACATAGATTGTACCTCCTAGCTAGCGGAATGAATAGATCATCAAAATATGTCGGTCGTACTGATGGTATGCGATAGTACGCCCACGAAATAAGCAACGCCATACAACCACCAGTGTCAGTCACTGTGTACTTCGTCGCTCGACACATGCTCCTGTACAAACAGGCAAGCACAACGCCTCCCCAACACAAGCCACCACAAGACCTGAAATCCTCAAGCAAAGGTAGAAACTTCAGGTGAACACAAGCACTAGACTTATTGGGGAACAAAAAGCCCCCGATATGTCTCATGATGTAAGCTCTGGCGTGTCGCTCGATCACCACAGGAGATGCCGAAGAAACTAACTGCGACTCTGGAAACTGCTGCTCAAACCATGGAAAACTAATAAAACTCTCGTCCCGGCCTGATGCTCAATAGGGGGATAGCACCAAGTAGAGACTCACAAAAATCCCAAATGTCACGCTCTGTGTGGTGAGTCCTCCAATCACCAATGCAACCAATAATTGTCGCTTCATCGACACGTAAACCGAGCTGGAGTGCTACATCGTCCAGAGTGATGGTAGGCTCACCGTATGGCAGGTGGAAGGTATGAGACTCTGGATGCCAGCGCTAACCAGTCCGTAGTCACAATCGAATGTGCGATGGCATAACTGTGCTACCTCCCAAAAACCAGTCGTCCGTAGATGACACTCTAACAAAGGGTGTGGCCTAGGTGCGCCACAACATCTAACCTGCACTACACGTGGAGGCTAGTGAATAAAATTAGAAAATTTAAATTAATAAAATCCTCTAAAAAACATTAAAAAATTAAAATAAAATACTTAATCTAACTAACCCTAATAGAATTAAACTTAAATTAATAATCAAATCAACTAACAAAACTACAAACAAACTTAACCATCTAAAAAGTCATTATAACAATTAATTGCACGAGTTTTACGAATTCAATTTATTATAAATACCAAAATATTAATAATGGTCTAAAAATTAAATATACTAATTAACAAACTAAAGATACTTAATTAATCTAACTAAACAAAATAAATTAATTTTTTTTGTTGCTTACCAATAAATTAATTATGCTAATAATTTTATGTATTCACTAATCAAATTATCTAAGTATAAAAAAAAATTTATACTTAAACTGTACAAGTAAAGTAACACAATTAGTTAACAAGGACAATACTACATAATACTAAAATAATCCTAAAATATACGTTAATTCAAATAATATTTTACTAAACATATATAATTAATTAACAATTAAATTATAAATTCTATAACTTTAATTAAAAAAACTAACCACAACACCCAATTTCCGTGCAATGTGAAATTGTGAAGTAACTCTGAAATTTTTCTGTGTCATCGTGGACTGGTAGTATCAAGTCGAACAAGTTTTATAGAGAGAGAAAATGAATATAAAAGCAAGAGAGAGAAGACACGAATGAACTGAAATCCTATGGATCCAGGGGGTTTATATAGTCATCAGAAATCGTAGCACCCCTACGATTTCATGAGAGAAACGGTTTGTGTTGAAATCGTAGGGGCCCTACGAATTCAAGGGAGGAAGAGATTTTGCAAAGAAAAGGGTTCCTACGATTTTCAGTCTAATTCCAAAAAACAGGACACGCGATGGAATTATTGAATCTCCACTTTGTTTGTGGAATTAATAATTTTTTTACTTATGTGGGGAAAAAATGCCAAAGTTTCATTAGGGAAAAAATTCCAAAGTTTTATTGGGGACTAAAATGACCTATAAAATATAATTTTAAAATTTTAGGAAGTAAAATGAAAATTTGTAGCAGCAAAGTGAACCTTTAATCAAATCCGAAATCATAAAAGAGCAACAATTATTCCGTTGAGTCACAAAACTATCCCTCAAGAATCATGTCTCATCACATCTTGAGATCCGGCGATCATTTCCCTGAATATAATACCCATAACCATAATAATTATTAGTTCTAATTTGTGAAAATTCCAAAACAAGATCTCGATAAGTGGGGTTTCTTGTTGGATCTTTGGAGATGATGATGATAGTTTTTTACTGCACCTGAAATTTTTACTTGCCACCTCATACAAAGTTGCCAAGCATGAAATTTAGAATAGTGAAGGGCACATCCGCCTAATCCGAATGGCTTTCTTGGTAGATCTCTTCTTTGGGGTCTATGCTGACATGACCCTTTTGAAGGTTTTCGCTTTGGTGATTATAGCTTTTTCTTCGTGGGGGACCAATATGAGCAGGACTACTGTACTACAATTAATCCGGTGTCGGTGCAGCAAATTTAGATTAACATCTTCATTATGCTTTTCACCTAGAATAAAAAAAAAAAAAGTGGAGGGGGAACCTAATTGTTCTCTTTCTAACTTTAGGCCTCAATTACCATTGAATTGGAACTTTGACACTGGTTCTCAAATTAGCATAAGGTAAAATAACTTATTTAAATTTTTATATTAAAGTAACTTTTGAGAAATAACTTATAAAATAAGTTATTTTGTATGTGAATATAAAATAATAAAAAATTTTATTTCAATTATTTTGAAAAGTGTTATTAGAGAAGTCAAATATCATGATTTCTCCAAAAACACTAAAATAAGAAGTTATAAGTTTTATAGTTAAACAGGACAGAATAACTTCTGATAAGTTAGGACTTAAAGAAATCAGAAGCACTGTAATTCAATCGAGTCCCCAGTGAAAGAAGTATCATGACTAACTTTTATCTACGTACCCGTACTAAGACCACTAGACAAAGTTTCGTGCGTGTTTCGACCCTCTTCTTTCTCGCCTACAACGTATCTCAAGAATTTTTTTCGAAACGTCAAAATTAAAGCGAGTTATAATTTTGAAACATCCTGTTCTAAATTTTTCCCACCAATGAGGATTGGCTTGGCTCCTTTCAACAAGTTGAAATTGCTTGGAGGCTAGACATCAATTTGCGGCAATCTAAGGATAAAGAAAACGATGGGCCTATAAATGCTTAATTTAACAGACTGCTTTGAAGTGATAGCTTCAAGAAAAGGTATAACCAATATTCATTGTCCTAAATAATATAGCCTGTTAGTACTTAAACAACTTTTCAGTCACAAATCAGCAAACTGCTCTGCTCTTTATTGACTAATAAAAAACGAGTAATAAAAAACGAGTGATGACAATAAAAAAAATAGTCAAATCAGTCAATTCTTACTTAGTTTGTTATAATTTCAATGATTATTTGGGCCCAAATCAAAGCTAAAATGAATCCATTAGCTGCATTTGATGGTTTTTCATTGTACATATAGCATTATTGATAAAAAAACCTACATTTGATCGTCTAAAAACCATGTATGTGTATTTGATTTTTATTTTATTTTTTTTATGGTCAATAATAACCTAACTATTTGATGTATGCAATTGTTAATGCAGTTGTATGCACTTGTTTTATATTTAATTTTAATAATCATTTACAAGTTAAGCATCTTGATTTATTAAAAAAATATTAAAATAATTATGTTATTCTTCATACATTTATTACCATATTTTTTAAACAAATTATATATTGAAGATGAAATTGATATATTACTATTAAATCTATATTACAATGTTAAAAAATAACTATCAATATACAAGTTATGCATTTCATTTCATGAGGTTTGATGAAATTATATCCGAATCTTCTCAATTTTTAAAATCTTGCATACAGACTCCTTCAATTTATAAAAATTACACCAACATCTCCTGAAAATAATTAATTATTAGTCAAACTAATGGTTCTTATTATATATGAGAGATACATAACTTTTAACGACATATTTGTCAACAATATAGATATTTTCTTGAAGTTAAAATGAATAAATGACTATGTAGCAAATGATAAAACTTAGTATGAGAAGAAATAAGAGAAATAAGTTTTAATATATCTAATAGAAGGTTTGGTTATTTTAACTTCAGAAAAATGCCTATTGTTACAGATATGTCGTTAAAAGTCATATATATCATAAGAATCATTAGTTTGACTAACAACTAATCATTCTCACAAGAGGTTATTAGTGTAATTTTTTATAAGTTGAAGGGATCAATGTGTAAGGTTTTAAAAGCAAAAAGGGATCATATATAATTTTGTCAAACTTAAAAGAAAAAAATGAGCGTAATTTATCCTAAAATTTTTTATTTTCAACTATGAAAATGGACATATTATAAGAATAGGTTGCATTTTTTCAAGGAAAAAGTGCAGTGTTGGAAAGTGAATGGACTAGTCCCCTAACTGAAAACCCCATATGACCTGTAACCCAACTTGGCCAAGAACTGCCCACATGCCATATGGGGCCTATCTCACATGCGAAAGTGGTTAGTCTTTATTACAATCTATATTAACATGTGCATTGAGCGCTCATCAGTGCCTATGTTTAGCACTGTCCGTTGCTCTCTCCGCAGGCATTTACTATTATGTGCCTCCAACGATTTATGAAGGGACAGGAGACATGCTTTACTCGAGTTCGTGTCCAGAAGAGTGACAGAGACATTCGAACAATCTAATTTGGTTAGGTCATCTGGATCTGCATCTTCTTCTCAGCATTCACAAAAGGCCCCTTACATTCGGATATACTCAGTATTTTTATCGACCGCTAGAGAGCTTATGTGGGGTGGGATTTAACATTGATGAATAGGATTTACTTACAAATAACTAGAGACTTGACTTATATGATTGGGAATATCATTATCAATTACCATTATCACTGTAACAAAAATGATCATTTTCAACATGTAATTGTCGAAAAATGTTAATAAAAGTATTGTCAAAAAAAGATATATTGACATTTATTGGCTGTTGAAAATAGTCATAAACTTTTCTTTGACAATTAATGACCGTTGAAAATACTCAAAAACTAGTTTTAAGTATTTTCGACGGTCACTAATTGTCAATATTACTTTTATTGACAATACTTTTATTAACATATAATTTTCGACGGCCACTAATTGTCAATATTACTTTTTATTTTGTATATGTAATCTCTATATATTTATAGTATGTGTAATCACTTTTATTTGATATATGTAACCTCATTTTATTTGATATGTGTAATCCTTTTAATTTGGTATGTGTAATTCTTTTGATTTGGTATGTGTTTCTCTTGTAGTTACATTTTATATTGGATATGTGTTGTCCCTTTGTATAATATGTACAATTCCTTCCAAGAACGAGATACACCAAAATAGAGTTTTCATAATACCAAATTTGCACAAAATTCCTAATGGTTATTTAGCGTAAAATCGTATTTGCAAATATCTCACATAATTATCCAATCAGATTTCTAAAATATTTGATTGAAATTTATATGTTTTTAGTAATTATAGATTACATTCGTTGCATTTGAATCTTAATTATAGTTAACTCAAATCAAGTTTTTATTTTTGAAATCTTTTTAAGTTGCATTTAATCGCTGGTTGATTAATGACTACCTTGACGTACATGTAGCATAATTGTTTTACTAAAACTTGGTTCGGTAATGATGTAACTCTCAAAAAGCTGCTGAGCTCTTTGAGCTCTCAAAAAGCTACTCCTTATGGCTCCTAGGAGCACCCTTGACTCTCAAGAGATAAGAGCAAAAGCTCATTGACTTTTTGAGTTACCAAACACAAAATGAGAGCTTATGCTTTTTGAGAGAAGGAGCACTTGCTCAATAAGCTTTACCAAACTCACACTAAATACTATCATGGTAGTTTGTGCTTATTATAAACAACTTTTATTTTATTTTACCAAACATAACTACCACACAATTTTTGAAAAGTTAAAAAAGATAAACAGCTTTTAAAAAATAATTGCAATACTAAACTCATCATTTGTCCCTTAGAAATACATTGCATAATAGACTATTCCTTCAAAATTTAAAAGTCATAAACTAATCCCTAACATTTCAAAAAAGATGATGAATTAGATCTTTAATTTTTAAAGTCCAAATTTAATTGTTCACAATTCATATATAGGTGATAAATTAGTTTCTTACAATTCAAAAAGTGACACAAATACATCCTTGTATGGAATGAACCATTTGTCACTTCACTTGAATTTTGAGAAATTATTTTTTTATATTTAATTCAGGATGTACTAATTTACTTATTTTCTAAATTGTGAAAGATAAATTTAAAACTTTCAAAATATGAAAAAAACTTTGTCTTCTAATATAGTTTTAAGGGAAAGAATTGAGTATTTACTCTTAATTCTACTTCCATCGAAGATCTTTTGGACTTAGATTGTTAGTTACACAAGCACAGACTTAGATTGTTAGTTACACAAGCATGCTTAGAGACATGCTCCATTGAAGGGCACTTTTACTTATTGTCATATGTCCATGTTCATAATTTTCAACCATGATAGAGTAAAAACCCGGGGAAATCTCAAAACTAATCTTCTGTTAGTATTACATCATTTTGGAGGGGACAATGTTGGTAAAAAGAGTCATCATGTTGTTGATTAGAAAGATGATGACGGAGAGTCATGTGCTCCACATGAACGAATCACACATGTTGGTAGAGAAACGAACACAAGCAGATATGTTTAATTATATACAACCATAATTGCAAAACAAAAAGCAAAGATTGCCAACATTTTACAAAGAAAAAGGCCAAAAAAGGAGAAAAAGAGAAAAAGGAACACAACTTCTATTACTAATCCATCATCCCCATTAATAAAGTGTTTCCATAACTCAACTTTGACAATTCACAATCATACCTTTGCTCGTATAATTAACCCAACAAAACAAAGAATTATACAAAAAAAAAAAAGCAACAGAGAAATAAAAGGAAAAAAAATTTATATATCTCAGCTCATTCAAATCCTTTAAAGGACTCAACAGTATGTAAGGAGACATGACTTGACAGTGGAAAAAAATATGCATATGAATTGGTGGGTAAGGTTGATGAAATGAGCTGTGAAGGACTAAAGAAAAAAGTAAAGGGAAAAACAATGGACCACGCTTCTGCACCTGCCCCTACAATGGAATTGTTTGTTTTAGCTGGAGCAAGTCGAGCAGCTGAGGTTGACCAACAATAGACACACAATGTGAATAGAAGTGACATATTGACATGTGTAATTAATGTACACTTGTCAAATTTTCTGGATAGTAAGATATGATAAGATGATATGCTATATGGTAAAACTGAAAAAATCAAACACAAAGAAAATGACTATTTTTTTTTCCATTTCTTAAGTGGCTGATATATATATATATATATATATTGCTAGCACTGACGGCCTCTGCGACAGCCAAGTGCACCAGCATTAGAAGTCATGGAACCAACCATGGAAGATGATTTGGCTCCTAAGCTAGAGGCTCTGGCATAGCTGGCTGAAGCTCCAGCTCCGGATGGGGTGAAATAAGCACCATTCAGCAACAAATCTCCTTCTGACCTCCAATTCCAGCCCTTCCATTGACTTTCAGCTGTTTCCACTCTCTTAGTCACCTGCCAAAATGGTCATTTGGTCTCCATCAATCAGCAAATTCAGTGTGAATCACATTTAAGTGTTAAAACATGATTTAAATTCTGCACATGGCTTGTACTATTATATTTGTACCTCTTTGGCAAATGGGTTAAGAGGAGCATTGTATCGATTACCCTGGCTGTTAATGGTGGGGTTAGCACTTCCACCAATAGCATACATCTCCCAGTGAGTGTAGTCATTGTTCACCACATGGAAATAGCCATGTCTACACCTGCACCACTCACAGTAATCCACACCTCGTCAGATTCATTCATATTCAACCTCCGAAAAAAATAATAATACTTGATTGGGTGAAAGGGAAAAACCCTATTGAATTGTTGATTTTAACCGAGAAATACTTTTCATTCTTCTCAATTCTCATACATGTACAAATATGTGATTTACTTAATCTGAAGGCTTCTTAATATTAATGCATCAATTAGGGTTGTTGTTGTTCCAAAGCAACCTATCTTATGCGAACAGTAAAACAGACATCCATTTCCAAACAAAGCAGAAAATGGGAATCTAAACGAGAGAACAGAGAGACATAAATATAAATTAACAAAACAAAATGACATTAAATATTACCGCGGCATTCTCTGGATAAGCCCTTCTCCAAAATGGTTGTACGCGATAGTCACTTGCATTTGCTTGTCCCTTGTGTAAGAGTCACTGTGGCCCAATAGAATCACCTGAAATTGAAAAACAATAGAAATTAACAATATGAGCCACAGAAAAAAAAAGTGCAACCTGATGCAGAGGAAATGCAGGGGAAACAGGACAGAAATCAATTATTCTCAAATAATACATGTTATCAGATAGTGTGAGTTTAGTAAAACTTATTGAGCAAGTGCTACTCTTCTCAAGAAGCATAAGCTCTTTATTCGTATTTGGTAACTCAAAAAGTCAAGAAGCTTTTACTCCTAGCTTTTGAGAGTCAAAGGTGCTCCTAGAAGCCATTAAGAGTAGCTTTTCAAGAGCTAAAAGAGCTCAGCAGTTTTTTGAGAGCCACAACATTATCAAACCAAGTATCAATGTAATGAGAAAAATAAATCATAAAAATCATATATATTATTTATCTTTTCAGGTGGTAAAAAGTGATTAATTAGACAAACAAAAGGAAATAATATGGAAAGTGGTGATTTCCTTTGAGGATAGAAGGTACCTACCTCGTTGTGGTGGGTGAAGTGGTTGTTAGAAATAGTAATAGCAGTTGAGCCCATGACAGCATCCACTAGGCCATCAGCGCAATGGGACAAGGAGTTGTGGTCAACCCAGATATGACTGGACCCAAATATGGAGACGGCATCCCCATCAGCCATGGTCCTCCATCCAAAGTGTGTCGGGGAGCTCCTCACCATGGCATTCCCTGTGGGCTTGCAGTCATGGATGTGCAAGCCATGGATGATGACATTAGTCACATACTGGATAGTAATGCAAGCTCCATTTGCAATGTGGACATTGGCCCCTCTCCCATCAATGGTCTTGAAGCTGTTCATGATCAGTTCTTGCTTCAGCTGTATGACCATGTCCCTCTTGAACACGATCCACAATGGCCTGTCCTGGATCACAGCGTGGCGTAATGTGCCGGGTTTGGGATTAACTGGGTCGTCGTCTCTTGGATCGGTGACTACATAGAATTTTCCGTCACGGCCACCGATGGCGTTTCTGCCGAAACCAATCCCACAGTCCGCAAGACGCTTTCTGTTACGCTGCCAATTTGGGTCACAGCGCCAGCAATCGTCAATGGGGTTGCCAGTTCCACAAGAGAAAAATCCCAATTTCCTTCTTTCTGTGCTGTTCTGGATGCTCCTGTCATACCAAACACATCATTTTCCAGTGCTATTAGTACCAAAAAGAAATAGAGACAATATAAAAGCTCAATCAAACAAAAAAGACTATTTCTTAGACTTCTATGATATGGAAATGAGAATTTTTGTCTGCAGCACCTTAATAGACATCTGCAATTTCTTAAACTTTTTACTTAACCAATAATTAAGTGATACCTCAATGTGTCCCTTAAAATGTCTACCACTCTATCCAAATTAACATGCTACATTAATACTATGTCAAGATGAGTTTCACATTGCACACATTTGATTGGAAAATGCTGAATTGCTGATATTTTTTTGCTGGAATAATGAAGGGTACTAGTTTTTGTACAGGTAACAAACAATACAGGTACAAGTCTAATTTCAATAGGATGAAGACAATGAATCCATTTGATTGTTTTTTAGATGTAGAAAACAATGACAGAATAATTTATCAGATTGGTGACTGAAGAAGACAAAAGGAATTTTCTCTAGTGTGACGAACATATTCCTGGCTTTAATAAGGTATAGAAAGATATGGTAAATATGTTTTTTTGTCGTAATATGGATATTGACTTGTGGTCATCCTGTAAAGAGTCCACCGTCACATTGTAATTTTTTCCTCAACTTAAAAAACTCCATCGAAGCAGAGTAAGGATTGTTAGAAGCAACTAATTTAATGATAAGTTCTAGGGACAGTGTGAGAGTTGTACCCGTAAGTACAACATATTTATAGGGAAACACTAACTTATGGGCAAAAGGATATGATTTACAAGGACAAGCAGAAGGATTTTGAGAGTGAAACACGGATCTCAGAAGGAGCATGTGACTGAAGCATGAAACAAGGGTTATCAACAATGTAAGATAGCTAGCTGGTTAGGAGCAACGGTAATGGTTCCAAAGATGAAATCCCAAAAGGGTAAAAATAAAAAATGGGTAAGTCGTCATAAATTCAAATCCATTCAACTTTGGCTAAACAAGGAAAGTAATGTGACACTCAGAAAAAATGGGGGTCAGTTGGGGGTAGAGAGAGTTAGGTTTCATCTCACAAGGGGCTAGTTATGAGGGCCAACAACGTCAGGGCATGCATATTCTAGACCCTACCTCTCCCCCTTTTCCATTTACATTATTAGTCCCCTTAACCATGTGAAGTAAAAAATAAATCATTATGGATCATTATTGGTGCTTGTAGTTTTTTCTCTTTCCCTTTAATTTGTTTCTTAGCCATGAATGGACAATAGAACAAGAAACTGTATATGTTAAAATGTAGAAAAAGGGGGTTATGGAGACTCACATCTCAACCATTGAAACCACCTCCTCTGGGTCAGTCACGGCAGCACGCTCATTTAATTTCTCAGCTTCTCTTGCCCTGAAAAACAGTTAGAACACAAGATCATAATCATGGTGGTATTGGTGGATCAGTACATAAACTATCAATGTAACAAAATAAATAAAAACTAAATTGACTACTACTACTAGAGTATTTGTTTTGTTGAGTTAAATAGAGTGTTAGTTATGCCAATAAAATAGTGGTCTCATTCAAACAGCCTTAAATAGGATGGGCAATTGAGATGAGAGATACCAAAAACTTGATATTTAAAATATTACTTATTACTCACTCCATTCTAAAATATTAGTCGTTTTAGAGAAAAAAAAAAATTTCATAATGATTGTCGTTCTCAACTTCCAATGTCAATTTAATTTTTCCATACCTATTATACCTCTAATATCATTTCTCTTTCTTTCTTGAATATTACTCCACCACTAATAATCTTTCTTTCTCATTAATGTTTTAGGTAGTTTAGTCATTTTAATATATCATTTTATAAAATTAAGAATATTTATTGAATTTCTTAATCTACGTGTAAAAACCTTAAAATACTAATATTTTAGAATGGAAGGATTATTTATAAAATAGAAATCATTTTCATTTCACCAATTGACATTACTTTATATAACAAATTAAATTCTTATATAGCTGGTAACCAAAATAAAATTAGTGTCCCTACAATAATTAAAATACTCTAACAAACAAACATGAAAACATTATATCAATTACTCAGCTGAGACACGCACAAAAAAGTAGGCAACGACCATTTAATTATTGTTCTCTCTGTACTACATAGAAAAAAAAATTAAAATGCATGAAATATATTATCGAATATAAATGAAAAAATAATGTACAAGAAATAAAAAAAAAAAAAAGAGGGGTTGTACCCGAAAAAATAAGAGTGAAAGAAAAGAAGAATAAAGGTAAGCAATTTGACATGTCGGTAGGACTGAGCTTGTTCACCAATGCCAAAAAAAAAGAGAAGTAAAGGAAAAAGAAAAAATAGTAAAAACTGTTGAAAGCGTTTTACAAAGAGGGAAACTTGATTTATCCTCTAAAAATTGAAAGGATAAAAATGTCCCCGCCAGCTCTTATGTAAATATGCAAATGGTGGAGGGTAGTTTCGGTAGTTAAAAAAGTTATTGCTTCTGCCTATACACACAAAAAGCTCACAACAGCAGCAAAGGAATCCGAAGAAAGAACATAACCGAATAAACGATCCAGATTGAGGAACAACGGATCTTTTTCAACGGCTATGATCGTTAGCTACGGTTACCGGATCCAAGGCTCGCACAAAAAGTTGGGAGCCGATGGACGGCTGATATTAACTCGGATTTTAAGGAAGGTTAAACAATAATTTAACGTTGGAAAGGAAAGAAGAAAATGGGAGGGACATTAACCTCGCCGCCAATGAAGAGTTTTTCAAGCTCTGCAACCTGTGTGTTTCAACCTCAACATTCCTGTAACAACGGAAAAACAGAGAAAACGGGTCAGTGCGAGACCTTTGATTTTTATTTTATTTTATTTTTGTTATTCGACATATGAAAAAATAGAACTCAAGAACAAGGCCATTGAAAAGCACAGAGAGCTTAGTAAACTGAAGATGGGATTTGAGTTTGAAACCTGGAAGTGAAATTTTCTCACTAATTTTCCTCTTTCAAAATTCAAAAGGCATATAAATTGCAAATGTAGCTCAAATACATAAAATAGATCAGTATGCTAAAAGGTAAAGGGAAAATATGAATAAGAAAAGAAAAGCATGTCAGAGGAAAATACGAATATGAACATTGAATGGGCCAGTTCCATGTCATAGCTTCTCCTTTTAGCCATGAAATGCAAACACAAACGACTCTGTTTGAAAACATTTGTTTCTGTAAACTTGAGTTTTCACTTGAGAAAATATTTCAATGTAAAATGGTTTTGAATTGAACCTAAAATTGCAATGCTAGTGAAGCAATTACATGAAGCAAAACAGTTCCAAGTGATGTTTTTGTTTCAAAAACCAGTCAATGTAGTTCAAATCAACCAAAGAAAATCCCATGTAACATACAAATTCCTCTTCACTCGGAGAAGATATATATAGAAAGACAGAGAGAGTAGGAGAGCATGAATATTTGCCTGAGCTGAGAGATCTGTGGTGTGGCCATGGCTTCTCCAATCACCAGCACCAGAAGCAAGAACAAGCAAGCATTGAGGGCCCATTTTGCAGAAGAAGCATCCATTGAGCTCAAAATTCAAAATTCCTCTCTCTTTTCTTCTACTGTTGCTCCGATGAGAAATTTGCGCACTGAAGAGAGAGAGAAAAAGAAAAGTTTCGAGAGAGAGAGAGTGAGAATTTGCAGAAGGAAAACAATAAAGCTAAGAAGAATGGTGGAGTGGACTCGGAGAACAGGTTCCAACATAACGGCCCATTTATAGATCCAGAGAAGACAAAAGCGTTAACGCCAATACTTCACGCCGTTACTCAACTGATCGTTTTTCTTGTTTTGGTCTTCGCGCTTTGTGGGCTCCCTCTCTCACGCCGTTAACTAACAAAGTCGTTGCTTTTGTTTGTTCTTCTCTCCTCCTCCTCCTCCTATATTCCTTTATCCTTTTACCCTTTAACCACTCCCTCTGTCTTCCATCTTCTTAACCCTAACTCACTTTTTTAACCCACACCACACTAACCGCTTCACTATCCCCCTCTCTCTCGCACGTGGGTGCTGTGAAGGTCACGTGCCGTAGCAGGGTCTACTACTGCTTAGACGACCAGAAATACTATCACTTTCACTTTTTTTTTCTTACCTTTACCTTTTTACTTTATCCACTATTCATTGCCCAACTAACATAAACGGTTTTTAATTCTTGTGTGAACAAATTTACTAATATATTATAATAATTACTGTTACTTAGAATGTTCCTTGTGGTCTCCATTTTTACTGGAATAGGGTTATGTGATTTGCTCTGCTTTTATTTTTCGTTTAGATAAAGCTATATATGATATGTGACTCATTAATCCAATAGTCTAGTGGTGATAAATTTGGATATTATGGTGGAGTTTTGAATTTAAATCTCATCTTTTTTAGGGTTGAATTTCGTTAATAAAAATTACTGTAAGTGTTAAAAGAGAAATGATCAAGGTAAAATTAAAACTTAGTTAACACTTAGTCAATATTCAACTCTATCATTGAATTTTAAGAATTTGAAAGTAATCATTAGATATATAAAATGATGATAGATATTTTTACTCGTTAAAATAAGGAAATAATTTTCTTCCACTTACAGCATCATAAAAAATTTTACACTATCAGTAAATGAAAAAATGTCATGTGTTCTATTTTATTATTAACCACCATATAAATTTTAGAAAACCACCCGTTGCATTCTATGTATCGTATTATAATTGGCTGTCAGTATGTTTACACTTAATCCCTTAAAATAAATGAAAAATATCTTGAAGTGAAATGATTTTACATATGTTGTATTATAAGTTTCTTTTTTCTTTATAAAATGTGTTTGATGTGAATGTGTAATAAAATATTAATTTTACAACATATTCAATTCAGGAGATTTTTTCGGTACCCAATAAAATTTATGGGTATTGATGTCCAATAGATATCGTGTGGTTATATTAAAGTCATGTGTCCCTCTTTATAATTCATCAAGTTAACCATTAAATCATAATCATTGATCACCCAATAGATATTGATACTCATGAATATCGAAGTAAAAGCTTTCAATTTATTATTATGGAATACACAAAATATAAAATTATTTTTAAAATGTGGCATAGTTCAATTGATTAATGAGTCATTACCTTTCTATTGAAACAAATTATAGAAAATGAGCACATGGAAGTGTATTTGTACCTCATCAAAATCTATTGTTCAAGTAGAATCGTTTAATAGCTAGTGTGATCATATGGTAAGAAATCGCAATGAGCAAAGATAACAAAATTGAGATGACAAAGTGTCATATGTCGAAGTAAAATCAAATCGCGCTGAGGAATTATCTCTGTACATAACATACATAATTTTTTTTTAATTCAATTTCTGTACACAAAATTATGAATAACAACTGAACAGAGAATAAAAATATTGTACTGGTGGGTGAGGGAAGGGGACCACGTGAGGAGGAGGTGGGACCGAGGAAGAAGATCCCGGAGGAGTTGGGGCCGTACAAATTTGGATAAACAGAAACATAGATATCACAGTTTCCTGCTGATTTCACGGCAAGGCTATGCCCAAACAACGCGTAAGAATAAAGACAACCCCCAAAATATATTTAAAAAATTTAACACATAATTAAATAAATATATTCATTTTCATTTAATTTATTCCTGAGATTGATTCCGCGGAAGCGTACGTCCAAGGTGCGCGCTAATCACGGCCAGTGCCTTTCTTTTGAAGTTTTAATGAATTTGACGACTATTATTATTCCTTTCCATCCACCCCAGACCATTCAACCCTTACCAGCAAAAATAGTTATAGTAGTTACACCCTTTTTTATTTTTATGTTACCGATTACCGGATCTATCAAAAACATTAAAATATAATTTTTTATTTTCACTATTTGAAAATGTGAAAGATTTAGATCTGGACCATTTGGTGGTTTTGTAAACTTTTTTTTTCAAAAATAAAGTGTGTACATCCAAAATATATATAACTATGTATTCACCATATATATATATATATACACACTAGCGACTATATACAGCGACTCGATCGTACCTGTCAAGTCGCTTTTTGTTCCCACCTCGGTTTATGGGCCAAATCTCAGGATCCAAATTCGTGTACCAATTACGGCAAAAACAAATGGCCCAAGTGGATAACAAAGGGGCTCCCTCAAAGCCTAAGGTCGGATCTCGATCCCCACGACAGACGAGTCCAGATCGAGGCCCATTATCAATTCAAGGCCCAACAGCGATTCAGCGGCCCAAACAAATAGGATCCGGAGCTGGACCCGGGTACGGGCCCCTCGACCCGACCCGAGGTCGGATAACCTCACCCCCCGCTTATGGCAGGAATGCAGATGCGAGCGGATAGCGGGTCGCCCCAACATACCGCGGAAAGCGGGAAGGGCGTTACCTCGAGTCGTTCGACATTGGCGGCACGGATTTGGCTCGAATCCCCCTCTATAAATAGGGTGTCTCCTCAGTGTATCAAGTACGCTTTCAGTTGAGTTCCCATATTGACTGAATAATGACAAAAGCTTCGGAGTCCTTTCAGGGAAAACACCCCCTGCGCCTTGGAGAGGAGTTATGCGAGGAGTCAGAGACCGGCAACAGTTCTTACCTCGGTCGAAGGTACGGAACATTGGCGTCGTTGCCGGGGACCCACCACAATTCTGTTCGAGGTCGGTTTACCTTCTAAGGGACCTAAGCAAGATCTTAAAACTAGCAAGAACAAAGACCACTGCTCGCCTCGTCCACCCCGGAGATCTAGGTTACTCGATGGACGGAACACCGGACGGACACTGCGAAACGATCCATGAAACGGACCAGTCACAACATCAGCCTCCACCAGATCAGCAGGAATTGGCTCTCGTAGCAGCTGGTGGAGCGAAGGCTGACCCGCAACTGAGCACGATTGCCGGGAACAACGAAATCGGGCCTAATGCGGGTCCCGATGTGCTGCAAGCTGTGCAGCTCATCCGAGATCAGCATGAAAGGCTCCGAGCTCTGGAGCAGGAGATGGTGAGGCGACTTCCTCTGGAGGAGTAACTCCGGAGGGAGGAACGCCGAAACCACAAGATCGAAGAAAAACTCCTCCACGAGCGCGAGAAGGTCAAGGACCTAGCTCAACGCCTCCGAAGCTTGGAGCTAGAGCAGAAGAATGACCATGTCAGGGACAACAAGAACGATCGTGCCCAAGAAAGAAGACAAGAGCGACCGAGATCCGATGAGAAACATCGATCTCGGGAACGCGAAGACAGGCATAACAGATCGAGGAAGTCTCGGGAAAGGGAGAGGGACCGACAGTCCCAGAACTATTATGACGAGCAGGGATACTCCTAAACCCACGGCGAGCACCGAAGTACGGTCGGCGGAAAGGGGGGAGGGTTCCAGTTCCGTGCAGAAGGTCCCCTGGCACCCCACATTTTGAAGTACCAGATGCCCCCAGGTCGGACCCCGCCAGGGTTGAAATATGATGGCACATCCGACCCTGAGGAGCATCTCGAGGCCTTTAAGTGTCGAATTGACTATGATGGAGCGGCAGATGAGGAACGATGTCGGGCGTTCCCGATCACCTTACTGAAGACGGCCCTGAAATGGTACAACCATCTTCCGTTAAGGTCGATACACTATTTTTCTGACCTCGCTGCCCAGTTCCTGGCCCATTTCACTACCAGGAAAACGAAGCCGAGATCCGCCATGAGCTTGATGAACATCAAGCAAAAGCAAGGGGAGACGCTTAGAGCATACTTCGAAAGGTTCAATGCTGAAGCGCTCCTAGTAAGGGATTTGTATGTCTCCAATGCAATCACCCTACTCATCAACGGGCTCCGCTGGTCACCATTTGCTGAGTCCCTCTCCAGGTCGAAGCCAACGACTATGGAGGAGATCCAGGATAGAGCGACCGAGTTCATAAGGGCTGAGGAGGCCATGATGGCCAAGATGGAGAAGGAGTCCGCGGAGGACAAGACGAAAGAAAGAAGAATGGAGAAGACCCGACCTCAGAAGCCTAGAGAGGAAAGGCAGAGTTCGGAGAAAAGAGAATGGGCCCCAGAAAAAGGAAAATTCTCCGACTACACCCCCTTATCACATTCGATAAGCGAGGTGTACAAGGAGATACAACATACTGAGCGGTTTCCCAAGCCTAAGCCGATAAGGCAAAGGGCGAACACAAACCGAGGTATGTATTGCGATTATCACGGATAGTACGGCCACAGGACGAAGGATTACTACGACCTCCGGGATGCGATAGAAGAACTGATCCGAGCTGGCAAGCTCGCAAAGTATGTGGACGAGCAAAGGGGTCTGAAGTGGAAGAGAGAAAGAAGCCCCGGGGATGAAGGGCGGAATTCGAGAAATCGGAGGATCGAGGAAGATGGAGACCCCAAGAACAACTCCGAGGTGGTGAAGACAATTCAAACCATCGCGGGGGGTTTCGCAAGGGGTGGAGCTAGTGCCGCAACAAGGAAGAGAGCGCTCAAGGAAATCATGAGCGTGGACAAAAAAGGAGTTGGCATCGAAGGCACCGAAAAAAGCCCCGGTGCCAATTACCTTCTCAGACCTCGACAACCCCGGGGTAGTTGCTGACTATGCGGATCCCTTGGTAGTGTCGGTCATAGCCCGAAACATGGAGAACATAAGGGTTTTGATCGACATGGGGAGCTCCGTCGAGCTGTTTACGAGGGAAGCCTTTGATGAGATGGGCTTAAAGGACTCTGACCTAAAGGCTTACGACGAAGATCTCGTAGGGTTCTCGGGGTACGATGTAATCAAGCCTGATGGTTACATCACCTTGTACCTCACAATGGGCACCAAGCCACTAATGAAGACTGTGGAGATAGACTTCATAGTGGAAAGAATCAATTCCGCCTATCACATGATCATGGGGAGACTCACCTTGTGCAAGCTCGGGGCGGTACTAGTGGTATCAATACCCCACTTGGTCATGAAGTTCCCTACTGAGGATGACAAGGTTATCACGGTGAAGGGCTGTCATGTCACAGCTTGGAAGTGCTATATCAACAGCCTTAAGGTCAAGGAGAGGACCAAAGGCGAAAAGGAGAATGAAGAAAAAGAAGAAAAAGAAATGAAAAAACCAAGAGTGGAGATCAATAATGTCGAGCTCGACATGAGATCTCGGAACCCAGTTCGGCCAGAGCCAGACGGCCAGCTGGAAGAAGTTCAGATCGGAGAAGGTCCCGAGAAGATAACTAGGGTCAATGCTAACCTAAGTCCTGTAGGTAAAGGGGCACTGATCCAGTTCCTGAAGAAAAACGCCGACATCTTCGTCTGGGAAGCAAAGGACATGCCCGGGATCAACCCCGAGGTCATGAGCCACCACCTCTCCGTGTACTCGGGCACAAAGCCGGTACAGCAGAAGAAGAGGAGAATTCCGAGGAGAAGGCCCAAGTAGTAATTGAGCAAGTTGAGGCACTGCTAAAGGCTGACTTCATCAGAGAGGTCCAGTACCCGACGTGGCTCTCTAACGTCGTGATGGTACCAAAGTCAAATGGGAAGCTCAGGATGTGTGTAGACTACACCAACTTGAACAAGGCTTGTCCCAAGGACCCGTTCCCACTACCGAGCATCGATAGCCTAGTGGATGCCGCATCGGGATTCCGACTTCTGTCCTTCATGGATGCTTACTCGGGGTACAATCAAATCCCCATGAATCCCGATGACGAGGAGAAGACGACATTCATTACACCAAGGGCCAACTACTGTTACAAGGTCATGCCCTTTGGGTTGAAGAATGTTGGGTCCACCTACCAGCGGCTCATGAACCAAGTCTTCAAGGAAGAAATCAGAACCAGAATGGAAGTCTATATTGACGACATGCTAGTAAAAACGAAGAATGAAGAAGACACGATCTACGACCTTGAGGTCGTGTTTAAAAGACTAAGGAGCCATGGTATGAGGTTGAATCCACTGAAGTGTGCCTTCACTGTGGAAGCCGGAAAATTCCTGGGTTTTATGTTAACTCAGAGGGGCATTGAGGCAAACCCAGAGAAGTGCAAGGCCGTTCTGGACATGATGAGTCCGGCCTCCGTCAAGGAAGTCCAGAGATTGACAGGTCGGTTGGCCTCATTGATGTAGCTAAAAGCGTCGTTATTTCTTTTAACTACAATCAATTTAGAATTTAAAAACAAGTTCCCAAAAGTATTGAATTAATTAGCTATAGTAGTATAGCTAGTCAACCCAAATCGTCTCTCAAGGAGGCTTATCTCATTGATCTAATATGTATAATATATGTAATTTTAGGATTGTGTAAAAAGTAAATAAAGCTATAAATTTAAAAGGAAACAAAAATGAAAGAAAAGTCTTGGTGTTGAGACATGCACAAACCATATTTTCCTTATCCTAAACCCACTTAAGCATTTTATCAAACACCTTGCAAGCAACTTACACATGTATAGAAATTGTTCTACCAAAAAGACTTGAATCCAAACCAAATTAGCAAAACTAACTAAGACACATGCAAGTACAATCCTCAATCAAGAATTATTCCTAATCTCCTAGCTAATGGGCATCAAATGATAATTCTCACTCAACACCCAAAAACACTCAAATACACAATAATCTCTCAATCAAGAAACTAAAATGCATTCAAGATATACAATTAAAATTAGCAAATATGAATCCACGCAAACTAACATCAATTGCATTTGGAACCAAGAAATAAGGAAGCTAGAGCAAGAGACAAGTAATGGATTTCAAGAGAAAATATGATCTTAGCATTACCCAACACCAAGAACAAAGAAACTACTCAACCATAATTAAAGCAAGTAAGAAACAAGAAATTAAAGCAATAGCAAAGATGAAAATGAAAATAGAAATTAAATTGAACTTAGAGAGTTGTATGTAAAGTGTATGAAATATGTAGAGAGAAATGTAAAGAGAACTTAGAGAGAAGGGAGAGCTTCTCTCTCTAAAATTCTAATCTAAAAACCTAATAAAAATGACTAAAAGAAAGTGTGTCCCCTTCCCCAATCTGATATGGGATTTATGTAGACATAAAAGCAAATTGAAATTACTAAAAAAATCATGCACTAAACCTTTACAAACATATAAGACAAGGGTAAATTGGAACTTGCACAAAATGTCATAACTAAGACAACTCAGCAATGTGTAGTTTCTGCCCGAAATGTTGCAGCTAGTTTTCGAAGCCTTTAATGAACTCTTTTGGCCTCGATCTCTGAAGAAAGGTTGTGGCTCTATGTCTCAGCTTTCCATAGCCACAAAAATTATCCAATTCCAGCAAGTGTAGCTCGAGATATTGCAAAAACACTGAGTGCTGCTCCAGAATACTGTCATAGACGCTTCATTAACTTTGAGTCCACTTATGAGCTTCTTAGTGACCTCAATTGCTTTCGAGCTCTCAAGATGAAATGAAGCCTTGTGTCTTAGCTTTACAATGCCACTAAAATCAAGTGATTCCAACATCTGTAGCTCCAGTTCCAGCCTCTGCAACACTGGCTGCTTAGGAATGTTGCTCCAGAATTCTGCAGCAAGTTTGACTCCACTTGAAGCTCCAATTTGAAGTCTTTTTGCTTTGAATCAGCTTTCGTGTTCTTCATGAAAGTTGTAGACCTGTGTCTAAGCTTTCCAACAAGACAAAGAACACAAAATTTCAGTTTCTTGAACTCAAGTTATAAGCCAATTACAAAACAGTGTTGAAAAGAACAAAATGCTGGAAAAATGCACAAAGCTCCAAATTAAGTTCCAAATGTCAAATATGATGCAAAAGTGGTCAATTAGGCTCAAGAGTGGTTAATTGGCATGCATACAAAGGGGATTAATCACTAAAAATTATGCTCTATCAAATTCCCCCACACTTAGCCCTTGCATGTCCTCGTGCAAGACTAAGCATAAAAAAAAAATAACCAACAAATGAGAAGGAGGGGAATCACAAGTTGTTACTCGAATTTCAATGAATGATCGAAAGTGTTTTGGCTCAAGACCAAGGAAACAAGTGAGGTTGCAAGAGTATCCAACAACAAAGCATTTCAATACCAAGGAGCACAACATCACAAGCCTAGCAAAATCCCTTAAAATGCATAGATGAAATGTAAGGACCTCAAGGGAGTGTGTATGCTCTCAACTCACATATGTAGTGGGCTTGTCTTCCTCTCAATTCTCTTGTTAGACTAAGCATTCGACGTAGGTTTGTCAAACCTCTAGATCTCCACCACTAACATTCAATGCACCCAAGAATCAAGAGGTCTTTGTTTTGGTTGTAATGAGGCCAAGGTTAAGGTGTTGAAAGTATGGATAAGTGAGCTAAAGGACCCAAGAAAATTAGACTAGCATTGGTTATGAGAGTCTCAATCAAACACAAAGGGGAATTCTAAGCACACAAAAGCATAAGCACAAGAGTTTTACTCTTTTTTTTTTTTTGAACCTTTAAACATTTACCCATAAGGTCTTTGACCTTGAATTTACTATGTTTTTGTGTGTTTTTTTTTCCTTTGCTCATATTTTTTTTTCAATTACATATTAATTACATACAATTCCAACCATTTTTCACATCAACACATCAAGATGTCCCTCCCCCACACTTAAAAGTTTGCCGACCACAGCAAACCCCCACACTTAGACTCAAACATATAAAATGATAAAACCAATGCTACTCCGCTTTCCCAAGGTAAGGTGTAAAATGGTTTTTCACTTTTTAGGCTAAAGATGAGCTAAGATCAAAGAATGGGATATAAGGCTCAAAGGGGCTTGCAATGGTAATATAGAGGGTGGAAAATATGGCCGTGGGCTAAAGAAGAAAGGTGCCTCTATCACACTCAAGAATGCATATGAAACGTAGCCTCAATTAAGAGACAAAGCAAACCCTAGAACGACAAAGTCCACAAGAGATACACACATCAAGAATGGAATGAAATGTAATGCGGTCACCCAATGTAAGGCTCAGAAAGCTCACAAGGTGAATGCCCAAAGCAAATCATCTATACAAATTAAGATCAATCACCAAGCAAGAATTAAAAACTAGATGAAATGCAACAATGTTGGAATTCTAACCACCTAAAAATGATAAATATCTCAAGCACAACACTTACAAAGCAACAAAGAAAGACAAGGAACACACAAAGTGAACCTAAACTACCTAAATATAACTCCTAACACATGGAAATGCAAAAAACAAGACTTAAAACAAGAAACTCAACGAACAAGTCTCTAATTCAAACAACCAAACAACCTAAGCTATCTAGCAACATGTGAAAGTTTACCTAAACATGCTTTATTGAATTTAAAAGCAAAACATAAAGTAAAAGAAAGTTGTAGAAACTCCCTCAAGGCGGCTTGTGCTTGAATTGGTCCAGGAGCTTCCACCAAGGAGTGCTCTCAATGCCTCCGCCAGGATCCCATAATAAGCAAACGAAACCACGGAGCATGATCCTCTTCTTGTCTCCGGACCCATGCATCTTGGCTCGCAATTTGTTCCTTGGGGAGTGAGAACTCCCCTTTGACCAAGCATCCCAAGAGCAACCAATTTCAAGTGAGGAGCGATGGTGAACCTCACAAGAAGCCTTCACATGGACAAAGCAAAGAGGCTTTGGTTCCCAAGATGCCTCAAGTTGAGAAGATGTTGACTCCCCGCAAATGGCTAGGAGTTGTGCATCCGTCTTAAGGAAGGCGTACTCATGGCAAGAGAGGGAAAATGGGCTTGAACCAAAGAAAATGAACTGAAGCGAGGGTTGGGAAGGAATTACCGCAACATGAACCGCTTCACATGGCCCCAGGGTGAATTCCTCCAATGAAGAAGCTCCTGCAGTAGCCTCGACACAAAGAGGAGAACTCTCCATAATTCCACTTCCTTTTTCCTCACATGGTAGCGGCGGTGGGTCCTCGTACACTATCTCATCATCATCGGAGTTCTCCTCGGCATCCACTCCAAAGTCACCATCCAAAGGGTCACGAGGCTCCAAAACGTAGAATACCTCAATGGGTGAAGGCTCATGAAATTGTGGACAATCCTCCAAGGGAATAGATGGTGGTGAGGGTGGAGTTGGAGGTGGAGGCTCCTCAACTCCCCCGGCTAGCTCTTCCACCATGGACTTCAAAGTTGTCCAATCCAATTGCTCTAGAGCATAATCCTCCTCATGTGGTAGTGGTGAGAGTGGTGATGGCGGTGCATGTGACAATTGGGGTGAGGGGGAAAGTTGTGGGTTGGATAATGGTGATGGAGATGAGGGTAGTGATGCTTCTTGGTTGCTAGAGGATGTGACTTGAGCATTCTCCAATTGCATAAGCTTCCTTTGCATTTCATCTTGTTGGCGCAAGAGCTCTTCATTTCGTTGCTTTTGCTCCCTAAGAAGCTTTATGATTTGGGTAATTGTGGAGCCTTCCGCCTCATTACACTTAGAAGGAAATGCAAGAGGTTGAGATGAGGAAGATGGGTCTATGGGTGGTGGGGTTGGATTTTCGGTTGGGTATGGGTATAGAGTGGGCTCATGATAAGGGTATGGAGATGGTTCAAGGTAAGAGGGTGATGGTGGCTCATAATATGGTTGTTGATAAGCATCATTCTATGAAGCGTGTGGGTAAGGGTTTGGGTGTGGTGATGGTTGAGTGTATGATGGTGGGTATGGTGGTGAGGTGTAGGTTTGTGAGTATGGTGGTGGTGGTGAAAAGAATTCATCATACATCCTCCTACATGTAACCAAAAGCTCATCCAACTTGACACTATCCTCAAAAGACAAGTAGTATACCTCACATGGAAACCCCATTGCCATATTCATCATATGAGAAACATCCAACTCCAAAGAAGGTACCGTGGCTAACTCATGAAGAATGTCCATTATCTCCGCCATTTTCCGGTCCACCTCTTGTTGAAGGGCCTCACCAAATGTCATATTCTCATTCCCTACATAGCCATAAGAACAAGAATCTTGGGCACCAAAGTAAGTATTAGTATCCATGTTAGTTTCAAAATACGAAAAAATATGAAAGAACGAAAGTAACAAAAGAGAAAAACAAGAAAGGAAAAAAAAAGAGTTAGAACATACTAACACCTAACACTCCTATGTCCTCAACACCACCAACCCTCTAGAACGCCTTTAGGTCCTTAAGGTTCTTCCATTTTCGGGTCAAAACGTTCTAGCGGTGGATCGGGGTGCAACCGAGTCATCCATAGATAGCATAGAAGGTGTAAGAGACATGAAAAACAAAATAATGCAGAAAAATTCTGCACTAAACCAAAAAATGCAGAATTTTTATTTTGTTTTTGTGTTTTTGTCTATTTTTGAATATATAATAGTAATAACTATGCACAAAGATCAAATTTTAAGCCTCCCCGGCAACGGCGCCAAAAATTGATGTAGCTAAAAGCGTCGTTATTTCTTTTAACTACAATCAATTTAGAATTTAAAAACAAGTTCCCAAAAGTATTGAATTAATTAGCTATAGTAGTATAGCTAGTCAACCCAAGTCGTCTCTCAAGGAGGCTTATCTCATTGATCTAATATGTATAATATATGTAATTTTGGATTGTGTAAGAAGTAAATAAAGCTATAAATTTAAAAGGAAACAACAATGAAAGAAAAGTCTTGGTGTTGAGACATGCACAAACCATATTTTCCTTATCCTAAACCCACTTAAGCATTTTATCAAACAACTTGCAAGCAACTTACACATGTATAGAAATTGCTCTACCAAAAAGACTTGAATCGAAACCAAATTAGCAAAACTAACTAAGACACATGCAAGTACAATCCTCAATCAAGAATTATTCCTAATCTCCTAGCTAATGGGCATCAAATGACAATTGTCACTCAACACCCAAAAACACTCAAATACACAATAATCTCTCAATCAAGAAACTAAAATGCATTCAAGATATACAATTAAAATTAGCAAATATGAATCCACACAAACTAACATCAATTGCATTTGGAACCAAGAAATAAGGAAGCTAGAGCAAGAGACAAGTAATGGATTTCAAGAGAAAATATGATCTTAGCATTACCCAACACCAAGAACAAAGAAACTACTCAACCATAATTAAAGCAAGTAAGAAACAAGAAATTAAGGCAATAGCAAAGATGAAAATGAAAATAGAAATTAAATTGAACTTAGAGAGTTGTATGTAAAGTGTATGAAATATGTAGAGAGAAATGTAAAGAGAACTTAGAGAGAAGGGAGAGCTTCTCTCTCTAAAATTCTAATCTAAAAACCTAATAAAAATGACTAAAAGAAAGTGTGTCCCCTTCCCCAATCTGATATGGGATTTATGTAGACATAAAAGCAAATTGAAATTACTAAAAAAATCATGCACTAAACCTTTACAAACATATAAGACAAGGGTAAATTGGAACTTGCACAAAATGTCATAACTAAGACAACTCAGCAATGTGTAGTTTCTGCCCGAAATGTTGCAGCTAGTTTTCGAAGCCTTTAATGAACTCTTTTGGCCTCGATCTCTGAAGAAAGGTTGTGGCTCTATGTCTCAGCTTTCCATAGCCACAAAAATTATCCAATTCCAGCAAGTGTAGCTCGAGATATTGCAAAAACACTGAGTGCTGCTCCAGAATACTGTCATAGACGCTTCATTAACTTTGAGTCCACTTATGAGCTTCTTAGTGACCTCAATTGCTTTCGAGCTCTCAAGATGAAATGAAGCCTTGTGTCTTAGCTTTACAATGCCACTAAAATCAAGTGATTCCAACATCTGTAGCTGGAAAAATGCACAAAGCTCCAAATTAAGTTCCAAATGTCAAATATGATGCAAAAGTGGTCAATTAGGCTCAAGAGTGGTTAATTGGCATGCATACAAAGGGGATTAATCACTAAAAGTTATGCTCTATCACTCATTATCAAGATTCCTCCCGCTCTCAGCTCGGAAATCATTGTCACTTTTCGAGCTGCTGAAGAGAAAGACGAACTTAAGTTGGACCCCGAAGTGTGAAGAAGCTTTCCAAGGCTTCAAGTCGTACCTAATGGCTCCCCCGATCTTGTCCTAACCAGAGGTCGGAGAAAGATTGTACCTCTACCTCTCGGTGGGGGAGCTAGCAGTAGGATCAGCTTTAGTAAGGGAAGAAGAGAAGACAAAGAAGCCTAAGGCAATACTTCCAAGTCCACACGGTGGTAGTAAGAACAAATCACCCTATGAGGCACATTCTACAGAAGCCCGACCTGGCAGGACGAATGGTGTCATGGGCAGTAGGGCACTCCAAGTTCGACCTAACGTTCGAACCCCGGAACGCGATCAAGTCACAGGCCTTAGCCGACTTTGTAAGGGAGATGGTAGCCGAAGAAGAAGAAAAGTCCAGTGGACCTTATTTGTTTATGGGTCCTCCAATATAAAAGGCAGTGGAGCCGGCATCATCCTAGGGAACAATCTAGGAATTCAAGTGGAAATGTCGGTAAGGTTCGAATTCCGAGCTTCCAACAATCAGGCAGAATATGAAGCAATGATTGCGGGGTTGAAGCTGGCACATGATGTCGGAGCTCAAGAACTCATCATCTGCAACGATTCGCAGATTGTGGTTTCTCAAATCAGTAGCGAATACCAGGCCCGAGATGAGCAGCTGAAAAAGTATCTGCTGATGGTAACTAAACTGATGAAGCCGCTACAAAAAGCTGAGGTGAAGTATATACCTCGAGAAGGGAATGCCCGAGCTGATGTGCTGTCAAAGCTCGCGAGCACTAGGCCTACAGGGACAAGCAAAACCTTGATCCAAGAAACCCAAGAAAGGCCATCAATAGCAGAACAATAAGAAGTCGCGACTATAACAACGTCTCCGAGTTGGTTCTCCGAGCTCGTTCAGTACCTCAAGCTCGGTATCCTTCCGGACGATGAGAAAGATGCGGCGATGATAACGTGGTTTTTGCCAATATTTTATGCCCTTAATTTGGATGATTGTATGCATTTCTTTGCTCTATTTTAGCCTTTTATTGTATTTAATACAATTTGGAATTAATAGGGACTTAATGAAAATAAAGGCTAAAGTAATAAGTTTTATGATGTTTTTGCAATTCAAGGATGACCTTTGCACTTGATCTTGGGTATTTTATATTTTTGGTGTAGGTCATAGGAATTATTGGAGCAGTAGACATCAGGAACTGAGCAAGAAGCAGAGCAGTGGAATCCAGGACTGGCATCGAGCGCTCCAGCGCCCTCAGCGCGCCCCAGCGCCCGTACCTTATCAGTATGCATCACGTGCACAGTACCAGTGTAACAGCCCGATCTTTAATTAAGTCATAATTAAGAGAAATTAAGGGTAAAGGACCTTAGTTGGGACTTAATTGGATTTGAGTGGATAAGTTTCTCCTAGCTTAAAGTAGTGTATGCTATGTATTTTATGTGCCCAAGTATGTGATTTTATGATGTTTAAAAGTTAAAAAGGATATACGGATGTTAAGGTACGAGTCGGGACGTTTTGAAGTGTTTTGAAGCTTTTTCACAGCCCAGTAATCGATTACCATCCCGTGGTAATCGATTACAGCTGTTTTCGCCATGTGTAATCGATTACAAAATCGATGTAATCGATTACCATGTGCGCAAAACGCATTTTTCAGCGCGTTTAAGTGACGTTCGGGCCCCACGGTGACTCCAGAGTATGTTTAACCTAGCCACCACGTGAGTAAATCTTAATACCACTATCGTTCCATCAGAAAACCCTCTCTCTTCATCTATGAGCCTCCATAGGTTTCTCTCTCAAGAATACACAAAGCCAAAACCCTTCCACACCAAGAAACACCCACCAATTCTCACCCGATCGAGAAACCGACCACATATTCTTGATCCTCACACCGAAATACACATAACCACCAGTTTATTTCCTTCATCAAGTGTCACCGTTGTCACCGGACCGTTCGTGGGTTTAGAGAGAAAAAGAGGATTCACGGGAAACGTCGGGCTAGAGTGTTGTCATCAAAGTTTTACGGTTGTATTCTAAGAGGTAGGGGTTTAGACATTCTAAATGTTAAATTTCATGCATGATGATAATGATTTTGATGGAAATTGATGTTCTCGTTGTTTTTCCCATTAGGGTTCATGAAAGGGGTAAATTGTACCGATTGGTTTTGAAATTGAAAATGTTTTCACCGATTAAAAAGTGTTTAAATTGTATTTTTATGATTGATTTTCGTATGGCTTTGTTTTCTAATGATTGGAACGATTCTAGGTTATTATTTTGGCCATTGGTTATGGAAAATCGTGTTTTGGAACTCTAGAATCGTGTTTAACGACGTTGTAATCGATTACCACGAGTTCGTAATCGATTACAGCAAGTGAATTTCCAATCGTCATAAACGTGTGCTCTCTGTTAATCGATTACAGGGGTCTTGTAATCGATTACCACCCCGTGGTAATCGATTACAGCACTGCTGTTTGTGCGAAAATGAACTGTTTTGACCCTTTATGCACCCTAATGTGTTCTACGACTTGTATGAATGATATGTAGGAATGTCCTATGGAATATATGTGATTATATATGCTGTTTGAATGAATTATATGATGTATATGATGAATGAGTACATGTTATATGAAGAGATTAATGTGCAAAGTGAAAAGAAAGTTAAAAACACACAGAGTAGCCTTTCCGTTCGTGATGAACGTTACAGGGGGCTGGCAACCTCGGTTGTAACGACTCATTAGCGGAAGGTGAATTACCCCCTCTACCCAATAGTATAGGATGAGCTCATACCTAGGGTCGGTGATGCGGAGGTTACAGGAGGGTGGTCAGGCCAAAACAATGTAAATGATCCACATGCACCAAAAGGGCGTGCTTTAATGAAACGGATCCACAGGCATACCAAGTATGCTTAAAAGACTCAAGATAATTTAAGTAATGAATATGAGATATAAGTTACAGACAAAGAATGTTATATTTCCTTATATAATTATATGATGGTCAAGCACTTATCACACCACACATTGATGATCATTTATGTTATGTATAACTGTTAATTAAAAAGGAACAAGACGCACATAGGTAGTCGTACCGGGAAAATATTATTTTGGAACTTATAACTGAATTGAATTCATTCATGCTCATGTATTTATTAAATAAACCCGGTACGGCTCCCCTACTGAGTTACTTTCAAGTACTCACCCCATGTTATTTCACCCCTTTTAGACAATGAGTACGAGCAGGACGACGGAGAGAGCTTGGAGCCCGTGCAACCTTAGTTTTAGCTTCCGCATTTGTTTATTAGATATGAACAACTGAGTTGTTTCTCTATGGATTTATGATTATTTTCTATGTTTAAGTTTCTGAGACCGGACCTTTCTTAGCCGGCAAATATTATTATTCTTGGATTGTATTTTGTGGAGTCTTGTGAGTCACTGTTTTAGGCTCATGAGATAACACTATTATTATTATTGTTTTGATGTATGTTTTGGGAGATTACATGGTTTATTCAATTTTATTGAGGTATTATTCAGGATAATTGTTTCCACGTTTATATACGTTATATTATTTCGCAAGGCCCTTATTTTATATTCTGCAAACGAATTACGAAAATTTCTCCCACGTATTTTCCGCGTATATGTATTTCAAATATAAAAATATTTATGATAACAGGAAGTAACCCTTATGAAATGGCCTAAAATGTCTTAAGCATTAAGGGCTATCTAGTAGGGTGTTACAACCAGCGCCCTAGCGCACTATCAGCGCCCCAGCGCCGCGCCGCAATTCTGTTACAGCAGAGACCAATCTGCAAGGCCGAGCTGGGGGCCCAATTAGCTAGGGTTTGAAGGCTGTTCACTCTATTTAAAGAAGGCTAATGCATCAGAAAACAGATTATCGAATCACTCACCTACCACCACTTTTATATCTTTTCTTTTCCTAGTTTTCTTACTCTCAACCCTAGGCTTTTTAGTTAGAGTTTATTTTCTCCATTAGGATTCCATCTTCTTTCCTAGTCTAGCTCTAACTTCGTTCATTGTATTTCTAACGTTATTCGTCAAGCCCTTTGGGTTTTGTAAGTTACTTCTTTTAATTAATTCAGTTATTCGTTTTTTCATCTTTCCACTTTGCATTTATTTTCTTTACTTTACTCTTTATTGTTCAAGTTGTTTAATTTCTTCATTCCATCTTTGCTTTTAATTCCAATTTATTTTCTGCCCTTTTATTTCCTCCATGAGTAACTAAGTCTCTTGGCGGTTTATGAGGGTGTGAACATCATTGGGGTAGCTTGAGGCTTTGCTCTTAATCTTGCATAAGTTTTCATTATCAAACCTTGGCATATGATTTGAGATCTTAAATTGTGTGTTAACCCCTTTGTCTTGACTTACTCGATTGAGTCAAGCCAATTCATTGGCATGTGTTTATGTATTAATTGATTAATTGATGCATGACATATCAGGAATTGGTAATGATTAATTAATTGGCTGATTAGTCTTTTTAATTAGATTAATGTGATTGGCTTTTAAGATTGTTGAAGACGAAACTAAAGGTGAGATCTCACTGATTAATCTTGTTCTAGGCAATCAACTCTTAGAATCACAACAATAGGGTTAGATCTAACTCTGGCGTAATTAATCAACTCATGCATTCTTTTGTAGCCAATGATAAACGCCCTAATGAATGTTCTACCTCATAAACCACTGCTTTTTATTATTCAAATTTATTTCCCTTGCATTCAAACAAAAACCCCCAATTTGTGACAACCCTCATACGACTAGTCTCGTGTATTACTTCCTTAGCCATTCCTTGTGAGAGACGACCCTGGTTTCCACTAAACTATATTAGGGGAACTTGGTTTATAAATAATTAAATTTATGGGAGTTGTGACGCTCACCCATCAGGCGACAGTGAAGAGAAGAGCCCCGTACTACACTATGGTTGGGGACCAGTTGTATAAGACGGGGTTCGGTCTGCCGCTGCTAAAGTGCCTCGAGAAGGAGAAAGCTGAATACGTCCTAAAGGAGGTTTATGAGGGCGTTGGGGGCAACCACCTCGGAGGTCAACCCCTAGCACTAAAAGTTATCCGAGCTGTATACTTTTGGCCAAATCTTAAAAAGGACGCAACTGAGTATGTGAAGAAGTGTTTGAAGTGCCGAGAGCACGCTCACCACTACAGTGCACCTCCTGAGGAGATGACCCCGGTCTCGGTCTCCTAGCCCTTTGATAGCTGGGGCATTGATTTACTCGGGCCGTTCCCGACGGGCGACGGCCCCGGGGATGTGAAATATTTGATAGTGGCTGTCGACTATTTCCCCAAGTGGATTGAGACTGAACCTCTTGTTTCCATAACTGCAACTCAATGTCGGAACTTAGTATGGAGGAATGTAATAACTCGTTTCGGAGTCCCAAAGGTTATGATCTCGGACAACGAAACACAGTTCACTGACAAAATAATCCGAGACTTTTTTGCAGGGATGGAACATTGAGGAAAGGTTCACTAGCGTAGAGCACTCCCAAGCTAATGAGCAGTGCGAAGCCGCTAACAAAGTGGTCCTAAGGGGTTTGAAGAAAAGGATCGACGAAGCAAAAGGGTCCTGGGCAGAAGAGCTCGGGAGCATTCTATGGGCCTACAGAACGACGCCGCACTCCACCACGGGAGAAAGGCCTTTCAGACTCTCCTATGGTAGTGACACGATGATCCTAGTAGAGCTTGGGGAGCCCACTTTCCGAGTTATTATTACTTACAAAGAAGCTAGCAACTCAGAAGCTAGGAGGGCGGAGCTAGACACTATTGAAGAAGACTGGGATGCAGCCAAGATCACAGAAGAAGCCCTCAAACAAAAAGTGGTAAGAAGATACAACCAGGAGATAATCCCAAGAAGGTTCAAGAAATGAGACTTTGTCCTAAGAAGAGCCAACATCGGAGCATCGACCCCAGGAGAAGGGAAACTTGCTGCGAACTGGGAAGGGCCGTATCGAGTCAAAGAATCCATCGGGAAATGAGCTTATAAGCTAGAAACTCTAGAGGAAAAAGAAATTTCGAGGTCGTGGAATGCCACGAACCTAAGGAAATTTTATTTGTAATTTAATTTTTAATGTAAATTGTTATACCTCAACTTGTACTCTTTTTCCTACTTCTAGATTATGCCCTAAGGAGGGTTTTTCCCGGGAGGTTTTAATGAGGTGGGTTCGAGAAGACATCTATGAATAAAGATCTTTTATCATATTTGTTGCATTGTTTTTTATTCCAGCGTCCGAGGTATAAACCCGTCGCATGAGGCTATTTTTATATATGAGGAAAGCAAAAACCCGACGTCTGAAGTAGAGATTCTCCACGGACGTATGAGGGAGTATGATTAAACGTAAGTTGGCAAAATAAGCCTGACGTTGTAACCAGGCATCCGAGCATGTAATTATATTTGATTTTTAATTTATTTTTTATTTTTAAAAATAGAAGGGGATTCACATCTCAATAAAATAAATAAATAAATATTTTATTTTAACGTAGAGTTATCGTTTAACCTCCTAGATAATATCATGTGTTCATCGAACTTATTATTAGTAATTAAAAAACTAATCATAGTTATTTTTTTTATATTTTTATTGTTTTTTAAAAAATAAAAAAGATTAGCATCCACATATTTATTAAGTAAAACAAATATTTAATTTTAATATTTTTAAATTATTCAAATTTTATAAAAACTAATTAATTTAGATCATAAGAAAATAAAAAAAATAATTATTTTTAATAAAAAAATCAATTGAAAAATTTCTTCATCATTATTTAAATAATGGTAGAATTAAATATTTGTTTTTCTTATTAAGAAGTGATCCCATTATTTTAAATTTTTAAAAATAAAAAAATAAATTAAAAATTAAGTATGATTAGATTTTTAATTAATAATAATATAAGATATATACATATGAAACTATTTATGAACACATGACATGATTTGGGTGGCCGGACCATAATCCTATGTGGAAGTCCATCACCACCCAAGAATTTCTCTAAATAAACTACTTCCACTGACCACATATTATTTACCTTTTCAATTTATGAGATATATATTATTTGATATATCAATACGTATCTTAAACTAATTCCACTAATCATATTGACTATTATTATGAATTTATGACAAGTATTATTAAATTTTATTTGATTTTTTTTATCAAATCCAAATTAAATATTTGAAAATTTTTATAATCTTACTAATTATATGCTGATTTTTATGAACTTAATTTAAATTTGAATTTATAATTTAATTTTTTACAATTTTACCTAACGTTTAATATATATTTTCTTACAAATTTAATAAAAATCAGTATATGCTGGATGAGTTAGTTAGGCATTTAAGATTATAGTTTTTTCTTTCACTTCATGATATAAACTTTATTAATTAGTACATTTTTTTTTCTTTTGTTTATAACTTATGAATATTGATTTTAATTTGTTCATATTTTTTTATAACGGGGTCATATTCTAACAAGTGATTTTAGATATATAAATTAATAAATATTTTTATACAATGATGTCATATATTCGGAATAGGTCAACAAGTATGTCATTATAAAATCCATATTGTACATTACAATCACCATTTATCTAAAATATTTTTTCAGTTATATTAATTCCTAACAAGTGATGTTAGACATATACATTTCACCGACAATATTTAATACAATGAGTTTATATTTTCATAAATGTCAATAACCTATCTTACATGTTATACATTTAACTTTTATTTTTTATATAACAAGGTTATATATATACTTATATCCCAATAAGTGATCGATTGTAGACATATAAATTATATAACTATTTTTAATACAATCATATCCTCAAAATCAATTAACAAATATGTTATTATATGATTCATATATTGTACATGACAATTCACCATTTATTTGAAAACTATTAGAACATTGTTTTATATTTCTAAGTTATTTTTATTGAATTCATATTGCTCATGTATTTTGATTTTTAATTTGACCATATTGTATTTAGTAATATTTATTATATATTATGTATATCTAGGTTTTGAATTTTAAAGTATTTTCCCTTTGTGTTAGAATTTGTCGAGATTTTAATTATGAATACCTATGTGGATTTAAATTTTCTTTACAATATTGTGTGTAGTTGGAATATTTTTTTTTTCTAATAATAAGAATGACTTGGGAAAATAGTTATTTAAATTATGGACATATGTTAACTATTTAGTATTTTTTAATCTTAAGATACATATATATTATTATTTATATTTATTTTTTTATTTTACAAATGATCTGAGATGTTGGTATCAACAAATACAAGTGATACGAAGTCATTTTATACCATGTAACTTATCATTTTCTTCTTAGATGCTCCACTAAAAATTTTTTTTAAAAAATTTTATTGACATTCACTATTAATTTTATAGCAATAACCTATTTTTAGTTAATATAATCATTTCTTATAAAATATATTTATATTTCATTTTTTCTTAATATTTTAAAAACGTATAATTTCGTGTGATTCCATGCATTGCAACGGGTTATCAAACTAGTAGAATAGTAATAGATAATTACTTTATTAATTATAAGGAGAAAAGAGAAATTTTAGAATAATCACATAATAGCCAAAATAAAGTGATAATAGTCATTCTTTAATAAATAAGTAATTTAAGAAAAACATATATTCCAAAATGAGTAAATAAAAGCTGAACAAAAATAAGTGACAGTTGAGGGGTGATAATAACCACTCGGTCAATGGGAATAGGGAAAATTACACTGAGATATCCTGAGAACTTTTGAAATTACGCGTAATTCTTATCTAGTTTTACATTTGTTCATCAAAATTTTCCAGTTTAATAAAATTCTCATCGTACATTAAATATTAGTCATCAATCAGCAAATAAATTAATGTAACTAACAAATATTTCCAAATAAACTTATATATTTATGATGTGAGAGTATATATTAAAAGGAATAAATTTGAACCTAATTATTGAAGATTCTATTATTAATGATGAAATATTATACAATTAAATTACAAAATTCATAAAATTATATCAAATCACAATTTGGCAGCAAGTTACAATCTTTTTTTTATGATCGACGTACGTGTTTGCAAATTCGTCTTCATCACATGAAAGCAAAACTGTGTGTATTTATCGACATGTGTATTTCATTGTATATTATATGTGTATTCTAATCTTATGATATATGATATGTGTAATCCCTTATATATAGTATGTGTATTTCACAAGATATGGTATGTGTATTTTTTTCATAATTGATATGTGTAATCCCTTATATATAGTACCTGTATTTCACTAGATATGATGTGTTTTTCTTTCAAATAGGCAGTGTAATACTTTCCGGCCGTATTTTTATTTTTTATTGAGTTATATTTTTTTATTTGAACTTTTTTTTAAATATGGATAAAAAATAAAATAAATAATAAAAGTATAATGTGAAAGCTCTGGAGGTCGAAAAAAAAAGAGAAATAGAGATAATTATTATCTCTATTTATTTATTTTAATAATTTTATAGTTTTCGTTTTTAGTACGTGTATTTCACCTTAATTTAGCAAGAATATTATGTTAGGATATAAAATATTATGATGATTTGACAAGATTGTTTCTTTTTTAGGTAAATAAATAATTTTCTTTTTTAAACAGAAATTACACAACAAATAAAATATATCTACTTTAATTTTACAGTAATAAATCTGTATAATTAATTACATTCTTTAATATATACATCATTTATTTGATGGCTATCTCGCATAATTGAATAAAAATATACATCAATTCCTCTAAGCTTTGTTAGTCAAGATAGTAAATGAGTTAACATATGCGAGATACATGATATTAAATGATATTAGATATAAATATAATACACTATTATAAATATGAAATGACATGGTCTTTTTATTAAATTATCAAACATTAGATTGAGTAGTGAAAAATCATTTCGTTGGCACTTATTACTTAATAATTTACTAATGAAATTACCATTTGGTCATTTCACATTTATGAAAGTACATTTATGAAAGTGCCTTTTATTTATTAAAATATTTTTAAATATTTTATGATGACTTATACATGTTAATTTTATTGTTAACTTGACTAATAATTAAATGCTTGAAGAGGAAATTATTAGTGCATATATATTTTCATTAAATTAAAGAACTTGATTGATAAATTTTGAAAATAGAGGGAAGTTCTATATAATTTCACTAAATCTCATAGAAGGAAGATGTAATTTAATGAAAATATAGATTTCTAGTGGCAGCAGCTATTGTGATTAAAGCACAACTTTAACTGATTTTCTAAAAAAAATTGTATTCATTCGGTACTAAATATTTTTTGGATATTGATATCTAATTATTGTTTAACCTATTAGTACATGTTAAGATTAATATAATTTGATACCATCGGAGCATTGTGGTCGTGGTCACAGCCTTCTGAACATGTCTCATTGTCAATCACACATCATCTCCCTCTTCCGCTCGTGCAATGCTCTCTCGGGTTATTGATTACGTTTTTTTATGAATTGATAAAATTAGAGAGTATTAATATAAACTAAATTAATTTTTGAAAATTACATGTTACTAGTTATCTAAATTTAAATTAATTTTATCTATAAATCAATCACTACTTGACACATATATTGAGTATTGGTACCTTACTTTTTTTGGATACCGAATACATATATGAGACATATCAAATGAGAGGAATAAACTTATACCATTGGATCTTATTTGAATTGTCAAGATTTGAAAAGTCATAAGATTCTATATTCTAATCTTGGTCATTCAAATAAGATTCATTGGTCTAAGTTTATTCTTTCCACTCTCATCCCTCTCACTTAATACATTTCATATATATATATATATATATATAGGGGACATATGGAGTGAGAGGGATGAGAGTGAGAAGAATAAACTTGGTGCATTGGATCTTATTTGAATGATCAAGATTAAAAAAGTCACACGATTCTATGTTATAATCTTGACCATTCATATAAGATCCAATAATTCAATTATATCCCATATATATATATATATATATATATATATATATATATATATATAATAATAATAATAGATAGAGAACAATGTCAAATTCTAACGCCAACTAACTCCTGAACAAATCATTCCACAATCCGTGCCATATCTCCCTCCTTATTTTCTATTCCTTGTAGAGGATTAGGATTTGAAGAAATCGGAATATTGGTGATGAAATTTGCAGTCAAATCCTGAAGACTTGCCAACCCCTAACTAAAATGAGAAAAAAGAATGCTAGAGACATAATGGGCAACATGTGAATGCATCAATTGGTGCATGTGACACAGTGGAAAATTCAGATTTCACGTTGAAAAGAATGTAGCTTTCAGCATTAAGGTTCAGGCACACGAACTGAATGATTCGTACCAACTTTCAGTCAAATTAAGCCAAACCAGGCGGTTTCGGACACTGTACACATTAATTATGGTAAATAACACTAACACCTATTGAAATTTCACAATATTAATTTCAAAATTTTATCAAAATTCGGTTCAATTAACTTTTAATTAGCAATTAAACTCACACAAATAAAGATTGTTAGTTTTTTTTTTTTTGGTAGGCAAAGATTGTTTGTTGAATCTGGTTTAATATTGAACTCTTATTTAAATATTTTATTATATATATATTGGATTTAATTTCCATCCACTATAAAACTTTTTTACACAGTCATCCAATCATGTACTGTCACGTCAATCGTAGTTGTATTTTCTTTCTCTCACTACCTGAAAAGTCATACAAACAGAGTGTTTTGGTTGGATGACAATGTAAAATATCTTTATACTGTCAGTGCATCAAAATTAAAACTTTGGATGAATAGAAATAATATTCACACTTAATTACTGGTAATCTAAATTACCAGTAATCTTCCATGGTAACGTGCCAAATACCCTCTTAATTCCAATCAACTTTTGATTATCAATTAAGCTCAACTAGAACTTGTTTTCTTATATCATTCTTCTTAATTATTCATCATATTTAAGAAGTGACTATATATTACCACACCTAAATATCTATTATCACTCCCACTTTAATAGATTTTATTTCATATTCCTAATATACCTTTCTCCTCTCTCTTTTAACTAAACAAATTAGTCTTATACCAGTGCATGCACGAGATTATATCGAATTTTACGTTTAAAATATTAAATAATTAATGATAAAAAAAATTATATAAAAAGAAGTTAAATGAAAATATGTTCTTTATAAATTTATTTTGTAAATATAACAATAAAAATACATAATGAAATTATTATTATATTAATGGATGCAAATAAAATTAAAATAGAATCTTGGAGGATTGTCTAAGAACTACTTATCACATAATATGAATATACATATGTAATTTTTAAATTACTTTTGTAAACTGATAATGTATATTGAACCATCACATATCAAACATATGGATTGTCTATTATTGTCATACCATTTTAGCTATATTGTCATATCCTATTCAATGAATTTCTATCTAATTATCCTAACATATGATTTTTCGTTCTATTTTATTATTACTAATATTCTTAAATAAACCTAAAATTTTAGAAAATATTTAATCTCTAATCAATCACTAAAAATCACAAAATATCCACAAATTATCAAACACTAAAAATTACTAAAATCATATAAAACATTAAAAATTACTAATTATCATTGAATCTAATTTATATTCAAATTATTCAATCACATATTTATATTTATAATATTCAATCACATAATTAGTTTTCATCTTTTTCAATATTCGAATTCGTATTCATAAAATATTTATAATTATTCTCTTTCAACAATCAACCAAAAATAATCATAACTTACAGATTATCAATCACTAAAAACTACTGAAATAATAGAGAATATTAAAAAATTACTAATTATCAATCATGAATAATTACTAATTATTCATATCTATTCTCGTCCAACAATCAATAAAAATATTAAAAATTTACAAATTCATGTTCATAATTATTCCTAATTAACTAAAAGTATTAAAAATATCTAATATCAATCACTAAAATTCTCTAAAATATTCACTAATTATCAATCACTAAAAATCACAAAATTATAGGTAAAATATTCAAATATCACTAATTACCAAACATTAATAATTACTAATAATTCATAATTATTCTCTTTCAAAAAAATATGTTCATTATTTATGTTTTACATTTCCCTTGAGACGGTTAATCAATCATGTTGAATATTAAATAATGACAATTAAGTTGCGGTAATTGAATTCGGTTAATTAACAAAATTAGCCTTATCTAAAATAAATTATAAAATAAAACTATTTTTTTATGTAGGATTGAATGTAGTGAATAATCAAATAATTAGGTAAAAATAATTTTAATCTAGATATATTATAATTCAAGCTAATATTATGTAATATAGAAACATTTGTTCTATTAATAAGGGTAAACCCCCATGCTGACAATTTTCGCAGTGGACAAGGTAGTCCTTGACATTGAGAAATTGACAAGTAAGTCCCTGACAATTTCAATTTTCGGACACTCGTTAGTCCCTAAATGGTTTCCGTTATTTCGAGGGACCAAAATGACTTATTTATTAATTGTTAGGGACTAATAAAAGAAATTAAATAAGAATGAATCCTATAAATTATGATATGAACATTGACTTATATTCATTCTAATTATGTATTAATTCCAAGCTACATATAACTATTACTGTAAATATTAAGTCTCCTTTTGGATGTATTACTATCAAAAAACGAATATGATGGATAATTTTCCAATCAAAGAAGTAACAACATTTTATTACTTTTCTGTAGAAAATAATTACATGCATATAATAAAAAAATCACAACTTAACTCGTAAACTCTTAAACTCTTATCAATTTAACTACATAGTTCAAGTCCAATGTTATTAAGTTAACTCGTAAACTCTTATCAATTTAGGAGCATTACAATTTAGTTAATTTGTAGATTAATTTTCAATAAATTGTGTCAGTTTTAATATTATTATGTGTGGTTTTATATTAAGTTAATTATTTTAGAATAAATTAATATTTCCTGGATTATATTATGTTTTTGGTATTTTTGTGGTGTTATTTTCAGGAATATTTGAAGTAATTGGTGCTGAAATAAAGTCGTCTGTGGCGTAATTACAACGTGCTTTGCACCTCAAGGATCGAATTCACGTGCGCCTTGTGCCTGGACGACGCTCCGCGCCTCAGAAGCATAACCGAATTGAAGAAAATGCATGAATCCAGGCGCTCCGCGCCGCGCCAGCTAGTTTGGAGGGCCCAGGCGCTCCGCACCTCTCTCTCGCACCGCGCCCCCTGTCACGACCCAACTCAGATCCGTGACCGGCACATGGGACACCAAGTCCCATGTCAGCCTTAACCTGTTTTTCCACACAACAATCCAGCTAAACAACAATAACCACAACTACTTTAACATCACACATCCTATAAAATCCATACATAGAATAGGGTTCTCAAGGTATCACCCTTAAAACACACATAATACTGTCATAACATCGTGCTTACTCAGAATCAACATATTACAGCAAGTCTTAATTAGACTATCTCTAAATAGACATAACATAGACGATCCTGTTTGTAAACTTATGGAATATACTACAGAGACAAAAGACAATAACATAGCGCCTCTAACGTTGAGGCTCACCAAATCTAAGAGCTTGGAGGAACGGAAGGATTTGCCTCCGGATCTGCACCTGAATCTGAAAATGTTTTGTATGAATGGGTGAGTCATACGCTCAGTGAATAATAGATTAAAAATAGTTTATGCTTCAGTAAACAACATTTACCTACAAGTATTCACAATTCACAATCATAACATTCTAATAACTTTTACGTCAAACTCGTCTCACGCTCTCTTTTGATTTAAAAGTGTTTTACTTATGGATCCCGGGAGCCCGCCCCTCCTCAGATCCTTATTTATGTCCCGGGAGCCCAGCCCCTCCTCGGACTTATACTTTAAGGAACCCCGGGAGCCCCGCCCCTCCTCAGGTTCTTAATCTTCGACCCCGGGAGCCCTGTCCCTCCTCAGGTCGTGTCACCAATCTTTATTGACTTTTGAATTTTTATTCTCTCCGCATACTACCTATTTCACATAAACGCATTCCTGTTCATACTCCTATCATCATCGTATCATAACACAACTACATCTAATCATCCTCGTATCATCATCACACCATTTACACATCATTAATGCACCATCGTTTCATCATCACATCATCATCGTCATATCATTAATACAACAACATCAAATCATCATCACGTCATCATCATATTATCATCATATCATTATTATATTATTACATAAAACAAGTAATTTCTAGATTCTCACACATCCAATCTCATCCAATACCAAATTATCATCATAAACACTCAAGTGTCAAGTTTTCGGGTAGTGGTGAACGAGGGGAAATGGAGGTATAACTTAAACACATGAAAGAAATGAATCAAAATCATAAAAATGAGGTTTTTACACTGTGTAATCGATTACAGACTCACTGTAATCGATTACAGCCTTTAAAATATGATTTTTGTGAATTTTTACACTGTGTAATCGATTACGTAATCGATTACGATTACGTAATCGATTACCAGTTTGTGGTAATCGATTACAGACAGCACCAGTAGCGATTTTCTGCGAAAAATAACGCGAAAAACAACGCGAAAAACTTCCCCAAATCCACTTTTTCACCACAACCCATCCAAATCAAACATAACCAACATGCAATATCAATCATATATAAACCAATCTCAGTCCCTATCAACTATCATAGCAAGAAATTCACCATAACATTCAAAATCAAACATAAACCATAAATAACCCATTACTCACAAAATACTCCAATGGAGTCCATGGCTCAATCCCGGAGCTAGGATGAGTTGCCCAGATCTTCTCTAGTTGAATGAGACCCTAGAGAACACATTACAAACCTCAGATCCATTCCAAATTCAAAAATCCCAAACTTCCCAAACCAAACCCTAACCCCCAAATCCAAGAATAGAAAGAAATAGACATCAATGGAGCAAAAGAAATACTCTACACTTACCCACAATGTACTAGATGAGCAATGATAACTTGAATCTTGAAGATTGGTGGAGATTTGAGAAAGAGAGATATGAGGGAAATGGTGAGAGAGAAGAAGAAGATGAAGTTGTGAAATGGGGGGGGGGGGGGGAAGCTACGGGAAGGAGAAGAAAAGAGGGGGAAAAAGAAAAGGAAAAAGGGGAGGTGGGGCCCACTAGGCGTCCTGTCTCCCCGGGATGTATCGTGATCTCTTACTAAACAAAACTCAGAATACCCGAGGTATTACACCCCCTCTCTCGCACCGCGCCCCCTCTATAACACCCCGATTTTTATTAAGTCCTAATCAAGGGAAATTAAGGGAAATTAAGGGTAATTGACATTGGTTAGAATTTAATTAAATTTGGGTGGATAAGTTTCTTCTAGATAAACCATTATAAGTTATATGAAATATATGTTTATATATATGTGTTTATTATATGATATGTGACTTATGTGTATATATATATATATGTGTGTGTGTGTGTGTGTGTCCATTGTAGGTTATATGTCATGATGTTTACGTGTTGATTGATGAATTAATTGGTACATGAGTTTGACTTGAGATATGTGCTTTCGGAGACTATATGGATTATTGATGTATGCTACACGATTTATGTGTCAAGTATATGTTTTAAAGTTGTTCTAATCATGCATGAGGTTAGGTGGGTTATATGAGAGGTTATATGTTATTTTATTTTATTTTCTTTATATGCCTATATGTGTATTTTTAATTTATGTTTAAATATTAGAAAAGTTATATGAGCATTATAGAATTATTTGGGACATTTTAGAGTGTTTTAGTAATTTTTAAGTGACGGTGGGCCCCACGGTGACTCTTGACCTAGCCACTCCCTATATAAACACTAGTAACCCTCTCCACTTTAGAAAAACACTCTTCTCCTTCTTCTGAGCCGCCATAGCCATCTTTTTTTCAAGAGCTCCCTAAGCCATTGATACTCCAAACCACAAAACACCCATCAAACCTTACCCAATCCAGAAAATAAACTCATATTCTTAATCCTCTCATCAAGCCGGAGCTTTCAATCGATTCCGTTTCTCCGTTAAGAGTCTCTGACGTCACCAGACCGTTCGTGGGGCTAAAGAGAGAGGTTTTCAACGAGAGCAACGTCGGGAAAAAGGGGTTTCTCTTTGCATTCTCGTGATTTTTCTTCAAGAGGTAGGGGCTAGACATGTTATTTTCGTGCATATTGATGATGAATTTATGAAATTGATGTTATGGTCGTTTTTCCCATTAGGGTTCATGAAAGGGTTACATTCTTGTGAAATTATTTCAAAGAGAAAATGTTTTTACCGATTAAAAGTGTTGGGAAAGTGTTTATGAGTTAAATGTGTTTTGAGAAAAGTTTTTCATCAATTGGATGTTCAAAAATGGCTTTTTGGAGAAAAGAACCTTTGAAATCGCGAAGTTCTGTGAGCAGGACGACGCACGACCGCCCAGGCGGTCAGAAACCGCCCCAGCGGCCGACGCCGTCAAGCCAGTCCGCCCCGGCGGTGGTGCAGCCGCCCCAGCGGCCAAGACCGCCCCAGCGGTTGTCGCACTGCCCCGACGTGTTTTTCACGTTGTATCTCACCCGTTTTACCAAAATTGGCATGTTTTGACCCTTTTATGCTCCCTAATGCGTTATACGACTTGTGCATTGAAATATATGAATATTTATGGAATATGTATATGTTGTACTGAGTATATGTATTGTTTTTATGATGAGTTAAATTGTTGACATGATTATATGATTTAAATGATGATTAATGATGAGATATATGTGATGAATGATTATATGTTATAATAAGAGATTAATGTGCAAAGTGAAAAGAAAGTGAAGACACACAGAGTAGCCTATCCGTTCGTGATGAACGTTACAGGGGGCTGGCAACCTCGGTTGTAACGACTCACTAGCGGAAGGTGAATTTCCCCCATCTACCCAATATGTATAGGATGAGCTCATACCTAGGGTCAGCGATGCGGAGGTTACAGGAGGGTGGGCAGGCCAAAACAATGTAAATGATCTACATGCACCAAAAGGACGTGCTCTAAGCAAGATAGATCCACAGACATACTAAGTATGCTTAAAAGACTCAATATAAATAAGCAAGAGATATAATTTATTATTGCAAACAAAGAATGTTACTTTATGCTATATTTGAATATTTGGCAGTTGAGCACATAGTACACTACACATGAGTTATTATTTATGTTATTTATGTATGTGTTTAATTTAAAAGGAACAAGATGCACTTAGGTAGTCGTTCCGGGACAAGATTGTTTTTAAACTAATAACTAAAATGAACTCATTCATGCTCACTTATTTAATTAATAAACCTGGAGCGGCTCCCCTACTGAGTTACTTTCAAGTACTCACCCCACGCTATTCCGACGTTTTAGATGACGAGTACTAGCAGGATGATGGAGCGAGCTTGGAGCCCGCGCAGCCTTAGTTTAGCTTTCGCTTTACATATTATAGATCATGTCTTTTGAGTTATTTCCTTTACGGATTATATGTCTCTGATTTACTGTTTATTTCCATTTACTTTTCCTAAGTCCGGACCTATGTTAGCCGGCAAGTATTTATGTTGATGAATTGTATTAGTGGAGTCTTGTGAGTCTTGGTTTTGGGCTCATGAGATTACACATATTATCATTATTTCTTGATGTATGTTCTGGGAGACTATGATTAGCTATTTTATTATATTGAGATTTATTCGGGATTATTACGTTCTGTATACGTTGTATTATTTCGCAAGGCCCTTATTTTCTATTCCGCAAACATTTATGAAAATTTCTCCCACGTGTTTTCCGCGTATATATATTTTAAATATAAAGATAAAACATGATAACAGGAGGTAACCCTTATGAAATGACCTAAAATGACTTAATCGTTAAGGGCTATCTAGTAGGGTGTTACATCCTCTGCTCTCAGGCACATCGCGCCACATCTGTGCCCAGCGTCCAGTTGAAGTTCTTTTCAGGCGCTCCGAGCCCTGTTTGCGCCTCGCGCCCGGTTACACTGAAAGCCTGCGCGCCGCGTTCCCCTGAAGCACTGCACCTCATCAACTGATACCTAAAATCGTGCTATAATTCAGGATCATTTCAATTTCAAATCTTTTCATATCTTTTCAAAGTTATCTTTAAACTTAATTGCCGTTGTTTTAGGGATTAGAACAATTTGAGTTCTAGGTTATTTTGGTTATAAATAGGAGTAGAATGCAAGTTTAGAAGATCTTATCTTTTGTTTACTCTACGTACTCTGTTCTTTGGGTTATTTTCATAAATTAACTCAGTTATTCGTTCTTAAAAATGTCTTCTTTTTATGCTTTGTTTTCTTTTATTATGAGCAACTAAACTCTTTGTTAGGGTGAGGGGGATCGTATTACTATGAATTAATCCGATATTTGTGAACCTTTGAGTTTTATTAATTCAATTCAAGCAATTACCTTATTCGTATTGTGTTGTTCTGAGGATTGGAAAATCACTTTTCAACTTATCTTGGATTCATGTGTTTATTTGGGAAAATAAATTTGTGAATTAGCTTAAGGGAAATTGCGAGAAAGATTGATTTCTAGGAATAGAATCAAGATTTTTGTAAACTTTGAATCAACAACAAAACTTTATCTTTTCTTTGAATTAATTCGATCAAGGGATTGACTAATTGTTCATAGAAAAAGTGTTAAATTACCAAGGAATTGGAATTGACAACTTAAGATTCGTTTATTGAATTGAAGTTTTAAAATACAAAGGCAAGCAAAGATTTTATTAATTTTAGAAAATACGTTAACCCAATACCCTAACCTTTCATTAATTGAATTTCCTCTTAAACTTTCACTGCAATTTTACACTTTACAGTTCTTTAATTTACATTTTACTTTCATTCATTCAACTCTCTTTGGTTTGTCTAATTAGAAATCTACTTTAAGAAATTTTTGCTCGGTTCTTTAATCCTCGTGGGAACGATGCCCACTTACCGTGGTTTTATTACTTGAACAATTCGGTGCATTTGCCGAACCCCTATCAATATCTTAAACAAATTTTATTCATTTTTAAAATATAAATTATTAAATATTTATCCAAAATTTTTAAATCATGAATAAAAATAAAATTGAAATTAAACTCAATCAATCAAGATACACGTAGAAAACTAACAATAATAGTACAAATTTTATGCAAAATATTTTTTCATGATGTGATATCAAAGTTTTGCTATTTAAATAAGCTTTATAGTGAGTGATGTTCTGCTATTTATAGAGAGTGCAATCCCTTGTATTTCGAAAGCTCTTTGGTGCTAATGTGGCTTTAGTTGACTCAGTTACTCTTCAGAACGGCTCCCTGCTCTATCAGCGGATTTTGAGGAACTTTTCAGAAGTTGCATAGTGCACAGCTCCCAAAACACCTCTAGAAGCATTCTGAGCTTGTTGAGAATGTTCCAAATGATTTGAGTCTTGAGACTTAATCATTTCCAGAAATTGTCTTCTGAGTGAAGTACGTCTTCTGAGTGATGAGCATTGTAATATCCCGATTTTCTAATATTTTCTTTTGTCAAAATAAATATGTTAACACATCTTCATTAAATAAAAATGTATCATATTTATAATTATAAATTTCTACCAATACTTATTTATATTTACTATGCATGATATTATTATTTATGATAATATTATTATTTTAACATTCATGATAATAATATCTTAAATAATATTTTAATATTCATGATATTAATATTATTTTATTTTTAATATCTTTTACTATACATCATATGAGTATTATTTTATTTTTAATATATTTTTATTATTCATGATGTTAGTATTATTATATTTTTAATATCTTTTTACTATTCATGATATTAGTATTATTTTATTTTTAATATCTTTTTACTATTTATGATATTAATATTATTTTATTTTTAAAATCTTAAATAGTATTTTACTATTCATGATATTATTATTATTTTATTTCTAATATCTCAAATAGTGTTTTACTATTCATGATATTATTATTATTTTATCTTAAATAGTATTTTACAATTCATGATATTATTATTATTTTATTAGAAAAATTTTACTATAAAAAGGGGTGGGGGGAAGTTTTAGAAATCATGAAGAAGAGAAGAGAAAGGAATTAAGAGAGGGAGAAGCGAATTAGAGAGAGAAAGAATGAGAGAGAGAAATAACAATAATAGATATTTTAGTAGAATAATTTCTTAGTATGCTCTGTGGTTGCAGCTTTGTCTGATCTTCCACATCAGAAAAGAATTATTCTTAATCACATAAATAAGTGTGTGTTTGGATTGGCGTTTGCCAAACTAGAGTTTAGACCAACTTGATTTTGTGGGATTGATTTTGGGTAAAAGTGAGTTTGTTCTAACGTGATTTATGTCTGGCAAATAGATGTCAAAATTGAATATGACAGAATGAATATTGTTTGGATATTGTTAGCCAAAATCACTTTTGGTTGAATAATTACTAAAAAGGACATCATATTAAATAATGTTTTAATTATTATTTTGACATTTTATTTATATTCTTATTTATAATATATTTGAATCAACTTTATTATTCCATTTATCACCAAAATAAAAAATATCTAATGATAAAATTCAAAAATCATATTAATAATATAATTGATATGATAAATTAGAAATGACAAAATATAAAATAAAATGAGATACAACGTTATCAAATAGAGTTTTTCACGTAAAATGTAAATGAGTTTTTAAAATTAAATTACAATACCATAATAAAGTGGACTTAGGATATCTTAGAAATGTTATACAAATATGAAAATAAGTACTCATTTAATTATGTTGCATGAAATCAACAATTTGATCTCGAATAGTGTCTCAGACTAGATCCATTTCTGTGGAAGAGGCAACTGTTAAATTTGTGGTAGAACCTTCACCAATATGAGTATCATCTTCCAACTCAACAATATTTGTATCTTCATATTGACTAAATTCACAATCTGTTTCAGAATGTCTTCTAATAAAATTATGTATAGCCATAGTTTCACAGACTATCTGAACTTGAGTTTCCATCTTGAACTTTCGCATGTGACGTAAAATTGCAAATCTATTTTTCCACACCCCAAAAGTTCTTTCTATTGTGCATCTTAAACTCGAGCGATAATAATTGAAAAATTCATTATGATTTTCAAATCCAGATGAATGTCTGAAATCTGGAAGATGATAACGTTCACATTTATATGGACCAATATATCCCACAGGTGTTGGATAGCCAGCATCTACCAAGTAATATTTACATAGTAAGCAATAAAATAATTTTTATATAATTACAATAAATATAATCATAACTCATTTGTAATTGTGACAAAGTACTAACCTGGAGGAGGATGAGGGGGTTTCATGTTAGGAGTTGTTAAGACATTGTCAAATACACGAACATCATGAGCAGTGCCTTCCCAACCAGGTAATGCAAAAATAAAACACATATTCCAATCACACACCACCATTATATTTTGTGTTGGATATCCTTTTCTTCATATGAACTTTGGTTGGTCACTTGGACTAACCACACATGGGATATGAGTACCATCAATTGCTCCTATTGCATTTTTGAAGAATGACCAATATCTCTGATCATTTCTTATCTTTTTATGCACATCTCGAAACCTAGGATCTGTTGGCTTAATATATTTGCAAGATAACCTTAGACATGCAATTAACACTTTATGAAAATGTCGATGTACTGTCTCTCCTGAGTGTTGAAACCTTTCTTGTATCATTCTATTGCCTATTCCATGTCCAACCATATTTAAGAACATTGCAATCATCTCTTGAACTCTCACTTGTTTAGTGCCTTTTAAACCGAGTTCAACTAATTCATTGTATAACTTAAAGAAAACATGTTTTTCCATACGAAACATTTCATAACAACGAATATCATGGCCACACAGTATTTCATGCACCCATGAATGATCAATTTGATCACTAGTCCTGCGTGGTTCCTTACATGAATATTTTACCGCATATTGACCAAGAAGTGCACTCACCTCTTTAAGTTCTTTTTTATCTTCTTCTATAATGGAAAGCACGATAAGTTCTTCCTTATCTTGTATTCCAAATTTTTGAATCCAATTCTCCATGTTCATTCCAAACTAAATAAACAAAAAGTAGATAATAGCAACAATAATTAAGTATATAATATAACAATAATTTCATGCAAACAAATACATAAATAATATAAAAAAGAAGAAACAAGTTGTAGATAATAGCAAGATAATTAACTACGAGTCATATCTTATAAGTACATTAGAGTTACCTAAACCACACACATAAGAGTCAAATGTTATAAGTACATAATCATAATATTGTCTTACCTTAATACAACACAAAAGCATAACATAGACCACACACATAAGAGTCATATATGTTATAACTACACATAATAATGCTAGTATCTTACCCTAATACAACACAAAACATCACCTAAGTGTTTACCGTGCATTTAAGTACAACAATATTTAGTTTTGGCCGAATGACAATGGGTTGTAAGTTGCAAACTTGAGCCAATCCAATAATCTTTGCTCATGTGCTTTCAAGGTCACAAACATTTCTCTTGCAGGCTTAAACATCATCAATTGACAACAACGATTATGCAAATCAGCATTACTAGTAATACCATCCATATGTTGAATCTCAACCATCACTTCCCCAATTGATGAACCAGGCATAACAAGTGTGTTTACAGATATCGAACGCGATTCAGATGCAGAAGCAATTCTACTTATTGCATCTGCAATTTGCTTTGAAGCAGGGAGTTTGATTTTCTTATTCTTTTCAGTTGCATCACATACCGCAACTCTCTTTCTTTTTCCAGTGTTTTTTTTACTATTATTTTCAGCAGAAGAACTTATATTTATATGTTGAAAGTCACTACTAACTCCCACACTAGCATCCAAACCTTCATCACTATCTCCTGAACCTTCCTCTAGATCTAGATGGGCATCCTTAAAGCATGGACGATATCCATCATCATTTTCTTCTATGCCACTAGGTAATATCCCAGATGAGGGAGCCCAAGAAAATTTTCTATCAGCCATGACATCCTTGAATAATGTGGTTAATTCATCTTTAAAAGGAAGTCCCTTATGTCTGAATTTTCCATATAATGGATTTTCCTGTATGTATTCAACTAATCAACACAACACACATTACAAGAATTAACCTTAAAACTTATGGCTTCACAATAATATAATACATACCAATTATTTCCTCTCCCACCATTCATTTGGTGCATCAACGGTGTGTTTTGTGTAATCTCATCCTAAACCTGTTTCTTTGCCAAAAAGTTTGTGCCACATCGACCATTCCTTCTTAAGATTATCCCACTTGTTCTTCAATTGACTCTTCTCATATTGTCATCCTGTTTTCTCATTAAACTGAGACAGAACATCTTTCCAACCTTTCTTTGTAAGTGTCGTTCCATTGCGTTGCTGTTTGGCAACTTGATCCAAGAAGGCTTGGATAAAATTCTTAGTTGTGTCCATGTCCCATGCCGCTTTAGGCTTTTGCGACTCATTGTTACTCATTTTTTCATTACAGGAAATATATTACAGCTTTTAGCTATATACATAAGTTTCATTCATATTATTTCTTCATAAAATTATGTCATGATAACATAGCATAAATCAGCCACAACATCTAATATAATCATTCACTCATCAACATGCAGTAGACGAGATCTCATCATTCACTCATAAGTAAATTTCAATCAAGGTTAATATATTTTTTATCCTAATCACCTTTTTTTTTTATTAATAATCAATTAATTTTAGGACCACACTATTGGAAAATAATATGCTTCAATATATATATAATCTCTCTCTTGAATTCTCTAGCCAGTACTAATAATATCAAGACAACAGACATGTATATGCCCAATTGCCCTCTTAACCACCGTTGCTTAATTTCCATTTGGCTCTACATTTTGCTTTTAATGCATTTTCCTATGTCACCATCCCCTTAATCCTCACACACACTAGATTAGCCTTTGCTTCCAAATTATTAAAAGTCATGTCAGATCCATCCTAGATTAGCTATTAAAATTTAGAAAATTGTACTCACACCAACACAAGACACGCAGAGCAGGAACAAGCAACAAGCAAGAACAGAGCATGACTGGAAAGAATAGAGCACACAGTCCATGAACAAGCAACAAGCAAGAAAGAGCATGGCTGGCAAGAATGACATCTCTGTCGCCTATCACGGTGCCGACCATGGCTGGTACAGCAAGCAAAAACAGAGTAAGAACAGAGCAGGAACAGAGCAAAAACAGTGGGCTTACCTCTAGCTTTGCATAGTTCAAACGAAGGATGAGGTGGTGGCGGCTCTCACAACACACCCAGATCTAGAACGTGCGACTAAGGAGAAGGAAGAGGTGGTGGTCCCGCTGATGCTGTTGAACCTCGCCGACGAGAAGGTGGTGACGTGACGACGGCTATCCAAAAAACGCATATCTAGAGTGTGGTTGCTACTGCTTTCCCTTGCCGACGAGAAGAAGGAAGTGGTGGTGGCGGCGAGGGACGATGGAGGAAGTGGTGGTGGCAGCTTTATGTGAGGAGAAGGTTGAAGAATCGGGAGTGATTGTAAGAGTTTTTTTCCTTCGAAGGTTGAGGGTATATTTGGGGTATGTGAGGTAGTTGGAAAATAAATGATGAAAGTTAATGTTCTAATGGGATATTTAGAACGTGGAAGTGATCTTGGGGAGAGTTGGCAAAATGGGAGTTTGAGAGGCAAATGTGAATCGTGTTTTGGAAGCATAAAATTACCCAAACATAAAAGCACACCCTTCAAGAAATTAAAAGCTCGTTGATGGACTCCAAACGCGGATCCAAACACACCCTAAGTGTCAAGAGCATCATACCGAAATTTTGTCGGTTTCTATTCACGCGTTTTTGTTCTCCAAAGTATAATAATTAAGGCAGGGATTTATTTAATGTTGTTATAATGTTCATACTATGCATATATATAGTGCCACTATGTAATTTACTATTCATCTACATACAGTACTATTTACCATTTACTATTTACTATTTACTTTTACTATTCACTATTTAGTATTTACTATTTACTATTTACTTTTTACTATTCACCATTTACTATTTACTATTTACTATTTACTATTTACTATTTACTATCTACCATTTACTATTCATTATTCACCGTTTACTATTTGCCTTTCATGATTTATTATTTACTTTTACCATTTACTATTTACTATTTACTTTTATGCCTTTCATGATTTATTATTTACTTTTACCATTTACTATTTACCTTTTACTGTTTACTATTCACTATATACGTTTTACTGTTCACTTACTATTCACCATTTACTTTCACTGTTTACTATTCATTATTTATAATCGTTATTTACTATTCACCACTTACCTTTATATTGTTCACTATTTACCATACATCAATTACTATTTATTATTTACTGTTCACTATTTATCGTTTACTATTTACCATTCACTTATCACTATTCATAAGTTACTATTTACAAGTTACTGTTTAATGAGTAAACCCCCAAGTTGGTTCCTGACAATTTTCGCGGTGGAGAAGGTGGTCCCTAACATTGAGAAATTGTCAAGTTAGTCCCCGAAAAATTCAAAAATCGGACAATTGTTGGTCCCTGGATGACTTCCGTTAATTTTTGATGATGTGGCACATGTGAACAGAAGGAAATGTTGTCAACTCCATTTGTTAGAACAGCTTCCATTGAGTCTCTGCACCTATCCTTTTTTTGTTTACTTTTCTTTTGGAAAACGGGATTTGGCTCAGGATTGCCCATTGTTAATTCTGGGGTTTCTCTGAATTTGAAAGTTGTCACTTGGTACGTTTCCATACCAAGGCTCAATACAATTAAGTCCGTAGCGTGAGTTTGAGCTTCTCTCACAACTTAATCGATTAGAACACTCACATCTCTCTCTCTTATCATTGTCCATTATCTCTCTCTCTCTATCTTTCTTTCTGAAAGACCATTGTTGTGTTTGTTCTTCCATTCTAAATAGCTTCATCTCTCTCTCTTAGCATTGTGCTTTCTATTCCTATATTTAAGGTAAATCCTTGTTAGCATTTTCAAACCAAATGAGTGGGTGTTTGAGTTCCTATGATTTTAGGGTACGAAGAGGACATGGTTATGAAGCTCAATCAAGTAAGAGTGTTGGTTCCCAACATGATGGAGACGCAAGATTCAAGATTCAGTGGGATAATGTGTCACTGTGGGAAAAATGTAAGGTTGTATGTGTCCGAAACTCAAAGGAATCCAAACAAACCATTTATGGGATGCTCATTTTACAAGGTAATAAAAAATCAATTTCAATTTCATTGGAGTTGCTATTTGAATGTTATTAATATATCCTAACAGATCTACAATTTTTTTTTCAGGAAAAAAGACCATGTTGTAACTATTTTATTTGGCTTGATGAGTATGAAAAAGAGAAAGGATTTGAAAATGATAGGGTAAATAGAGTGGAGAAGAAGTTAGATACTGAGGTTGCTTGATTAAATAAGATGGTTATGTTGTTGGTGGTTTGCTTCATTGTGTTGTGTTTAACAATGATGGGTGTTATTGGATTTTTGTATTGTAAGATGATGTAAAAAAGTGGTGGCTTTTGTTCTAGATCTGTAGGAATAGTAGTGTCATCATTTGCCACCATGTTCACTTAAGATATTGTAATATTGTGAACAAGATCAATGAATTATCATGTTGAATTGTCAATGAATTTGCCATCATTCTAAAATTTTTATGTGTAATTATCATATTGTCATCATTTCTGTAATCTTGATATTGTGTAATATTGTTGTCAAATATATATGTAATATCCTCATGTAAAATGATGCATAAAAAAAAGGAGACAAAATCAGTTCAAATAAGAGTTCCATATATATATATGTAATATGCTTTTTGAGAATAACAATTCATGTCACTTGCATACAACCTGTTGAAAGTACTAATTACATAAACAAAAAGCAAAATATCCCAAGTTTGAGCTCATAATAAAAGTCATAATTCTCTAAACAAAACAATGAAAGTACTAATTCCATAAACCAAAAAGCAAATTCCCCAATACATTTAGCAACTAGCTCACTTCTTTGGTGGAGGTGGGTTAATCCTAGGTGTCGGCATGAACTTCATGGACCTTGTCCTTGTTCCTTGAGTTGTTTCAGTAGTTGTGTCTTCGGATACTACTTGTGGGGCATCTGGTGGAGGGCTTCCTCTTCTTGGGTGGACATGAACATTTGAAATTAGTTTTCCACCAACAGAAAATGGAGGCCTTACAAGAGGCTCACTCACAACATTTGGTGGGGGGACAATTGTAGTTGATGTAGCATGTACGGGTTGGGCCCTAGCTCTTGGTCTTATTAGAGATGGCCTTACAGCAGGTGGGAGGATCAAATTTCAGAAAAAAGGCAAGAAAAAAAGTAAACATTGTAACAACATAAATACTACAATAGTAAATATCAGAAAGTTATTGTGACACAATTGCTTACATAGTCATCTGAAAGTTGTGAGCTTGGTCCAGAATCTTGTTGGGAAATTGGTTCAGCCTAATACAAAATGGAATTAATGAAATGTGCAACAAAATTCATAGCAAAACAATAATGCATAAGGTGTTCAGTATACCTCATTAGGAACAACAACATTTCGATTTGCAGGAGGGGCAGCAGCAGTAGGGGCAACAGCTTCCTGAGTTTGTTGTCCCTATTATTTTTCAAAAAATAAAACATTAAAAACTGTGTACTTGCAAAAAAATAATGCAACATAAGATAACAAAACTACCTTTGTATCTTCTTGTAGGGCAGGCTCCTCCTCACCTCTCTTCTTCCTGGGCTTCCATCTAGGCTTTGCATTAGGGAGCATTGGGCCTTTGCAAGTTTTGGGATAATGCCCATTATTTTCACATTTCCAGCAAACTACTTCATAAGTTCTCTTATACTTGATTCTAGTCCCAGTTGGAGCACCCTCACTATCACCTTTCTTCCTCTGTTTTTTTGGCCTACCAATGGGTCTCTTTATCTTTGGTGGAACAGGCTTGGTTTGGTCAGAGAGTTCCCAGTATTGCCCTCCATTAACAGGCTGAATATTTTGTTCATAGGTCTTCCAAAATGCATCCATGGTCAATGAAGGATGCACAAATGTCTCTGGATTCTGATTTTTGTGTGCAATGACAGAGATTGCATGTTGGCAAGGCAGCCCTGTCAACTACCAGAAGTTGCAGGTACAGTACTTGAGCCCTAGATCAATCTTTACCTTCTTCTCATACCTTGAAACTTCATAAACCACCCCTTCTTTATCACCTGCCCATTGAGGTGTCCACTTGTTGCTGCATTTTATGTTATGTGATTTTTGTGCCTATATGTGTTTTTATTTGATGTTTTGATGATGTATGAGGTTAGGAATGATGTATATCTGGGCATTTTTACAGGTGGTAATCAATTACAACCGGCGCTGTGAGCGTTTTTAGTGTGTTTTTAGTTACGTGTTGGCCCGCACAACGTCTCTTAAGCTTGCATGGTTGTGCCATTTGTTTGAAAATCCTAATCATTGTTTAAAAAACACTCTAAACACACCCCCTAACTCTTGTGCCTCCACCATACTCTCTCTCTCTCAAAAACTCTAAGTCATGGCCATTCCACAACACCAAACTCATATCAAACCTCAACCAATCACAAAAATAATTACATATTATTAATCCTCTCACCAAATAGAACATTTCTACCGATTCCAATTCTTGTAAAGGAGTTGTTCTTATAATCCTACCGTTCGTGGGGCTAGTGTGAGAAAGAGAAATGAGTTTACATCGGGAAAGGGTGTTTCTACGCATTTCATAGGAAGTCTACTAGAGGTATGAGTTTTAGGCATTCATTATTATGTGAATTTTTGTGCTAATTCTGATGTAATATTGATGATATTGTTGTTAACTCATTTTTCCTATTAGGGTTCATAAAATGGTTATGTTTTACCGAATGATTTTCAAAGAAAAGTAGTTTTACCGATTGAAAAGTGATTTTAAACGTATTTCACTGATTGATTGATGGTTATCCTTGTTTTCTACCGATTGGAATGATTCTGGATCAAAGTTTTTAGCCATTGACTCATGAAAAACGTGTTTTGTAACCCTAGAATCTGAATTCTCGTGTTCGTAATCGATTACCACGGGTTCGTAATCGATTACGAGCTGAGAATTTCCAATCGCAAGAAAACATGTTCTTTGTTAATCGATTACAAATAGTCTATAATCGATTACCGTAATCGATTATAGTCTGTCTGTAATCGATTACAACACTGCAGCTTTTATGAAAATGAACTATTTTGACCCTTTATGTACCCTAATATGTTCTACTACTTATATGGATGTTATATATGATTTGTACATGATTTATATGATAATATGAGTTGTGTGCATGTTTATATGTTAAGATGTGATGATGAATTATGATATTTATGAGTTATATACATGATTATATGTTGGTATGTGTCATGAATCAATGTTGTGATATATGCTATGTTATTATGATAATATATAATTATGTAATGTTAAAGTTATATGTTAAAGGCAAAGATTTCACTAGGTAGCGCACAGTTTAAGTTAAAGTTTGTAACACCCCGACTTTCATTAAGTCCTAATTAAGTGAGATTAAGGGTAATTGACCTTGGTTAGGATTTAATTAAGTTTGGGTGGACAAGTTTCTTTTAGTAAATCATTATATGTTATGTGATCTAAGTGTATGTATATGTGTTATATGATTTATGTGTGTGTTCATCATGTGCTATGTGATTTAGGTGTATGTTCATGTGTATTCATTTTATGTTGGGTGATTTATGTGCATATATATGTTTTAATTGATGTTTAGATGATGCATGATGAAAGGAATGATGTATGGATGTTCATAGCACGAGTTGGGATGTTTTTTAGGTGCTTTAAGGCTATTTGGTAGCCTTGTAATCGATTACCACGGGATGGTAATCGATTACAGCCATTTGGTCTTCATATTTGGGCATTTTTGCTGTCGGTAATCTATTACATCCTGTCTGTAATCGATTACATCCTGTCTGTAATCGATTACCGTAATCGATTACCATTTCGTGGTAATCGATTACGACATGCGCAGAGTGGGTTTTTAGTGCGTTTTAAGTGTCGTTCGAGCCCCACAATGACTCTAAACCATATATAACCGAGCCACCACATCAGAAACCCTAATCCTCACTTCAGAAACACTCCAAACACTCTCTCTAATCCTTGTGCCTCCATTGTTCTTCCTCTCTCAAGAACTCAAAGCCATAACCATTCCAAATCACGAAACTCACATCAAACCTTACCCGTTCACGAAACCGATCACATATTTGTAATCCTCACACAAAGATACACCCTTCTACCGATTGCAATTCATCAATAGGATTCATATTCTTCACCGCACCGTTCGTGGGTCTAGAGAGCGAAAGCTAGAACGATGGTTTCACCGGGGAAGGATCGTCTCTACGTTTTTATTTGAGTTTCTTCAAGAGGTAGGGGTTAGGCATTCTAAATGTCATGTAATTGCATGTATGTAGATGAATTGATGAAGTGTTGAATGATGTTCGTTGTTTTTCCCATTAGGGTTCATGAAAGGGTTGATTTATGAAATTGGTTTTGAAAAGGAAAGGGGTTTTATGAATTGAGAAGCGTTTTAAAAGTATTTTTATGTTTGTTAATGGTATGACTATGTTTTCTATCGATTGGGACGATGTTGGGTTCATATTTTGGCCATTGGCTATTGAAAATCGTGTTTCACGACGTCGTAATCGATTACACGGGTTCGTAATCGATTACGATGTCTGAATTTCCAATCGCGAGAAAACACTGTTCTCTGTTAATCGATTACAGAGCTGCGTAATCGATTACAGTAATCGATTACCAGCCCGTGTAATCGATTACAACAGTGCTGTTTTTGCGAAAATGAACCGTTTTGACCCATTATGTGCCCTAATGCGTTCTACAACTAGTATGGATGATATATATGAGTTAATTATGAATTGTACGCAAGTTTAAATGTTGTTTGGATGATGATGCGTTGATATGTTATGTTTATATGAGATAAATGATGATAATATATGTTTATGTGAAGATGTGATGAATGTATATGTTATGTGTTGTGAACTGAAACGTCACTGGGTGGCGCGTGGTTAATAAAGACGTCACCGGGTGGCGCAAAGATACATAGTAGCCTTCAACTTGTGATTGAGAGGCTGTTGGAGGGGGTTGGCATCCTCGGCGCTACAGGTCCTTCACTTGCAGTTGGTGAATATCCCCCTTTTCCCCATTTCGTTAGGATGAGCTCATGCCTAGGGGTCGGTGCAGCGGAGGTTACAGGAGGGTGGATAGGCCATAAGAGATAATAAAGAGATAAAAGTTATGAAAGTGTATTACAGTAAAGTTTGAGTAAACATAGTATGATGTATGATTAAGTTTCCCTATATGGTTAGATGGCACGTAGAGCACACACACGAATGACATGACTATGTATGATGTATATATGTTGTAAAATGAACAAGATGCACTTAGGTAAGTCGTTCCGGGAAAGATGGTTTTAGAACTTATAACTGAAATTGAATTCATTCATGCTACACATATTTGATTAATAAACCCGGAGCGGCTCCCCTACTGAGTTACTTCCCAGTACTCACCTCATGTTTTTCCCACCCTTTTAGAGGAGCAGACAGAGCAGGATGTCGGAGCACACAAGGAGCCCGTTAAGACATAGTTTACGATATAGTTCCTTAGATATCAGAGACATGTTTTATTTCCTTATCAGATGTTATGATTATTACGCTTCCGCTACGTTCATTCATTTATTATGTTTTCTGAGTCCGGACATTTGTTAGCCGGCAGCTATTTATTTACTCATATTTATGGTGGAGTCTCATAGGTCACAGTTTTTGGCTTATGGGGTGAGACCTAGTATTTATTTCATGTTTGTTACTTGATGGGAGTTATTTATATGACGAGGTATTTCTAATAGATGTTTGTATCGCTTATATTATCGTTGTATCTACGCGCAAGGCCCTTATTTTCTATTCCGCGAATGTTTACGAAAATCTACTCCCGCCTATTTTCCGCGTATTATATTTTAAATATAAAGACAAAACATGATAACAGGAGGTACCCTTATGAAATGGCCTAAAATGACTTAAGCGTTAAGGGCTATCTAGTAGGGTGTTACATTTTGGTATCAGAGCAGGTCTATCCTACAGGGCTTGGGATAATGGACCTGTTATGCTATTATGACATGTACATTAGTTATATCATGCATATGCCTCTTATATGTTTAGTTAGTGTTGAGGTGCATGATCGTTTTGCTTGACTGTCAGAGTAACTGTGCATACTTAGCATTGATATGGAGCTTGATCAACTCGATGTTGATTGTTTTGTGTGCACAGGGACATGGCACCTAGCAGACGTACTAGGAACGTTTCTTCCACCATGAAAGACCAAGGCGCTCCGGCAAGGACATCTCATGGCAAGAAGCACGTGATGCAGTGCAAGAGACATCATAGGCAGCCTGATTGTTACAGTCAGGAAGAGGGTTCTCAGCACCTACGAGTCTCCGGTTCCTGTGAGGTTAATTCCCTCATGTACGTCGGGTCTCCTGATCCGAGTGAGACTATCAACTGGATCCTCAAGATGGAAGAGGTGGCTACAGATATGTCATATCCAGAAGAACAGAAGGTTGCGCATGCCGCCCTGATGCTAGTGGGTGAAGTCGGAGTTTGGTGGTCAGATGTATGCAGGGTCTTGGAGGTTGTTGGTACCTCCATTGGTTGGGAACAATTCAAGGTCCTCTTTCACGAGAAGTATCTTTCGGAATCAATCATGCACGCCAAGGAAAGGGAGTTCCTCGCACTACAACAGGGTACGATGTCAGTCTCGGAGTATACTGAGAGGTTCAACGAGTTGATTAAGTTCTCCCGTTTTCCGTCGTGTAATTTGGTTTAGGCCACCAGATGTAGCAGGTACTTGTGTGGGTTGAGGCCTGAGATACGGAGCATGGTGATTCCCTTGGAGATTCAGGAGTTCCCCGATTTGGTGGCAAGGTGTTGTGCTCTGGAGAGCGTCCTAGAAGTGATCAAGTACACCGAGACTGAAGAAGTGGTAGAAAGCGCAGACCCACCAGGCCAGAACTTACAGTATAGGCGCCAGCCTCGCACCCGTTTTCAGCCTTATGGTCAGTCACCAAGGATCAAGTCTCATCCCCGACCACAGCAGCAGGTAGAATTAAGTTTTCGAAAGTGCTTTCTTTTTATGTCTTGTGAAAACTCATGTGATTAAAGGATTAAAGGTAAAGACAATATGTTTTCGTTGGAGTGGTTGTGAGGAATCTTAAACCTATTTTGAGAGAATAGAATTGCCTTTGATCGCAAATTAAAAAGGGTTTTGAGCTTTATGTTTAATTCTAAAGATGAGGTAAACGTGTTTCGAACTAGTAGGAATTGGGAATTATAACTTGGGTTTTTGAAAAATTTCAAAGATGATGTTTTGAGTATGGAGATAAAGCATTTTCAGGAAAACATTTCTTTTGGATCATGGACCCTAGGAACATAAGGATCGACCTGCCTTGTAAGATTATGGAATCATGCTTATTTTCTATTCCGCAAGGCCCTTATTTTCTATTCCGCGAATGTTTACGAAAATCTACTCCCGCCTATTTTCTGCGTATTATATTTTAAATATAAAGATAAAACATGATAACAGGAGGTAACCCTTATGAAATGGCCTAAAATGACTTAAGCGTTAAGGGCTATCTAGTAGGGTGTTACAAAGTTAATGTTAAAACACACAGTAACCTTTGACATGTGGTAGTGTTGCTGAGGGAGGGATGACAACCTAAACATGCAACTCTATCACTGAGGGAAGGTGAATACCCCTTCTCCCCAATATGTTTAGGGTGAGCTCATGCCTAGGGGGTCGGTGAAGTGGAGGTTAAGTTTCAGAAGGTGGTTATGCTAAACGATTAATGCAAGACAAGGATATTTAATGTTATGTTATGTTATGTTATATTGTGTTGTTATCCCTGTTTATGCTTAGAAGCACTAGTACACTACACAGAGAGATTTATATTTATTATGTATTGATATATGTATTTATAAAATGAGCAAGACGCACTTAGGTAAGATGTTCCAGAGAAAGATTATTTTCAAACTTATATCAGAATTGAATCATACATGCTTCACTTATTTCATAATTAAACTTGGGGCAACTTCCTCTACTGAGTTACTTCCCAGTACTCACCCCATGTTTTTCCCCACCTTTTAGAGGATCAGACAGAGCAGGATCTTGGAGCGAGCGAGGAGCCCACACAACTTTAGATTTTATGATATTGTTATCTATTCTACAAACATGTTAATTTGGCTTATTTATCATCACGAGTTTATGTATTTATTCGGTTTATTTCATTCTTGTTTTCTAAGTCCGGACCCATGTTAGCCGCCGAAAATTATTATTGACTTGTATTTACTGTGGAATCCCATAAATCTCAGTTTTAGGCTTATGGGATGATGCATAGTATTTATTTACATTCTTGATGTCATGGGAATTATTTGTGATTTATATGCTATGATTGAGTATTATACAGTATGTCATTATGTATCTTTATTATTTGACCTATGTACACGCAAGACCCTTATTTTATAAATCGTAAACGTTTGCGAAAATTTTACTCCCGCTTATTTTCTGCGTATATTATATTTCAAAATTAAAGATAAAGCTATGAAATCAGGACGTGACCCTTAATAATTGGCCTAAGATGACTTAAGAATTAAGGGCTAATTTCTTGGGGTTACAGTAATCACTATTAATAATAGAGCTTTATATGTAAATGAAAAACAACCAAAACAGTCAATATGTTATTCACAACAAGGATTATGTAATGTGTACAACATATATTACATGTTGTGCACAATATATATCACATGTTGTAAAGAAAGTTATAACATGTGATATATGTTGTGCATATTACATATTATATGTTACGCACATTCTATTGACTGTGTTTTGGCTGATTTTTTATTGTGCACTAAGATTTTCCCTTAATAATATACGTAGGAGCAATCTTTTGCAAAAATAAAAAATTAACATAAAAATAACAAAGAGAAAATCTTGGTGCACAATAAAAAAAGTAGCCAAAAAGCCAAAAGACTGTGTGCAACATATAATATGTAATATGCACAACGTATATTACATAGTATGCACACCATATATGACATGTTGTACACAACACATATCACATGTTACAACGTCATCTTTCTTTATAACATGTGATACATGTTGTGCATAATATGTGATATATGTTGTGCACAATATATAGTATTTGTTGTTCACATTACATAATACTTGTTGTACATAACATATTGACTGTTTTTGCTGTTTTTTCATTGTACATGTAGCAATGCTCAATAACAAATAAGAATGATGATAGACAATTGAGATTTTATCATACAAAATTTAATCTAATTTAATTTAAAATAAAAGTTGGCTACAAATAAATCAAACTTTTCCATTAAAGAGAGTTCTGGAATGATGTAAATATGTGCATTTAATTAGAAGTGGCATTAGACACATAGGAGTGACAATAGTCATTGCCTCATATCTATTCTCTCTTTCTTTAATAAAATTTACAATTAAAAAAATAATAAATATTATATAAAATTCCAAAAAATTATATGAGAAACTAAAGTTCTAAAAAAGGGTGAATAAAAATAAGTTCCTCGTAATCTGCTCATACATTCGAGACTACAAACTACTTATTAACAACCAAGTTTTTGTTTAGGAGAAGAACAAGCAACAACATAATTCTGTTACGATGGCACAATAATTAATTAGACTCATAAGAGATAGTTAGTTTATTAAGATTATAAATAGGGATAATATGTTTTGTATTAGGGATCCATTATGAGTAATATGATATCATTTTCTCTTTAGCCCTTAATTCAGATTCTCTCTTCTTTCCTAGCCCTTAATTGATAATTTATATCATTTCAACTCTATCTTTACAATCTCATTCGTATCAAATGATGCTTTCATCGATACCATGCCTAATTGCCATGGTGGTTTTCTGATCTCAACCTCGGATCAACCTTCGTTCAACATCTCATTTTCAACTTGCAACAATAAGTGAATGAATTTGTTAATGCTAATAAACGCTGGAAACTTCATATTACAACACTTAAAACAAATCTATAATGCATTCACAGATCTAAAAAATTCAGAACAAGAGGGAAAAAATCCAGAAAAAGAAGAAAGAGTAACATCCAATAATCTACAACTATTCTCCACAATGCAACAAATCTAAAAAATAGATACAATCACAGGTCGCATTTTCAAACAAATTCAACCAAAAATTCATAAACAACTCCAAATTCAGATCCAAAACTTCAACATTCATCTCTAATAATTTCATAACCAAAAATTGCAGCATCAATAATTCAACAATGTGAAGAAATATATCTACACAGTAACAACAAGAAAATTATTGAAGACGAAGGAGATAATGCAAATCCTGCAACACTAATTGTAAATCCAAAATCAGAAACAATACCACTTGTTGAGGTTTACGAGTACAGCAGAACATCAGAAGAAGTCAAGACAGAGTAGGCGGATACTGCTTCAGAGGAAACGAGCTCCAACAACAACTGCAACCACGATGGTCTAGAAAATAGTTTCTAAGTGTCAAAATGATTTCCAAACACATTGAAATGATGTTGTAATGTTTCAAAGCATATCAAAGATATTTTCTAATATATATTAACATATAGTTTTGAAACTTTGATGTTTTTATGAAACTATTTAATAAAAACCATTTTAAAAACAAGTTTCATAAAAAGTGTGGTCATTCTTTTTATCTTTCTTGAGATGTACACATTTAATTCTAAATGACCTTCTTAGTGATCTTCAATATATCTTCAATGTCTTCAAAATCACTTCAGATAGTTGCCATATGACTTGATTACTTTGCTTTCTAAGATGATGGCGTTTGATTCCCTTTATGACATTATCAAAACCTGTGACATTAAACATACATACAACCACATGTTGGTTTGAAGGAGGGAGTATTGTTACAATGGCCCAATTAATTAGACTCATAGGAGGTAGTTAGTTTGTTAGGATTATAAGAGTTAAACCTCAAATTGGTCCTCCAATTTGTATGCGTGAATCAAATTAGTCCTCCACTTTAATTTTTACTCAAAATAGTCCTCCACTTTGCACTTTGTGAATCGAGTTGGTCCTCCATTTATTTTGTATGTTATAACTCTGTTAATTTCTGTTGAAATGGGTTGTTTATTGCTAACTTAGCAAGTACCATGTAATCCTAGAAATTCATAACTCCTATAAGTCATCAAATTTACTTATTTTGAATCAAAATAGTTCTCTTTAAATAAGAGTGGATGATTATTTTGATTCAAAACAAGTAAAATGGTAGACTAATTTGAGTTATATGTATTTATAGGATTACATGTCACTTGTCAAGTTAGTATTAAACAGTCCACATTAGCAGAAGTTAACGAAGTTATAAAAAAGAATGTCAGGAGGACTAACTTGATTCACATATTGCAAAGTGGAGGACTATTTTGAGCAAAAATTAAAGTGAAGGACTAATTTGATTCACGCATGCAAAGTGGAGGACCAATTTGAGGTTTAACTCGGATTATAAATAGGGATAATAGGTATTGTATTAGGGATCCATTATGAGTAATATAACATCATTTCCTCTCTTTGACCCTTAATTATGATTATCTTCTCTTTTGTGACCCTTAGTTGAAAATTTCTATATCTCTACTCTATCTTTAATTTACAACCTAATTCATATTAAATTCCTCTATTCACCTAGTTTTATTTGTCTTTCCAAAAAAAAATTTTATCCAATATTTATATATTTTTTTCCAATTTTACTTATATATATACTATTTCTTATCTCTTATAATAATTATTGTATAAAAAAATTATAAGGGTGATTTTATCATTGTATATTAATTCTTAAATAATTTATCTATTTTAATTGCATTCTTAATAATTGTATACTTCTCTAGAATGTCAATTATTTCTAGATGTTCTTGTCGTATAGATCCGACCAAGAGTCAAGCTCCAATAAGGAACTTTAGCTCAGATCCAAACTCAGCAAGACAAGTACACAAGAGATCAAATATGCCCATTCTATCTTACTATTCGAGTATTCAATTCAATCAGCCTCAAACGGAAAGCTTAACTTCCAGATATAGGCTAGGACGAACACCCCTTCTATCTCTTAGTTATTGCTCTTTAAGATCGGATCCGTGCGTTACTATTCTCAGAGGTCGGTCGTATCCTAACGTCTCTATCAGGTTCATTACTTTTGCTGATTGCTCGCTTACTTTTTCAATGGAGTCGTAATGTTCAGTCGGTATGTTATGGGTAAAACCTGATGAGTTTAATTGATAGGCTCAACGAGTTTCAGCCTCTTTCATTGATCAGTTGTTTATATGGATCAAGATCTCTGTGTGGGCCGAGATCGTGGACCTAGTCCACTACATAGCCCCCGAGCTTGGGCTTAAACAAGTTTTAAGGGCGAGATCTATAAGTTGTGTAGGAATCTTGAGTGTTTTTAGACGGTTGCTATGTGAACCGAGATCTTATGTGGGTCGAGATTGTGGACCTAGTCCACTACATGGCCCCCGAGCTTGGGCTTAAACAAGTTTTAAGGCCGAGTTTTGTACATTACTTTGGCGGTTCATTTACCTTCTTTGGACGGTTATTGGTTTTCTCGCTGAGTGGTCTTCGTGACACGTTCTTATTGGCTAACGCGTCACGTCTTGCTAGTGCTTCAATGGCTAGGACTGCTTCATTTTTTGAAAGCTTTTTCTATCGTTGGACCGAAGTGGCACGGTTTTAAATGAAAGAGGGGAGTTTATCTCTTACTTCCCTTTTTCACTTCATCTTCTTCGCATATCCTTTTTCTTCTCCGCCATTGTTACAGTTCTCTTGCAAGTGTTCACCAATATTGTGGATTGTGTTCTCTTCTTTCATTGTTGTCAAGTTCGTGGATTGTGTTCTCTTTTCAATTGCTGTTAAGTAAGTGTATATTCTTGCCCTGCTTTTTATTTTTTCATTTAAGATTCTTCTTATTGCGTCTCTGTGATCGTCTGAACATTACTCTACTCTTCCCTTTCTCAGGTATGTCTAGTGAAGGGAATGTGGATGATTCTGTTGCAGATACCTCCCCTTCTAAGGAGGATCCATATTTCTGGGTGCATAAAGAAGTTTTGAGTTTTTCTTCTTTGTTTGATGATGATGAGAGCATCGAGCGTTTTCGCAGAAATTTCTTGATTTCTGCTAATGGGTGTGAGGAAAAGTTTGTGTGTTTACCCCTATTCTAGAGCCGACCGAGTTTGCCATTGATGATGATCCGAACTTTATTTTTGTGTATTTGGATTTTTTTTGACAAATTAGGATTGAAACTCCCCTTTTCTGATTTTGAAATAAGTGTTTTAAATAGGTTAAATGTAGCTCCGACGCAACTTCATCCGAACGGCTAGGCTTTTGTTTGGTCGTTCGAGATTTTGTGTAAAATGTTGGAAGTAGTTGCTAATGTGGATGTGTTCTTTTATTTCTTTCAATAAAAAAAGTCAGATGTTGGTCTCTGGGTTTCCTTAAATAGTTATCCACGCCGCCGAATTCTAAACCTTCTTCCTTCTTCCTATAAGAATTTTTAGAATCAGTTTTTCAAAGTTCATTCTTCTCCTACAAAGTATCCCTTTTTCCTTAAGGAGGATGGGTTTCCTTTATTCCCCCTGTATTGGCAACCTGTTCCTAAGAAGGTTTTGAGAGTAACTTACGAGTCTCTTCAGGATTATGAAAAATTAGTAGTTGATGGGATTCGTGAAGGAATAGCTGAGAATGGTCGTCCTTTGGATTGTTATATTTTACTGAAGTGGGAACTTTCGCCTTCATCAGTGAAGAAGCATTTGGGTTCTTACTCCTTCCTTTCTTATTTATAAAAAATTGGTTTTAATGGAGGTTTAGTGTGCTTAACCGTTTGGTTTTTTATTTTGTAGAGGACATGGCCCCGAAATTGGGAGAGAATGATTTGTTCAAACATCTAAGGAAGAAAAAAGCTGATATAGCCGGCCGAGCCGGGACTCCAACTGGAGTGGAAGGGTCCTCTTCTGATACTGTGTCTAAAGTTCCTTTTTTGTGGAAACGGTGCCGTCCGGCTACTACTGAGTCAGGCACTAACTCCTTACCACCTTCATCTCAATTAGGTTTAGATCAACCAATTCCCGGCTTTCAAGATTCTGTTTCCAAATCAAGCTTGTGGAGTGTCGATTTCCCATTTGCTGAGCATGTGGATAAATATTTATCCAGTTCAGAAGATTTGTTAATGATGAAAGATATGGGAATTTCTAATCTCTGTCGAATGCTTGAAGTTCAAAGTTTAAGATCTTCATCGATCGTTCGTTTTATGGAAAAAGAGAATTTGAAAACTGAGAAGGCAATCGCCGATCAAAAGTCAAATTTTGAAAAGGAGAGGAAGAGCTTGGTTTCCGAGGTGTCCAAATTGAATGACCGTGTGAAAAGTTTAGAGAGTGATCTGGACATTGTTAATACTGCTTTAGAGAATTTGAAGAAAGATATATAAGGAATTTAATGAAAAGGAAGCTGATATTGAGCTGGAGCAGCTTCGCAGTGAAGCTTTAGATCAACATGTGTTAGGTTTCGAAAAAGCTTTATCTCAGGTGAAATTTTTGTATCCTGATCTTGCTTTGGAAAAATGTGGTGTTCTAAAGATCACCTAGGGAGATGAGCTTGTTGATATGCCTGATGAAGATGATGATCATGTCGATGATCAAGCTACTGGAGGAGATGGAGATGGTTCCGCCGACCGAGTTAACAATGATGTTAATGATCAAGTGTAGTTTAGAAAGCTTTATCATAGTCGTAGTTTGATCTCAGAACTTTTTTTTTTCATTTTAGCATATTTCTTTTGTAGATGACTTTTGTGAGACAGATCTTTTATTCGTGATCTGTTTTATTTAGGATCGTTTCATAGTTATGTTAGAATTTTATTACAACTGTGAATGATTATAATGTTTTGTTTTTTGGTTACAATCAAAGCTTATTATTTTGAGTCAATCAAATAGCGAAATTTGAATGAGTATGCCGTCCGAGCATATGTAATATGAGAAAGTGTGTTAACCGTGTTTTGAAAAAACTATTTATGAATAGCTTTCAATCATTTTGCTTATTTATTTTATTGTAATCAGAGACTTTTGTGCTCGATTGACTTGTATGGGAGACTTAGTGCTCGACCGATTTGTATGGGAGACTTAGTGCTTGACCATTTAGGGGCGGGAGACTTAGTGCTCGACCGATTTGTATATGGGAGACTTAGTGCTCGACCATTTAGGGGAGGGAGACTTAGTGCTCGACCATTTAGGGGCGGGAAACTTAGTGCTCGACCGATTTGTATGAGAGACTTAGTGCTCGACCATTTAGGGGCAGGAGACTTAGTGCTCGACCGATAATGGAAAAAAGGTAAATAAATTGAAAGACACAAACTTAGAATAATTCTGAATTCGCTTCAAAAAATATGATAACTTGTATAATTAAAATATTGAGTATTAAGCCATTGAATGTATTCCTCGTCCAGTTGGCAGAGTTGTGTATTCTTCATTTAGGTAATGTGTTTGAACTTGGTTGAGCGTAAAAAAATTGACTGCTCAAGATTATCCGATCATCCGATTGTTTGAGCATTATGTGTTTGCTCAAATTTGGCTTTTTCAATCGGATGATACGTGCTGCTTTTATGTTCGGAGGAGTTGTATAGGGGATTCCTCAGAACATTGCCTTGGTTCCAGGAGACTATGCACAATCATGCCTCGTTAAAACCTTTATTGGTAAAACCCCCTTGGGAAAAAACCCAATAAAGGAAAAAGAGTGCACCCATTGTTGAATATATGCTGAATTTCAAAATTCTGACAGAGATCTCTGAATTTTTTATCTGTGAATTGTGTGCCATTGTCAGTCACCACTTCCCGTGGAATGCAGTACCTGCATATTATATTTTTCCAAAAAAACTTGCGAATTTTTTCTGCCGTGATTGTTGCTAAGGGTTCGACCTCTACCCATTTAGTAAAAAAGCTGACCTGTCGCAATCGGGAAAGGACTGAGGATATCAATTCCCCATCGGTGAAATGACCAACTTACCTCTGAGAAATACAATTGTTCGGGATGTTGTCTTGGGATATCCGCAAATCTTTGACACTTATCACATTTTTTAACAAAACTCATGCAACCCTACCTCATTGTCGGCCAATAATAACCCATTATGAGAATTTTTTGCTACTAGTCCTCAGCCTCCAATGTGATTGCTACATACTCCTAAATGAGCTTTTGCGATAACCTCCATCGATTCGTGTTTACCTAAACATTTGAGCAAGGGTAACGAAAAGCCTCTTTTATATAATTCACCACTTAGCATTGTATAAAAGCTAGCCGATCTTTTGAAGTTCTATTGATTTTTTATTTCGTTTGGCAGCTTCCCTGTTTGAATGTATAATTTAAAAGGACTCCTCCAATCTTCTTCCTCTGCTGTGGATATGGGATTCACTTCCAATATGTCACAAGTTGGCTCAGACAGTTTTAATTGAATGACCGGCCGATTATTTTGTGTCCTGGTAGTGCTCGCTAATTTTGACAATACATCGGCTCTTATATTTTCTTCCCTGGAAATGTGAGTTATTTCACAAAATTTAAACAATTGTAAAAAATTTTGTTCCTGACCGAGGTATTTAGCCATTAATTTATCTCTAGCTTGGTATTCGCCATGGATTTGACTAACCATAAGCTTCGAGTCGGCTTTGAGCTGTAAGCTTTCAACTCTCATTTCTCTGGCTAACTTTAACCCAGCTATGAGTGCCTCATACTCTACTTAATTATTACTTGCTTCAAAACAAAAATGCAAAGATTGTTCAATTATAACACCATTATTGTTTTCTAAAATAATACATGCTCCACTTCCCTTTTTATTGGATGAACCATCTACGTAAAATGTCCATTCTATTTCTGAATGGTTATCCTCCATAGTTGCTTCGGGTGTAAGCTCGGCCAGGAAATCTGCAAGAACTTGAGATTTGATTGGGCCTCTAGGTTGATATTCTATGTTGTACTCTATAACTCGATCGACCAGGAAATCATTTGTCCAGTCAATTCAGGTTTTGTTAACATCTGTCTGATTGGTTGTTCTGTTCTTACCACAATGTGATGACTTTGAAAATAATGCCTCAGGCGTCGTGATGTGATGACGACCGAAAAGACTAACTTTTCGTTCTTCTGATATCTGATTTCAGCTCCCTGTAATGTTTTACTAACAAAATAAACAGGCTTTTGTTCGCCTTCTCGGTCAGTAATAAGAACAGAACTTATCACACGATTACTAATAGACAAATATAAATATACTGTTTCATCAACTCTATGTTTAGTTAATATAGGGGGTGTAGAAAGAAACCTTTTAAGATCCTGAAACGCTGCTTCACATTCTTGGGTCCACTCAAATTAAGTGTCCTTTTTCAGAATTTTGAACATAGGTGCTGCTTGGTCGGCCGATTTTGAAAGGAATCGAGATAGAGTAGCTAACCTTCCTATTAATTGCTATAATTCTTTCACTGTTTTTGGGCTTTTCATGTCTAGGATTGCTTGGCATTTTTCTGGATTTGCTTTAATTCCTCTGTTAGTGATCATGAATATGAGGAATTTTCCTCCTTCTACACCAAAAGCACACTTCTCTAGGTTTAACCTCATATTATACTTTCTAAGCTGAATGAAAATTTCAGTTAAATCAAGGATATGATCACCATGGGTAGGTGTTTTAGCAACCATATAATCTACATAAACCTCCACGTTCCGCCCGATCTGGTTTTCGAAGACTTTATTCATCAACCGCTGATATGCGGCACCTGCATTTTTTAGTCCGAATGGCATAACCTTATAGCAAAAATTACCTTTTTCGGTCTGAAATGTTGTTTTGTCTTCGTCTTCTGGTGCCATCATTATTTGGTTATAACCAGAATATGAATCCATAAAACTTAAAAACTGATATTCAGAAGCGTTATCAACTAATTTATCAATATTATGTAAGGGATAAGAGTCTTTAGGGCAGACTTTATTTAAATCAGTATAATCTATACACATGCGCCACTTACCGGACGACTTTCTTACCATTACGACGTTTGCTAGCCATGCGGTATACCTGATTTCTCTTATGAAATCAGCTTTGATTAGTTTCTTTGTCTCGGCTATAGCTGCCTCCTGTTTCTCTTTCCCCATAACTCTCTTCTTCTGTTTGACTGGTCGAGCTCCCTTTTGGATTGATAACCTGTGACAAATAACCAAAGGGTCTATACCGGGCATGTCTGCTAGTGTCCATGCAAATAGGTCTGCAAATTCTATTAGTAGATTTTGTATTCTCTTTTGAGTTCAATTCTATTTAGAACCAATATAAGTTACATGTTTAGGTCTTTCCCCAACCTGAAAGGGTGTTAACTCCTCAACTAGGCTTGCTCGTTGGTGGTTTTCTCCTCTAGGGTCTAGGTCGGCTAATATTGATGCTTCCAAAATCATGTTGACTTGCTTTGTGATAGATCCGGGTAATCCTTGTTCGGGAGAACATTTGAGCTTGAGACATTCATTGTAACATAACCTGCCCATCTTTTGATCCGCATGTACAGCTCCTACTTCAGTGTTTGAAATAGGGAATTTCAATACCATGTGAGGGGTGCACACGATAGCACCGAGAGCGTTTAAAGACGACCGTCCGAGTATGACATGATACGGGCTTGGGCAATCCACTATATGAAATCTGATATCTAGGGTCATTGCTTTTGGTTCCTCACCAAATGTTGTTTTTCAGCCAGATAAATCCAATTACGTTTTCTCGGCCACTAGAAAATGCAACTAGATCTCCTCTGAACGGGAGGATTGCTTGTTCAGAGATCTCCATCTTTTTGAACGTCGCGAGGAGTAACACATCCGCCGAGCTACCATGGTCAATTAAAACCTTTCTCATAATAAAATTACTAGCAATGATGGAAATATCCATAGGATCATTTAAATTCTCATCTAATCCTTTAAAGTCGGAAGGGTAGAATGATATTACCGGAGTAAAAGGACAGGTGATATAAGGTTTTGTAGTTCCTTCTTCCATTGTCATGATGTGTCTGATTGCTCTTTTTCGGGCCGAGCTTGTTTCACCTCCACATGAAAAACCTCTGACAATATGATCAATGACTCCTCGAACTTGTTGAGGTTGGTCTATGTTTCTTCAGGGGCTCCTGGTTCGGTCTGTACGTCCTAGTTCAGTTGTATTCCCCCCTTGCTGTATGAATTGTTGAATCTGACCTTCTCAGATCAATCTTTTAATGTGGTCCTTCAGGGTATGGCATTCTTCTGTGGTATGTCCAACTTGATTATGGAAACTGCATCTTTTGCTTAAGTCAGCATGGGGTGGTGGCCTTTTTGTGGATGGCTCTGGAAGCCTTAGAAGCCCGGCGCTGCAAATCTCACGAAATATGGTATCTTTATCAGCATTAAGAGGTGCATAATTGTTATACCTCGTTCGGTCGGTGAACCGAAAATTGTGGTTGTTCGGGGGTCGAAATTCATTTCGTGGTCGACCTCTCGGGCGACAGTCTTCATTGTAGTCTACTCGTCTAGGTCGTTTATCACCGTTGTTGATGTTTCTGGTCCTTGGGTTTAGTTCCTCTGCATTAATATATCCTACTGCCCTTTCACGGAATTCGGCCATCGTCTTAGGTCGGTTGATGGCTAGGCTGTAGGCCCAGCTTTACTGAATGTAACTCCACAACTTGCTCTAGGTCAGGTACCTGCATAGCTTCAGCATTAAAGCGTGTCAGATAGCTACATAATGATTCATTCGTACCTTGGCGGATACGTCCTAGCGTATCCGAGTTCTTGATGTAGATGGTTGATGAAGAAAACTGGTTGACAAAGATTGTAACACCCCGATTTTTATTAAGTTCTAATTAAGTGAAATTAAGGGTAATTGACCTTGGTTAGAATTTAATTAAGTCTGGGTGGACAAGTTTCTTTTAGTAAATCATTATATGTTATGTGATCTAAGTGTATGTATATGTGTTATACGATTTATGTGTGTGTTCATCATGTGCTATGTGATTTAGGTGTATGTTCATGTGTATTCATTTTATGTTGGGTGATTTAGGTGCATATATATGTTGTAATTGATGTTTAGATGATGCATGATGCAAGGAATGATGTATGGATGTTTATAGCACGAGTTGGGACGTTTTTGAGGCTATTTGGTAGCCTTGTAATCGATTACCACAGGATGGTAATCAATTACACCCCTTTGGTCTTCATATCTGGGCATTTTTGCTGTCGGTAATCTATTACATCCTGTCTGTAATCGATTACCGTAATCGATTACATCCTGTCTGTAATCGATTACCGTAATCGATTACCATTTCGTGATAATCGATTACGACGTGCGCAGAGTGCGTTTTAAGTGTCGTTCGGGCCCCACGATGACTCTAAACCATATATAACCGAGCCACCACATCAGAAACCCTAATCCTCACTTCAGAAACACTCCAAACACTCTCTCTAATCCTTGTGCCTCCATTGTTCTTCCTCTCTCAAGAACTCAAAGCCATAACCATTCCAAATCACGAAACTCACATCAAACCTTACCCGTTCACGAAACCGATCACATATTTGTAATCCTCACACAAAGATACACCCTTCTACCGATTGCAATTCATCAATAGGATTCATATTCTTCACCGCACCGTTCGTGGGTCTAAAGAGAGAAAGCTAGAACGAGGGTTTCACCGGGGAAGGATCGTCTCTACGTTTTTATTTGAGTTTCTTCAAGAGGTAGGGGTTAGGCATTCTAAACGTTATGTAAATGCATGATTATTGATGAATTAATGGAGTATTGAATGTTGTACGTTGTTTTTCCCATTAGGGTTCATGAAAGGGTTGATTTATGAAATTGGCTTTGAGAAAGAAAGGGGTTTTATGAATTGAGAAGCGTTTTAAAAGTATTTTTATGATTGTTAATTGTATGGCTATGTTTTCTATCGATTGGGACGATGTTGGGTTCATATTTTGGCCATTGGCTATTGAAAATCGTGTTTTTGGAACTCCAAAATCGTGTTTCACGACGTCGTAATCGATTACACGGGTTCGTAATCGATTACGATGTCCGAATTTCCAATCGCAAGAAAACGCTGCTCAGTGTTAATCGATTACAGTAATCGATTACCAACCCGTGTAATCGATTACAACAGTGTTGTTTTTGTGAAAATGAACCGTTTTGACCCTTTATGTACCCTAATGCGTTCTACAACTAGTATGGATGATATATATGAGTTAACTATGATTTGTATGCAAGTTTAAATGCTGATTGGATGATGTTGTGTTGATATGTCATGTTTGTATGAGATAAATGATGATCATAAATGTTTATGTGTATTATGTGATACATGTATGTGTTATGTGTTGTGAACTGAGACGTCACTGGGTGGCGCACGTATGGTGTTAAGACGTCACCGGGTGGCGCGTGGTTAATCAAGACGTCACTGGGTGGCGCAAAGATTACAGAGTAGTCTTCGGCTTGTGATTAAGAGGCTGTAGGAGGGGGTTGGCATCCTCGGCGCTACAGGTCCTTCACTTGCAGTTGGTGAATATCCCCTTTTTCCCCATTTCGTTAGGATGAGCTCATGCTTAGGGGTCGGTGCAGCGGAGGTTACAGGAGGGTGGACAGGCCATAAGACACAATAAGTGATAAAGTAATAATGAGTTACAATTCAGTAAAGTGTCAGAGAACATAGCATGATAATTGATTAAGTTTCCCTGCATGATTAGATGACACGTAGAGCACACACACGAAAGACATATTTATGAATGATATATGTATGATGTAAAATGAACAAGAGGCACTTAGGCAAGTCGTTCCGGGAAAGATGATTTTAGAACTTATAACTGAAATTGAATACATTCATGCTACACCGATTTTATTAATAAACCCGGAGCGGCTCCCCTACTGAGTTACTTCCCAGTACTCACCCCTCGTTTTCCCCCCATGTTAGATGATGAGGTTCTATAGGACACAGGAGCGGATGAGGAGCCCGCGCAGCTTTAGTTCTTTGCAGTTTATTTATTCATTCTAGACTTATCAGTTTCTGCTTTTGCGTTATGGATTATGTTTACTACGGATATTAGCTTTTATTTGCATTTACTTTGAGTCCGGACATATGTTAGCCGATATTTACTTTTCAGTTTTGGTTTGTATTCGTGGAGTCTTATGGGTCTCAGTTTTAGGCTCATGAGATGACACCTATTATTACTATTTACTTCCTTGATTGTGTGTTTGGGGAGACTATGTTTGTTTATTTCCATTTATTTTATGAGGTATTATTCAGACTATGTCATGTGTCATATATTATCTCTATATTATACGCAATGCCCTTATGTTTATATTCCGCAAACGATTTTCGAAGAATTCTCCCATGTATTTTCCGCGTACAAGTATTTTTAAAAACAAGTATAAGTATAATAACAGGAGGTAACCCTTATGAAATGGCCCTAAATGACTATAGCACTAGGGGCTATCTAGTAGGGTGTTACAAAGATCGCCTCCAGCTGATCAGAATTCCCTATCGACTCTGCAGGGAGAGCTGAAAACCATAGCTGGGGTGCTTCATCTAGAAATTGTGGGAAAGTCCTGCACAAAACATGATCAGTTGCATTGTTAGAAAGCATCATCGATTTAAATCTCACAACAAAACTGTAGGGATCTCCAGTCCCATCATATGTCTTCAAGGTCGGTGGGATTTTTGGATTTGTGGGTAGCTTCTCAGTCATGAGCTCTTTGGTAAATGGTCCAGCATGAACCCTTAGTGGTAACTGTGCTTGCGGCTTAGGATTCTGTTCAATAATTGGTTGATAACGCTGTTTTTACCAATATTTTATACCCTTAATTTGGATGATTGTATGCAATTCTTAGCTCTATTTTGGCCTCTTATTGTATTTAATTCAACTTGAGATTAATCTGAGCTTAATAGAAATAAAGGCTAAAATAACAAGTTTTATGATGTTTTTACAATTCAAGGATGACCTTTGCACTTGATCTTGGATATTTCATATTTTTAGTGCAGGTCACAGGTATTATTGGAGCTGTAGACATGAGGAACTGAGCAAGAAGCGGAGCAGTGGATTTCGAAGCAAACATCGAGCGCTCCAGCGGCTGTAGCGCGCGTGGCTCATTTAAACCACACGCGCTCATTTAAACCAGTCACGTGCACAACGCTGGCGCTCCAGCGCCCGTAGTGCGCCCCAGCGCCGCGCCGCAACTCTGTCACAGCAGAAACCCTAATCTGCACGAGTTGGAGGCCCAATTAGCTAGGGTTTGGAGGCTGCTCACTCTATTTAAAGAAGGTTAATGCATCAGAAACACATCATCTTTACTATCTCTACTATCACTTCATCATCACTTCTTCAACCACTTATTTTCTTTTCCTAGTTAGAGTTATTTGTCTTTCCATTAGGATTTCCATCTTTCCTAGTTTAGCTCTAGCTCCATCTTTTACATTTCAAGCATTATTCGTCCAGCCCTTTTGGGTTTTGTAAGTTACTCTCTATTATTAATTCAGTTATTCGTTTTTCTATCTTTCCTACTTGCATTTAATTTCCTTTAATTTCTTGTATTTAAATTCATTGCCATGAGTAGCTAAATCCCTTGGTGGTTTATGTGGGTGTGAGCATCATTGGGGTATTTTGAGGCCTTGATCTTAATCTTGCATAAGTTTTCATTATCAATCCTTAACATGTAATTTGAGATCTTAAGTTATGTGTTTAACCCCTTTGTCTTGGCTACTCGATTGAGTTGGCTAATCATTGGGCATATGTTTATGTATTAGTTGATTAATTGATGCATGACATATTAGGAATTGGTAATGAGTAATTAATTGGCTGATTAGTCTCTTAAATTAGATTAATGTGATTGGCTTTAATAATTGTTGAGAGTGGAACTAAAGGTGAGATCTCACTAATTAATCCCATTCTAGGCAATTAATCATTAGAATCACAACAAAGGAGTTATATCTAACTCCGGCGTAATTAATCAACTCATGCATTCTTTTGTAGCCAATGATTGACACCCTAATGAATGTTCCACCCCCATAACCGCTGCTTTTATTATTTCCATTTTTATTCCAATTTAATTATCTTGCACACAAAAACCCCTAATTGTGACAAACCGTCAGACAACTAGTCTCGTGTATTACTCTCTTAGCCATTCCTTGTGAGAGACGACCCTGGTTTCCACTAAACTATATTAGGGGAACTTGGTTTTAAAAATAATTAAATTTATGAGTGTTACGACGCACTCATCATTGGTTGAACTTGGTTTTCGCCTTAATCAGCCTCCTCTTGATTTCGACCTTCCTTAGTGCGTTGGAAATCGTGCAACTGTCGGACTTCCTCTGCTAAGCGTTGATTTTCTTCCATCAGTCTGTTTGATTGTTCGGTCATTCTCTGCATAGTTTCCATAATCTCTGCCATCGTCGGGGTTCTAGTAGGCTCCTCAACGTTGGGTGTCGGTTGAGCTGATGCCATGGGATTCTTCGAAAAGTAGTGAAGTATGGGGTGTAGGTATTTTTCTTTACCAAAGCCCCATGGTGGGCGCCAATGTTCTTGTCCTATAGATCCAACCGAGAGTGTAGCTCCACTAAGGAACTTTAGCTCAGATCCAAACTCAGCAAGACAAGTGCAAAAGAGATCAAAGATGCTTGTTCTATCTTAGTATTCGAGTATTCAGTTCAATCTGCCTCAAACAGAAAGCTTAACTTCCAGATATAGGCTAGGACGAACACCCCTTCTCTCTCTTAGTTATTTCTCTTTAAGATCGGATATATGTGTTATTATTCTTAGAGGTCGGTCGTATCCTAACGTCTCTATCAGGTTCACTACTTTTACTGATTGCTCGCATACTTTTTCAATGGAGTCGTAATGTTCGGTCGGTATGTTATGGGTAAAACCTGATGAGTTTAATTGATAGGCTCAACGAGTTTCGGCCTCTTTCATTGACCGGTTTTTTATATGGACCGAGATCTCTATGTGGGCCAAGATCCTGGACCTAGTCCACTACACTAGATAAAGGGAGTAAAATTATCTAACACTTCTTTGCATTTTTTTATCAATTAACATAACCACAATTTGAGGAACTTCTGTCCAGAAACTAAATATATAGGTAATACTTGTGCAAATTGCAAAATTAAAATTCATCTTAAATCTATGTACACAGTTAAAAGTGGACAAATAAAAAAGTGGAGGAAATATATAACTAAGACTCATCATTCATCATAGTTAAGAATAATAATATAAATATCTAATTTAAACATTAATTTCACGATAATATACCATAACAGCTTTGTTGATACCACCACATATATGTGGGTGTTAGGCACAGAACTTAAAAAATATTTCGTCATCACGAGACAAGTATTGGGTGTAAATAATTTTCACGAACCACAACATAAATTCGCCAATAAAAGAAATACGTCATCCATTTTATATTTTATACAATATTAAAAATACAAATTAAATTTATGAAGAATAAAATAGAAAAAATAAAATAAAAATATATATTGGAAATTGAAAAGTAATTTGTATTTTGGAATGGAAGAAAAAAATTAAAAAAGACTTATATTTTTTAACAAAAGAAGTAAGAAATTTCTAATGTTTGTTCATAAGATAATAGCCTATCATCATCAATTCAATTGTTCTAATTCAGTTTATTCATGTGAACTACATTTGTCTTTATGTTATTTATACGTATCTTTCTCTTTTTTTTTTAAACTTTCACAATAAATAAGTAATATGTAATATGTAATATCTCATGTCTTTGTGTTCTCGTAAAAGTCTATGAAATTATTGTTAATGTTGCCTATAGAACAAGCTTCTAGCCCTTTTGTGACTCGAATTTCAAGTTTGATGAAGTTGAGATCGACGAGAATTGAAATACTACGAGCTTGTTTCGCAATCTCGATTCGGGGAGTGAAAATGACTCCTCTGAGGTTCTTAAGTGTAAAGGAAAATTAAAATGTGTAATGTAAAATAATATTTGGATAAATGTTGTTGGTAATGAACTAGTAGAAGAAAGGAATTACAACTAAATTTCAAGGAAATGTAAAATCTTGGCTAGGAAAAATGCAATAAATCTCTAAATGGAAATTTGAGATGTACTCAACGTTCTTGTGTGTTCTACTATGTGTGAGCTTTACAAGAGTATGTGAGTTTTGCTCAAAATCCTCTTATTACAAAATTTATTCTCCTATTTATAGATTAAGCAAGCCCTGGTAGATCTTGACACATTTTATCAAAAATTTCATGATCTAACGGTCAAGAACGACTTCAAACCTGTAAGAATAATTGTTATCCCACTATCTTGCCAGACCCATGTTCAACGGTTATATTTCAGGTTTCGGCGCGCACGTCCAATCTAGGCAATTGCCTTCATATTTTGGCGCGCACGAACAATCTAGACAATTACTTTCAAATTTTGGCGTACACGTTTCGGCTTGAGAGATTACCTCCGAATTTGGTCACGTGACTTTTAACTTGGCGCATGAGCTTCTAATAACTGTCTCGGTTTATCTCAGCGCTTTATTTTGTAATTTGCTTTAAGTTACCATCTCGACATTCAACCCTGTCAAGATCTCTAAGTTGTTGTCGTAGTCATTGTCAATGTCGAGCTTGATTTTCTTCAACAAGGTTAATACCATGGTTCTAAAAATCGGACCAGACCGACCGGTCGGACCGTGAACCGGCTTGGCATTTGAACCGCTTCGAACCATCGGTTAACCGGTGAATCGGCCAAAAATCGGGCGGTTGGCGGCGGCAAAAAATTTAGAAAAAAAAACTCCATGTCGTCTCTCTATTTCAAGCTTCTCAGATCTGTCTCTCTCATTACCAAACTCGAGGCAGAAGAAAAAAAAAGGGTAATCGAGAAGGGAAGCAGCGGCATGGCTGGGATTAGAGAAGGAGGCACAGAGACAGGTGGCCGTCGCGAAACCGACGCCATTAGAGGGCAATGGACACAGACCAAGGGCGGAGGATGGAACAACGATCACGATGGCTGACTTCGGTGGTTGCAATGTGCTGCTAATGACTTCTAATGATGAATTGATGATCATGAATGGGAAAGAGGAAGAAGCATAGTGTATTTTACGGTGCTGTAATCTGTAATAGAGGAGAGTAAAGAGAAAATTAGGGTTTTTTTATTGAATTTAAACTTGGGCCTGACTTTATATGACAAAGCCCATAGAAAAGAAAAAAAATTTCACTATCCATTTTGAAAAAAAGAAGAAACCGCAAATAAAATAGTGGCAGGGTGATGACCCTCATCTTTTTTTAATTATTAATTTTTATGTAACTAGGAATTACATTTTTATATTTTTTTGTACCTGATTTTAAATACCTGGTTGAACCTCCGATTAAACAAGTTAAACCTTTAAACCTCTGAACCTCTCCCTCAACCGGTTCGATGTCCGGTCCAGTTTTCAGAACCTTGGATAATACTTCTATAAGTGAATTATTTCGACAGTCAAAACATTTCTTTTATCGAAGTCACACTTAGAAAAAATTTGGATTATAAACAAAGTCTAATCAAAACTTTACAAGAATTTAAAGATTCTTCTGCTTGGGATTACGATGAAATACTTGGGCTCGGCCGTGATTTAGTTGAGCACCGGCTCCCATTGTATCCTCAAGTTCGTCCGGTAAAGCAAAACCCTCGTCGATTTGCCCCCGAAGTTATAGGAAAGTTTAAGGAAGAAATTGAGCGTTTGCTAAATTTATTTGAACAACTCGATATGTCGAATGGGTCTCTAACATTGTACCAGTGATAAAGAAGAATGGTAAATTGAGGGTTTGAATAGACTTTCGAGATCTAAATCGAGCAACCCCTAAAGACAAGTACCACATGCCTATTGCAGACATGTTGAACGACTTCGCTACTGATAGTAAATACCTGAGTTTCATGGATACTTACTCAGGATACAATCAAATTTACATCGCAGAGGACGATGTCCCGAAGACAGCTTTTTGATGCCTGGGAGCTTTCGGGACATATGAGTGGGTGGTTATGCCTTTCGGATTGAAGAATGTGGGAGCTACCTACCAAAGAGCGATGAACACAATCTTCCATGATTATATAGGCCAATTCATGGAAATTTACATCGACGATATAGTGCTTAAATTATCAACACAAGAAGAGCATTTGGCCCATCTGCGACAGTCCTTTAGTCGAATGCGATCTAAGGGATTAAAGATGAATCCACTCAAATGTGCTTTCAGTGTGACCAAGGGAAACTTTCTTGGCTTTTTAATTCAACACTAAGGGATTGTCGTCGATCACCATAAAGCAAAATCGATAAGAGATACTCCTCCCCCAAAGAATAAGAAAGAATTACAATCCTTTTTAGGAAAGGTAAACTTTATGCCTCGCTTCATTTCTAATTTTTCGGGAAAAACTCGTATTTTTTCGACCTTAGTGAAGCTAAAAAAAGGGGACGAATTTCGATGGATGGAGGAACACCAAAAGGCTTTTGATACCATCAAATAATATCTAGCATCACCTTCGATAATGTCACCCCTGATCCAAGGACGTCCAATGAAGTTATATATATCAGCCTCGGAAGAAACTATTGGTAGTTTGTTAGCCCAAGATGATGAAAATGGCCATGAAAAAGCCATTTATTATCTTAGTCGTGTACTAACTAATGTCGAAACAAGATATTCAACTGTCGAAAAGTTGTGTCTATCCCTATACTTCACATGTACGAAGTTAAAATGTTAACTCATATCGAGGGAGGTGCATGTCATTGCTCAGACTGATGTAATCCAATACATGCTTTCGTACCCGATACTAAGAGGTAGGGTAGGGAAATGGATGTTGGCATTGACCGAATTTTCTTTACATTATGTGCCGGCAAAGACAGTGAAAAGTCAAGTAATCGTTGATTTCCTTACTGCTTACCCTATGAAAGAACCAAATGTCTACTTGTGTGTCTCTTGAACCCTGGAAGTTATACTTCGACGATTCTAGACACCAAAGGGGGGCAGGTGTAGGCATATTGATCATTTCTCCAAACAATATCCCTACGCAATTCGTGTTTGAGATTTTATTCGAATGCTCAAATAACGAGTTGAATATGAAGCGTTAATTGCTGGCCTAAAAATTCTAGTGGAACAAAACGCCAAAAATGTAAAATTTTTTGGAGATTCCAAATTAGTGATTAAGCAATCGACACTTGAATTTAAGTGTGCATATCCAAATTTGATTGTTTATCATGAAAGGGTAAGGAATTTGTCGACTTATTTCGACGACATCATTTTCGAGCATGTGCCTAGGGGGAAAATGCTATAGCTAATGAAATGGCTCAAGCAACGTCAAAATACAAAGTTCTTACACAAAGGTTGCAAGAATTTGAGACCATTCAAAAACTTTTGACAAAGGTTGCCCCTCTGTGTCAACCTTATCGAGGATGACGACAGGAGGAAGCCTTTGTTGGAATACCTCCAAACACCTAGTGCTAACGCTAGTAGAATGCTAAATATGCGAGCATTGAATTATGTGTTGTATGGAGGAGGGTTATTCAAAAAGAATGTCGACGACACCTTAGCATCATGTATTATCAAATCAGATGCTATAACGACTATGAGCGAAGTACATGAGAGTGTTTGTGGAGCCCACCAAGCCGGTGTGAAAATGAAGTGAATTCTCTGTCAATGAGGGTTATACTGGCCCTCTCTAGCCAATGATTGTTTCGAACACACCAAGAAATTCCAAGAATGTCAAAGACATGGCGATGTGTAGCATGTCCCGACATCAGAGTTACACACGGTATTAAAGCCATGAATATTAAGAGGATGGGCCATAGATTTGATTGGGCAAATTCACCAGTGTCCTCGAAAGGACATAAATTCATCATAGTAGCAATCAGTTATTTCTCGAAATGGGTTAGAGGTCATCCCTCTGAAAAAAGCATCCTAAGAGGATGTAATTAATTTCATCGAAGACTACCTTGTATGCCAATTCGGAACCCCCGAGATTATTACAACTTATCAAGGCACAACGTTCGTAGGACAGCAAGTGAAGCAGTACACACAATCGAGAAATATTAAGTTGATTACATCAACCCCATATTATACGCAGGCTAATGGGCAAGTCGAGGCGGCAAATAAAGTTTAAATTGGTTTAGTAAAAGGGAAAATTAAAGAAAATCCGCATAATTGGCATGAAACTTTGGGTGAAGCCTTATGGGCATGTCGAAACTCTCCTAGGGAATCTATGAGGACTACACCATATAAGTTAGTTTACGACCATGAAGCGGTATTACCAGTCGAAATTAATCTCTAGTCCGCTCGAATATTACACCATAATGATCTCCCAGCAGAGGAGTATCGGAGCGCTATGTACGATGAATTAGATGAGTTGGCAAATGATCGGTTAATTACGTTGGAAAACATGTAGAGACAAAATCAAGCAAGGGGTTGACATTATGATAATCACATCAAACATAAATCATTCAATGAGGATGATTTGGTATGGAAAACGATCTTCTCATTCGGAAAGAAAGATCAAGTGTTGGGGAAGTGGCCCCTAATTGGGAAGGACCATTCGAAATCGCTAAAGTATATTTAGGAAATGCATATCGAATAGTACGAGTAGACAATGGTGATGAATATGCGTCGATAAATGGAAGGTATCTAAAAAGATAAAATGTTTAAAACATAAAAATTAACAAAGAAACGTAAGAAAAAGGTCTATAACAAGCAACTACTAGATGTGTTGAATCAAGTCGATTAAATGAGTCTTCTCCTCGGAAAGTTTTTTTGTTGTCTTGTCGATGATTATCTAGGTTGATTCGACTTCGATCATCTCTTGCTCAGTTGTTTGCTTAGCCAGCTCTGCCTAGATTACTTGGAGCTCAGTAGCCTCATAATTTGAACGAATTTGAGGAAGTAGCTCAAGGGTTGTTTCCTTTTCCTTGCGCAATTTTTCAACCTCGGTCTCAATATCTTGAAGCCGGCGTTCTCTTTTAGTAATTTTTCCTTTGAAAAGTTGTGTATAGGGGCAGACAGAGGCCAACTCCGCAGTAGACATGGAAAGTCCCTTTTGTGCAATCATGTGTGACGAGTTGTGAAGTTGTTTAGTCACTCGAAGGTTATAGATGCGTCTGCAAATATTTGATATCTTTTTACGATATCACCAGGGATTCCCGTTTGCCTCATCTCAGCAACCACGTCGAATTTGGCTTTTGACTTTATATTATTGGTTATTTTGGTGGTGTTGTTCCATCCCCTGAGCTACACCAAGGGTTGGGAAGAGATGGGAACCAAGCGTCGCGGCTGGGAAGAGAGAGAGGGTCGCGGAGAGAGAAAGAAGGCATGAGTAAGAGGAGGAATGAAGGAGGTGATGCTATAAGAGCCAATGTACCCGCCACTGCTGCTACTATTTCTACCGTTGTTGGTGGTGGTGGTGGTCCACGACGGTCTTTCGAGCCACTTAGAAACCCCCTTTAAAAGACACAACAAGCTGCCTACAAACAAGGATAACATGGATTGAAGCATAATGGAAAGATGTTGATAGCGGGACATCCGAACTAGTTGCCGGACAAACTAACCATCAAGAAAAGTACTGCTCCATCGCAATCACTACGATCGGGATATATATATATTTCTAACAACATAGAACTTGAAGCCCAATGATTTAACTTTTAACTCTGGATCAAGCATATCTTTTTATTGCCTTAAATATTGTGCATAATTCGTACAATTTTTCTATCATTTTATATCCATTATTACCATGTCATATCCTTAAACACTCTATTTATCTGATATGTGTATTTAGATCCCATGTGTTATGATTGTTATTGATGTGGCAGCAAATAAATTAAGGAAACATACCATAAAAAAAGGAGATAAAAGAAAAATAAGCTCGATGATTTGAATGATGTAGTGGATAACCTAAATGGGTACTGAAACGAATACATGTCACGTTGGAAAAGACCCACAATCTTATTTACAGTGCCCTTCATGTTATGATAGTCACATTTTTTGCTTCTATTAGCATTTCATTAAAATTATAATTGCTTCTATTAGCACTTCATTAAAACTATAATTGCTTCATGTTATGATAACCTAAACCTAAGCCTTGTTGGACCCATCTCATGGAAGCCCAATTAGTCACACTAACTTCTCTTAATCCTTATTAGGCCCATCTTATGAAAGCCCAATTAAATTAGTCACACTAATTTAATCTTATATTTTATTAGGTCCATCTCATGAAGCCCAATTAAATTAGTCACACTAATTTATTCTAATTTTGCATCAATATTAAAACTGCTTTAGTGTGTGACCCTATAGGTTCTTACAACGTTGGCAATATTATTAAATCTCATTTAAATAATATAAACAGTGAGCGGTATCTAGCAACACATCACTGCTACCCAAGTTATAAGAAAGTCAACGGTTTGACATAACCTTTCCGTGATTAACGTTACCGTACACTTCAGTCCCTTTGTCCAAATATCCAGATTTAACACAAGCATGAAATTAGTCATCTTGTATAGTTAAATCATTAGTTTCTTGATCTCCGAGTAGACTGATAAAATAAATGACATTAATGTCACACATTAATTCATTTCAGCATGGCCATGCATTTACTCAGTCCTACTCATCAAGGGGCCCACAGATATATCTCTCGTAATGTGAGATGAAAAAATTCTATCTACGTTACTCGCACCGCCCACATGACTCGTGATATGCCTAATGACCGCCTTTATAATTACCCTGTTACGGATAACGTTTGACGGTATCAAAGCACATAACTCCTCATGCAGCGGATCGCAGTAACTTCAAGTCAAAGGACTACATGTACCATCATCACTATGAGAATCACTTATGACATTCACATTACTATCCATGTAGTGTTCTCAAAGCGGGTCAGTCCAGTATATATCACCATATATACCTATGTGCAGACTTGATATCATATATCCATAACCTGTGAGAAAAGGTTATCAGTCCATACACATACTAGTCTCAATGTATTACTGTTGTCCTGTTGTTTACAGTAATACTTGACTAGGGACATTTAAGAATGGAGTCTCACTATTAGGTTATGTACCTAATCTTTATTTCATTCTAAGGACATCATAATGTTTATTAAAATAAATAAATAAACAATCAATGAAAACAATGTCTCATATATATGTATGTATATATATATATATATATGTATGTATATATATATAAATATATATAAAATAAAATGTCACAACTAAATTACAAGGAAATGTAAAGTCTTGGCTAGGAAAAATGCAATAAATCTCTAAATGGAAATTTGAGATGTAGTCAACGTTCTTGTGTGTTCTACTATGTGTGAGCTTTACAAGAGTATGTGAGTTTTGCTCAAAATCCTCTTATTATAAAATTTATTCTCCTATTTATAGACTAAGCAAGCCCTGCTAGATCTTGACACATCTTCTCAACAATTTCATGATCCAACGGTCAAGCACGACTTCAAACCTGTAAGAATAACTGTTCTTCCACTATCTTGCCAGGCCCATGTTCTGCGGTTATATTTCAGGTTTCGGCGCGCACGTCCAATCTAGGCAGTTACCTTCATATTTCAGTGCACACAAACAATCTAGACAATTACTTTCAAATTTTGGCGTACACGTTTCGGCTTGAGCGATTACCTCTGAATTTTGTCACGTGGCTTTTAACTTGGCACATGAGCTTCTAATAACTGTCTCGGTTTATCTCGGCGCTTTATCTTGTAATTTGCTTTAAGTTACCATCTCGACGTTCAACCCTATCAAGATCTCTAAGTTGTTGTCGTAGTCATTGTCAATGTCGAGCTTGATTTTCTTCACCAAGGATAATACCATGGTTCTAAAAACCGAGAAGTGCTTGAAAGTTTAAACATGGTATGAAGCATAACATAAATCAGGTTCATGTTGAAAAATATGATTTTCATGCTTTGGAAATGTTTATGATAATGCATGATAAATGTGTTATGTGCTGGTAGGATTTTGAATTTGATTCGAGTGACCCTTTATGACCATTATTAGTGTCCTAGGCTGCTATATGCTTGAAAAATTCAGATTTTTCAGAATGTTATATATGCTTGATTAATGTCTCGTGTTGTTATATGCTCGAGAAATTTGAATCATAGCTTGAAATATAATTGTGTATGCTTGAAGAATGTTTATACTTGTGCTTTTGAGATTAATATATAAGTTGGATGCGTCCGTAAATTTAATGTTTTTGAGATTAATATATAAGAATGTTTTGGATGCCTCGAATGTTTTGTATTCCGAACTTAGGGGCTTTTTACTAGACTATATTATTGGGTTTGACATCTCGGCCCATGGGCATTATAAGGGCATTAAGCCCCATGTATGATTTAGTTTACATATTATTCTCACCTCATACTCAGATCTAGCACTAACTTGAGAGTAGTCAATTTTAAGGTACCCTTACCTAGTTATGTTCGAATTATATTGAAGTTTATGCCCGGTGCTCAGAGACCAGCCGAAGATAGACATCAATCTCGCTCAATTTACTCAAGCGAGAACAAGTTTGTATTTTGATTATTTTGCCTCTCAATCTCTCCTATCGAAATCCACTACCGAAAAACTCCAAAATTTTATTTGAGTAAATACTTAAATTGGTCATCCAAAAATACATTGTGGGACAAATTAGTCCTTCATAATTTGAAAATTCAATCTTGATCCTTCACATTTTAAAAAAAGGGACAAATTCGTCCTTCCGTACATGTTGGTACAATAGTTTCTATGTTGTACGAACATGTACGAAAGGACGAATTTTCCTCCTTTTTAAAATATTAATGATCAAATTGGACTTTCCAATTTTGAGGAACTACCTTATCCCACAATGATATTTCTTGAGGACTAACATAGGTATTTAGTCATTTTCTTTTAAATTTTTCCAGGTACAGTGGAAAACTCGAATTTAAGAAATGCTTTCATCTTTCGAGCCCTTAACAATTTACCTTTTTCGAGCACCACCTGTGTGTTCCCTCTCCCACTTTCTATGCAAACAAAACAACGAAGGTGGCTCGCATGATGGCAAAAGCCCCAGGCCTGTGAGGCTGGATTTAGCATTCTTTCCACGTATTTGTACCGAGTGATGCTAAATGCACAATAAAAATCAGCAAAGTTAATAAATGAGATTTTGCACTATAATTACTCAATTCATTACAATTTCAATAATTATTTGAATCAAAACAAAAGTCAAAATTGACCCATTGACTGCATTGACTAATTCCTCATTGTACATCTAACATTATTGATTTGGACCCTTTTGTCCTCACGCTATCATCCCCATGTACCAAAAGGTACACGCTCCATTATGATGAAACGCAAGCAAGGAGAACCATTGATTAGGTGGACCAATGCGCATACCTCGCATGGGTTAGTTATGAGCTTTTGAATTTTTCAGTTGAGAAGTTAAGCACTAATCATTTTATCCAAAAAAGAAAAGGGACAAAATATATCATTGCTTTATCAAGACTTGTGCGTGAAATAGAATTTGTAGAGAAATTTCAATAACCTCATTAATTTACTTTGTTGAAATCTCATGGTTGATATACCATACTGCAATAATACATAATGATTAATGAAAAATTCTTGGATACTTCTTTAAGGGAAAAAAAAATTCTTTCACATTTCATTTAGATCTTATATACATTTTTTGATATAAATTTCTTTTCTATTTTATATCTAATTATTAAAATAATTTAGAGTATGTTAAAATCTTTACTCCAATAGCACACAATTCTTTTGAATGATTAATAGTATTAATAATACGTAACCAAAAATAGTACAAGAAAAACTTCGAAAACACCAATTCAATCAAACCCATATATTTAACATGTCTTCAAATAAAATTTTATATCTTACACTAAAAGAAAGAACTTATACATCACGATTATGAGACAAATTATAGATCTTAAAGAGTTACGGTAAAATAAATGATTAATTCTACGTTAAGGATATTCATGACTTAAAGTTATCAAATCGATATAAAAAATCTCAAGAAAATATATATATAGCTTTTAATAAAATAACTGATCTATTACTCGTATGATGCACACAGCTAGTGATCGATTAATAATAAAGAAAATATATTGAAAAATTTATATAATTTAACTTTAAATTATAAAATTTCAAAATATTTAAACTAATAAATATAACTTATAGCTGGTTTGAATAAAATATAAATTGTGCTAATCATATATTATCATATGTATTCTTTAAATAAATAATATAATAAAATGTATTATAGCTTGTTTGAATAAAATATAATATTTTTTTTAAAATTCGATTTTAAACTTTTCTCCTTAAAACTAAATTTATTTAAATGAAAATTAATATGTATGGTTTAATAAAACTACTTATAAATCATTATTAAAAATAAAATAAGCATTATTCACTGTAGTAAAATGATATTTATGATTATAATTAGTATATTTTCAAAATAAATATTTTGAATTTAAAACATTTTTATACCTAGCTAAATAAATAACATATGCAAGAACTACTAATCAAAATGAAATAAATTATGGTTAATTATATCTATTACTATATTAGTTAAATATGGGATGTTTTAATACATTAAAAATTTAACCCAAAATATTGTTGTATCAAAATAAATTTCAACTTAGCTTATTCATTGTACCCAAAATGTGATATATATAATAAAAAAATTATATGATTTTAATTGAAAATCACGAATGATGGTTGAAAGTAAATTACAGTTGTTATAACTATTATAATTGTCACATTCTCCCAATATATAACTTGAATAAGAAGTATTCTTGTTTCAATACAAGAAATACACGAATTATCCAGGAATTACTAAATGATTTATTGTTGAAAATGAGAAAAAAATAAATAAATATAGGGACTTGTAGTATTAACGGATGAAAATTATTCTTAGGATAAGTTTAGCGCCATTATGCAAAGATGTGTGCGATTTAGTGTGAGAAAATCTCTCGATAAATATAAGCTTTAAAAAGTATAATAATTGCCGATGAAATATATCCCCATTTTAAGTTGTTAATATTTTTATTTTTAAAATTTTCACTTTTTTTAGCTTTAAAAATTTCACATTTTATTTTTAATGATATCCCACCTTATATGTTTCTATAAAGTTTTTAAAATATTTTATTTTTTTATTGATGAATTTTCCTCAGTAATGTGCTTAAGTGGAACGTTTTGTTGAAGTGTTTTTCATCTTAATTATCGAGGGAAAATGCCACAAAAATTTCCTCGATAAGATCAACATAGAAAATAAAATTTGGGTCTCTTCCTTAAACCTTATTTCCTAAAATATTTGCTCTCATCCTCAGTCTCTAAAATTCGAAGCCACTAGCAGCAATACCTCCTAACTCTCCTTGATCGTGCGTTCTGTTTATTCGCGTGGCGTGGCTGCTGCGGCCACGTCATCACCTGCTCTTTCTCTCCTTTGTGCATTTGGTTCTGGTTCTTCGCGCTTCTGCTTGCAGCCATCTCCTTCGACGCCACTTCCATCCACTTGTCAATGTTGTTTCCATCCCCTCATCATTTCATTTGTAGTGTGCAAAGCTAGTTGCTACTCAATATTCAAATATATTCACGAATCAAAACACTCTTAAAAGAAATAATGCCCAGATTCATTTGAAAAATAGTGTGTGCATTTCTTTATGTTGATTCTGTGTAGAATTTTATATTTAATGTGTATAGAACTGTATGTTTAGTGTATATATAATTTAATATTTGGTTTGTGCAAAGAATAGTATTTAGTATGTATATATTATTTATTATTGATATACTCATAACTAGTGTAATAACTCGTGCGATGCACGGGATCATATGAAATTACATGTTTTAAAAATATTACAAAAATAATTAAATAGAAATAATTTTATAAATAGTGAAGTACCAAATTAATCCCCGAAAGATTTTATCCCTGACAAAATCACCCCCAAAATATTTTAACGACAAAATAACCCCCAATGATGTTTAACGTTTGACAAAAGACACCCACCGTGAACTTTCTTCAACGGACGTTAACTACAGTGATGAGGTGGAGTACACAGTGCCACCTTGGATATTTCTATACAATCAAAATCTCTAATTAGTGTCTCTTTCCCCAAATTTATGAATTGAAACCCTAAATCATCTTCTACTCTCTCCCTCATTCTCCCTAAAAAAGACACTAATTAGGGTTTCAATTCATAAATTTGGGGAAAGAGATACTAATTATGGATTTTGATTGTATAGAAATATCCACAGTGGCACTGTGTGTTCCATCTCATCACTGTAATTAACGTCCGCTGAAGAAAGTTCACGGTGGGTGTCTTTTGTCAAATATTAAACATCATTGGGGGGCTATTTTGTCGTTAAAATGTTTTGGGGGTGATTTTGTCAGCGACAAAATCTTTCGGGGGTTAATTTGGTACTTCACTCTTTTATAAAAGAAAATTAAGTAAAAATAGGTTATTGTTATAAAATTAATAGTGAATGTAAATAAAATTAAAGGAATTTTAGTGGAGCATCTAAGAACTATTCATTAATTAGTCATCACATAACACAACGTAGTTTTTAATAATAAAATGGAGATGATGATATGGAGCATCTAAGAACTACTCATTAGTCATCAAATAACACGACTTAGTTTTTAATAATAAAATTGAGAAGATGATAAGTTGCATTGTATAAAATGATTGTCACGTGTTATAAATATTAAAGTGGAGGATCAAGAAAATTTTAACAGTATGGAGGCGAAAATATTATTACATCGCTGATATATATAAATATAAGATGATGTTTTTCAAATTTTTTTTAGTATGGGGGCAACTTTAATAATACAATGGGGGCAAAATATATACATTTACATATACTTAAATTGAAAAATAAAAAGTTCAGTGGGGGAATAAGCCCCCATAAGTTTACATGTGCATCTGTCCCTACACCTGTATTTGTTGGTACCAACATCTCAGGTCATTTGTAAAATAAAAAAATATAAATAACCATGTATATGAATCTTAAGATTAAAAAGTATTGAATAACTAAGATATGTCCATAACTTAAATAATTATTTTCCCAAGTCATTCACAGGTTTTTTTACGTAAATAGGTACTTTAAAATAGTTAAATATGTATATAGGTAGTTGTAGAATTAGTTACGTAAATAGGTAGGGCATTTTTCTGTATAAAAGTCGATCCAAATAGACTATAGAGTGCAAATTTGCAAATTTTTTTCTGTTATAGTCGATCTGGATCGACTATAGCAGAAAAAAATTTGCAAATTTGCAAGCATAGTCGATCCAAATCGACTATGGTTCAAATAAATTTCAAATATTGTATACATAGTCGATCTGGATCGAATTATGAAAATAAAATCTATAAATATGCATGCTCAATTCAGTTTTCATACGTCCAATACTCATTCTAACTTCTCTCTTGTACTAAATACTCATTCTACACTTTTCTCTTATACTAAATTTCTTACTTAAAAAATGGCTGGTTGATATTATATTTTTGTACATCACAATTGTAATATAATAACAACAGCAAATGGAATCACGTTCACTGCAGATGACCCCCCTTGTATTGTAGTTCAAGAAGGCATTAATCTGCTTCAATTGCAAAGCATAATTCTTGAAACGCTTGATGAGGCGGGGAAGTATATCAAGAAAATGCTGTATATAATGCCGATGAGTATGGATCCCACCGGGCCCCTATACACTAAATATTGCATTCGCAGTGATGCAGATGTCAATATTATGCTTGGGTATCAGATGAAGTTTCCCGAGGTTCGACTTTTTGAGTTGTACGTCGAACTTGAGGAACGCGACTTCAGGTCAAGAGGGTCTGTTCCAACATTCTTTCTGCAATCATTTAAGGCAGGTGAAGGTGCAAGTGGTGCTGGAACCAGTTTAATGAGGGATGATGATGATGATGCACATTCCCTTAGCTTTGCGGATTTGGCGAGGGAAGTTGCGCAACCTGTGCTGCAGAGTACAGAACTGTTGCAGACAATTGGTTCGCCTGCGTCGGTTTGAGTTCACACCAAATTTCTTTCAAGATGCAGATTCAGATGTCCCAATAGAAGAGGCAGCTGACGCTACACCGTGCGGATCAGATGAAGATGTTGAGGAAATCCCGCTTACAAGGCTAGTACTGTCTCAAACACAATCTCAAGCGATTGCAGAGCACTACTCATCATTGAATTTCAGTTCACTTAGAGGCGATATTGACTTGGATGCTGCTGCAGTAAATGCTGAGCAAGGTTTAGTTGTGGGTCAACTATTCCAAACAAAAGAAGCCGTGCAATATGCTGTTAAGATCTACAACATTCATAAATAGATACCATACAAAGTGTACGAGTCAAATGCCTCAAGGTTGCATTGCAGGTGTGCGCAATATGGAAGCGGGTGCATGTGGAATGTTAGAGTCATACTTCGGAAGAAGTCGGGGATGTGGGAGATTAAGAAATTGGAGGAGCCACACACTTTTGTGTTTGCTAATGTCCCCCAACAACATCCGCAGATGGATTATCACGTCATATGTTCAAACATTTGTGACGTGGTACAGAGGGATCCGACAGCTTTAGTGAAGGTGCTGCAGGCAGGAGTTGAGGAAAAGCTGGGCTGTAGAACGACATACAGAAAGGTGTGGATGACCAAGCAGAAGGCAATTGCACAAATATATGGTGATTGGGAAACATCCTACAGAGATCTGCCAAGATGGTTGGTCGGCTTGCAGACCTTTATGCCAAGTACCATTGTGATGTTTCAAACTAATCCATTTCCAGGTTGCAATGATCCAAATTTACGCATGTTTCTCCATGTTTTCTGGTCATTTCCACCATGCATTGCCGCATTTCCTTATTGTAAGTGTTTCATTACTATTAATGACACTCACCTATATGGGAAGTACAGAGGTACCCTTCTTATGGTCATTGCACAGGATAGCAACTCTAATATATTTCCCCTTGCCTTTGCAATTATTGAGGGTGAGAACAAGGAATCTTGGAATTTTTTCCTTACCAACCTCCGTCGGCATGTCACTCCTCAAGAAGGCATTCTTGTAATTTCTGACAGGCACAAGGCAATAAAAGCGGTGCTTGATTCCGCTAGAAGTGGTTGGGCTCCGCCAACAACACATCATGCATATTGCATCAGGCACATTGCTTCAAACTTCATGGTCCATTTCAAGAGCAAAGAGGGTAAGCGATTAGTGAAATGTGCTGGGTATGCAAAGACATATAATGAATTTTTGTATTGGCATTCCCAGTTGGCAGAGTTGGACCCACGATTTGTTGCATGGGTGGACAGCATACCCCATGATAGATGGACACAGTATGCTGATGAAGGGCGTAGATTCGGGCACATGGCCACCAACCTCTCGGAGTGTGTTAACTCAGTAATGAAGGGCACCCCCAGTCTTCCAGTAACAGCTATTGTGAGGTCAACCTACCTCCGTCTTGTGAAGCTATTTGTTAGGAAGGGAACTGAATCGCGGGCCTAACTTGCGGCGGGTCAAAGGTTTTCTGAGTTCCTGATGGGCGAAATGGAGAAGCATCGAAAAGTGTTGCATGATATGCACGCCACACGCGTGACTCAAGATTCAATCGAGTATATGATTTTAGAAAAAGGGGAGGTGGAAAACACAACACAGAGGACCTTCAGGGTGTCTTTGTTCGAGCAAACCTGTGATTGCGGAGCATTTCAGAAGCTCCACTACCCCTGACGTCGTCATGCATTTGCGACGTGCCTTGATGCCCATTTAGATTGGGGATCCTTTGTCCATGAAGTCTATCGCATGGAATCTGTTTGTAATGTGTACCAAACGGAGTTTGCTGCTATTCGTAATGAAGATTTGTGGCCTCCATACAATGGTCCGGTGCTGCGGCCCAATCTTGCGGATATGAGGAAAGCTGAGGGTCGCCCAGTTTCGAGCTGGATTCGTAATGAGTTGGATGAGGTGGAAGGTTCTCAGCCTAAAATGTAACATCCTAAATCTAACAGCGGAAAACACGAGATTTTTTTTTTTGAATACGCGAACGAAAAACGAAACAAAATAAACCATACAACAGATGGGAAAAAGGGATAATAAACCTGAAATTAAACAACATCCAAAATATTGGGGAGAAACAAAACCCCAAAGGTACGAAGTACAACGGTATCGAAAATTACAACCACAGTGTATCAAAACAGGTCGAAACAATGACCTTTACAACCAAAAGGTGTCCATAACAGAAAGGAAATAAAGTACTAAAAGAAAGACAGTCTCCTCAGCTACTAGTGTCTGGATCCTCCTTCGGGTCCTCTTCTTCTTCGTCATCCTCATCCAGCACGATCACATCCTCGTCATCCACAACCCCAGCGAATGACACCGCAGCATCAAGATCACCCTCACTATCAGAATCCCGATCTCCAGGGACATAGTCGGGCATCATGTCGTCCGGATCAATCCATAGGAAAGGGTTCCCCATGATATCTCTGTCAGAGAAAACCGGAGAATTCGGAGGAGTCATCGGCTCATATGCTGGTGCGGGCATAGGGGGTGAAGGTGGGTGCTGAGGCACCCCCGGGTGGTGCCCTGCGCCATGGGGCGGCTGTGGGTGGATAAACTCTGGTGCAGGGTCCCAGTGTGGAAGGTCTAGTAAATAGAACCGGTAACTGGGGAGTAGCGAACGGACAGCAAGTCAACGACGGGCGGCGGCGGGGGATCCATCTCTTGGATTTGGTACATAAGAAAGAAAACGAGTATGAGAATAAAATTCTCAGTGAATCATTGTCGATACCCGGGCTTGGTACCGCTTATGCCAACTCTAGCTGTTCAAAGTAACACCCTCCATTTTCAGAAACTATATATCATCTTTTTTAAAGAACTAAGGTGCGTTACGTTGAACAGTCAAACTTCCTACTTGCCCGAACTAAGGGAGTCTAAGGTCTCTTCTAAGTTATCGTGTAACTAGCACCCTACGTCAAGTTCTATCTAACATCACCACCTTAGAGTCCTCCTTAGGCCGTACTAATAAGGTCTCCTAGGTTGCTCCGTCGGCTTAGAACTTCTTCGTCTACATGGAACTAGGGATTAGTCGTTTTCCACTTTCATGAGCGTACTCTAAACAATTCATCATCAACGTCGGGAACACCCCGGAATACATACTTTCAAATCATCATTTCATTAGTAGGACTAAGTGTCCAATGCATGAGAACCACATCTCACCCCATAGGCCTCCCTATCCCGTGAGTATGCGCAATGAACCACCGTTCAATCAGTAGAACGACTGGATCTAGGCTAATCGAAAGTTCCACTTGACGGTAAAAACATACACAACAATCAACAACCAAACAATCCAACCAACATATTATCATCAGTCAATACCAGTATCAGCATATCGCGGTGCATTACAGCAAATTGTAAATATCATAACAATTTCTTCTCAACAATCTAGATCATTCTCATCACCACTTTATAGCTCATCAATCAATACCATATATTATAAACACAACACATAATCGATTCTACTATCATGCACGAAGCGTCTTTACTTGATGTGACATCCTCTCTAAAGACTCTCTTTTACGTGTTATGAAGCGTTTCTTCTCAAGGTCTCCTCTAAAGTTTTATGAAACATCCTAACTAATGTTATCTATTATTTTTATTATTTAATTAGTTTCCTTACTGATTTTATCTTATTCTCAAAGATTATAAATTATTAACTTACTTAATTATACTTTTATTCTTTATAAACTAGCTAATGTATAGTTTTATCTTTCTTAAAGTCTCAAACTCTATTATAAATTAATTAAGACTTTTAAATTCTAATCTCCTATGATTAATATTTATTTCAGAAAGGTTTTCTTATGTATTTCCTTATTCTCCTTATTTTAAACAATATAACTAGTGTTAACAATTTTACGGGTTATTAATTGTTTTACTAGTAAACTTAACTTTTAATCCTTTTTAAAATTTTCCTAACATTATCATTAACATTACTAACCTATGTGGGTCTACTTGGTTATATCAGAATATTTTCTGTTAATGTAATTCCTCATTTGGTTTTGATAATAACAAAACTAATGTAACTTTGTGAGTTAGGATTGAGAAGCTATAGTATAATTGATTGTAATAGGATCAGAAAGCTTCTTTGTATCAGAAACCACATTGAGAATTTAAGTGGTAGATGCTTCATGTATTGTAATTGAAATAATTGTAATAGAAGCATAGTTAATAGGATTAGATGTGTATTAAGATTATATAATGGATAATCTTTGTAATACACACATGAGAAAGCTATGAGAAGACTTTCAGAAGAAGAAAGAAGAATCAGAAAGCTATCGAGGAAGGTCCAGAAACTTAATGAGTTTCTGGTACATGTTCAGAAAGTGACTCAGAAACTTAATGAGTTTCTGATTGAGAAAGTAAAATCAGAATCGTGTTGAATGTTGATTATTAGGTTCTGATGTATGTTTTATGCATGTGTATGTAAACTAGGAAATTATATTTTGCACATGTTAGAAAAGGGAATTAGTTAAAATGTTAGCTTTCCCGCCAAGGAATAGAGCTGTTAATGACAGCTGTGCATTTTCAATTTAAAAGAGCTCTCTATAAAAAAAGTGTCTTCAGTTGTAATTGGTATGACACAATTGGAATAAAAAAGAAAAATATCAGAGTGATAGAAAAATCATCTGAGAGAAAAGAAAGAGCTTAAAAGAAAGAGAAATCTGAGAGAAAAACTCAGATACATTTGAAAAAGCAAGAAAATAGCTGTGAGCTAAGAAAAGAAAAGAAGAGAGAAAAGAAGGCTCAAGAAAGGGAGATCATAATAATGTTCTGATTCTATATTGAAGATTGAAGAAAAGAAGGATTTTTTGAAGTTAAAGATTTCAGAAGCTGATCAAACTTAAAGAGTTTGAGGCTTAGAGAAACCAGACCAGAAGAAGTGAATTCAATTTCTCAAGGAATTGGTTCATAGAAAGGTTGATCAGAAGCAAGGTTCTGAAAAGTCCTTGGTGTGATTCAAGGCAGGGAAATCTTTCTGGAGGGGATATCTGGAGAGTGAAAATATTAAGAAGGGGTATTCTAAAGTGTCGAACCTGAGAAGGTTGTAAAATATATCTTTGTATTGATACCTATGCTTTCTGATGCATTTCTAGTGGAACTCAATCATTGAAAGATTGAAGAACTGGATGTAGGCTCACATTGACCGAACCAGTATAAAATTGGTCCAATCTCTCTAACCTTTAACTATTTGCTTTAATTGTTTTGATTGCTAAGAAACTGTGCATTCGAATTGTATGTTTTGATTTCTGATTGAATATCTCAAGAACAAAACTTGAAACAACAATCTGAAAGTTAAAGAAACTAAAACTAAAGGAATCTTTATGTGTTTAACTTTCTGGTATATGATATTTGTTATTTGGGTAATTGAAATTTGAAATAAACATTTTAAAGAATAATTTACAGAAAGAGAAATTAGAGATTTGATATCTGTAACTAGTTTTCTCAAGAACACATTCTTAAGAAACTGTTTTTGTTCTGTACATAATTGTTGATTAGATTTCTGATTGCAATTGAAATACATATCATATTGTTTGTTGTTTGTGTGATTTGTTTGTGAAATAATTGTTTAGAAATATTTTGAATCTGAAACAAAGTCTGATGCAATTTTTGAAGTAAGTTCAGAAAGCTAGATCAGAAAGTTGATTCAGAAAGTGGTATATTTTTTAAAGAGTTATTTCTGATATTGTTTTGATTGTTTTGAAAGCTTGATATCTTAAGTGTTGTGTGATATTTGTGATAGATAATTCGCTGTGCAAAATAAATCATTGTTATTGACATATTGATTTCTGTGCATGTCATATAATTGATTGAGAATTCTGATATCACAAATTACATTGTTGATTCTCATTGTTTTGACTAATTCTTGACAAGTATCAAAGACTTGATCAATCTTTGAGATTTGCAGAAGTGTTAGAATAACAAGAAGGATTTGCAAGAAAAGTGTACACAACCAATTCACCCCCTCTTGGGTTGTGTGAAGCATAGCTTGGAGGTGTTTCTCAAGAGATACCTCACATCATCAATTGGTATCCAGAGCTCCGATTTTTGCTGATTTGTAATCAAGAAGGTTCTCTAACAAGAACAGAAGCAAGATCCAGGGAACAAGCTATGTCTAATCAAGCAAACTTTCAAGTTTCTGAAGGACAATCCATAAATAGACCTCCACTCTTTAATGGAACTGCATATGCCTATTGGAGAGACACGATGTAACCATTCATTGAGTACAACAGTCTTGAGTTATGGGATATAATTCAGAATGGAGATCAAATTCCAGAAACATCAAGAGTGCTGCTAGATGACTCTATTGAAACAAAAGTTATTCCTAAATCAGAATGGACAAGGGAACATAATGAGATGGTCAGAATTCACTCTAAAGCTAAGTATCTACTTATTTGTGCTTTAACTAAGAGTGAGTATGATAAAATCATAGGTTATAGTTCTTCTAAGGAAATCTGGGATAGATTAGCTCTTTTGCATGATGGTACTGATGAAGTGAAGGAAACTAAGATAGATATGCTTAGATCAAAGTATGAGCAATTTAAAATGGATGAGAATGAGTCTATAGATAGTATGATTACTAGGTTTCTTAGTATCATAAATCAATTGAGAGATCTCAACCATGATATGCCTAATGCTGATATTTTAAGAAAAGTCTTGAGAAGCTTACCTGTAAGATGGTTATCTAAAGTGACTGCTATTTCAGAAGCTAAAGACTTGAAAACATTAAAGTTTGATGCTTTAATTGGATCATTAAAGGTGCATGAAATAGAATTGCAAAATATTGCTAGCACTAACAATTTCAGGGATAACACTGCTATCAAAGTTTCCAAGAGGAAAAAGAAGAAAAAGGCTTAGATAATCAAAGAGGATTCTGAATCAGAATCTGAAGAGGAAGATTCTGAAGATGATTCAGAAATCGACCTAGAACAAGCTGCATTGTTCATTAAGAAGTTCAGAAGGATGTTCAGAAAGGGTAGTTCTAAAAAGAAACCAAACACCTTCAGAAAGGACAAATCAAAGTCAGATCAAGTAATATGTTATCAGTGCAATGAGAAGGGTCACATCAAACCAGATTGCCCAAAATTGAAGGAGACATCATCAAAGAATAAAGGGAAAAAGAAGACATACATAGCCACACTTAGTGATGATGAGGATTCTGATGAAGAAGAAGAAGTTTCAAATATGTGCTTCATGGCTGATTATTGTTCAGAAACTGAATCTTCAGAAGATGAAGATAATGAGGTAACTTTTGATGAACTCATGTCTAATTTTAACTTTCTTGTAAATACTTATGAGAAACTTCAGATTAGTCATAAAAAGGTTTTGAAAAAGTTTTCTGAAGTAAAACAGGATTTGGATTATCAAAAGGAAATCAATTCTGAAATGTGTATTGATTTAGAAAGGTTCAGAAACACCAACTCAAAATCAAGTGTTAACTTTTCTGATGAAGAAAATGATTTAGAAAAACTCAGAAAAATTAATTCTGATCTTGAGAGGGATTTAGAAAGATTAAGAGATGCTATAGATCTTTTGATATTTGAGAAAATTGATTTGGAAAATGATATTAGCATTCTTAAGAAATCTAAAGAAGCACCAGAAACTGCTACAGTTTTTGATACTTCACGTTCAGAAAGTGAATCAGATTCTGAAGTGGATTCAGAAACCAAAGAACTTTCTGAAAAGTATGCTGATCTTTTGAAAACCAATATTCTTTTGAGAAAGGATTTGGAAAAGTTTGTTAATGGTACTAAAAATCTTGAAATGATTTTAGGATCACAAACAACTTATTTTGATAAAAATGGGATTGGTTATTGATGAGAACTCAAGTGGGTGAGTTCTTAAAATTTTGGATCGTATCTTAGAAGTCTCCTTCTAGGAAGCCTTTAGGTAGCTTATGAAGTGAATCTGCGAGATGAATGCTCCTTGTTGATGCTTCTGAAGTTGCAGAAGATTGAGTTATCGATGCTTCTGAGGTTGCACAGCGGAGTTGATGTTGTTGAGTGTTGTAGCGGAAGCTTCTGAAGTTAAAATCTGAATTTCTGTAACTCAAATTCGAGAACTTGGATTAGGAAAGGTGTTGGTTTGATGGATTAGATTAAGAAATGGATTGGGTTTAAGTGAGAAGACGCCACTCAAAAGGATTTGAGATAAGCCTTGAAAAGACGCCACAAAGGATGTTTTAGCAACCTTTGATAAGTCTAAAATTTGTTCGTGATGAACAAAGAGAATCACTCTCTAAAATGTGATGAAAATTATCCAAAAGTTATATTCTTCAGCTCAAAAGGCTGGTACTTATAGAAAAGAAATAACATGTGTAAAATGTGTTTCTTTAATGACTTCCACTCACAACATTAAGTGTATGTCATTTAAGAACCACTCACTTAATCAAATAAATACTAAATAACTTCTCAGCCGTCCAAATTAATCCCTAAGGCTGAAATCCACTAATTAGAATTATTTAAATAAAAACTCTAAGCTAAATTAATTAATTCAGAAATAAACTAAAAGAGATTATTGAAGAGTTTCCACATGTGCCAATTGTTTCCACCATCCAAGGCTTGTAGTAATTGCTCCACTCAGCATTAATCCTTTATTAATTCCATCGTGCTCTTCTTTAAACAATTTCTTGAATTCTGAAGTCATGTTTTGATTTCACAGCTTCGTATTTCAAGCTTCTGATCTTGATTTCTAAGCTTCTGGAGTTCTGAGAGATGTTGCTTCTGATCCTCACAATTTTGAGTCCCATGCTTCTGATCCTGCGCTGCTCCTGCTCTAAGCTTCTGATCATTAACTCTAAGCTTCTGAACTTCTTGAACAGTACTTCCAGGCTTCTGAACGTCAGAAGCATCAGTATTCAAATCCGTCACTTGCTCTCGAACAGTGCTTTCAAGCTTCTGAACTCCCTTCTCTAGCTTCTGGACATCAGAGGCATCATTACACAGTTCTTGGAAACTTGTCCAAGTTATGTCCTCATCAGTTATGTTCCAGAAAGCAGATTTGCAAAACATAAAAAGTCTTTTAAGAAAACTTTCAGAAAGACAAAATGCTTTTACTGCTGCAAAACCAATCATATTTCTGATGATTGCTGGTTATATAAATCCAAAGGAAAGTATGATTTTAATATCAGAAATCCAAAGGTGACTAACAACACAGGATCCAATAAACTTTGGATACCTAAAATTCATCTGAAATTGCTTGCAGAAATGCTTAAAAACCAAAACCATGGATCAGAAGAGATGATATGTGGACTCAGGATGTTCCAAACACATGACTGGACAGAGAGAGTGCTTCCTCCAACTTAAACACAAGAACAAAGGTCAAGTTAGATTTGCTGATGGTACATGTGCTCAAGTAAAAGGTATTGGTGATGTTTGTAAGACATCAAAACATGTTATTAGCAATGTATTGTTAGTAGATAGGCTCACACACAACTTGTTGAGTGTAAGTCATTTCTTGAAAGTAATGTTTTGCACGAGAAGGGGGGGTTGAATCGTGCTTCTTTACCTATTTAAAATTTTCTCTAAAATGTAAAAATAGTCTTTTCAAGCTTTGAAAGGCTTGTTGACTCTTTAGATGGCAGCGGAATTATTTCAAAGGATAAGATTCTAAGCTTTAAATGTAATCAAGCTTCTGAAGTAGATTCAGAGGCAGTGGTTACTTTAAATCTTAGAAAAGTGATTTCAGAAGCTTCTGAGGTAGCTTCTGAACCCCTTAGAATCCTTTGAATTAGTTCAAAAGTTAGTATAACAGTTTATAACATATAATTCAAAGAGTTTAAGGTTTAGAGAGATTTTACAGTTGTATTTTTATACTGGTTCGGCCAATCCGTTACCTACTCCAGTTCTCAAACCAACTAGTTTGAGTTTCACTAACTTTCAATCAAAGTTACAAACCAGGACTGATATTTTCTTCAATCCAAACACCTTGCTCACCCTTTACTTGGGAAAGAATTCTGCCAATCTCTTCTAGAGGCTGGACTTCTCTTGCTCCCCTTCCTCAGAGGCAAGACTTCTTCCTTCTCTTCACTTGAAAAGGACTTTTGCCAATCTCACTTCAGAGGCTAGACTTCTCACTTGCTTCCTCAACTGAGAAAGACTTTTGACCTTAAACAATATGATGATTTGAGTTTAGGGGACTCGTAGGTTGATTATTTGAGAGTTTAGATGAAACTAAACTTTAATCTCAAATAATGACACTCCTTAAAATGACTTGCTAGAGCAAAAATATATTATTTGGTTACAGGGAAGTGTTTTTCTTTCAAGAGAAAGATTTTCAAGACAGGCTAAGACACTTATGAATGATTTACAATAAAGAATAAGTGTAAGAAGCTGTGTACTAATTTACAAAAGAATAAGAAGCTTGGAAATAGTTTGTTCGCTTATGTTCTACTTCTTCCAGTAGTATATGCTTCACATTTATATCCTGGGATGTTTCTTCTAGCCGTTTGAGTATCTGTTGCATGCTTTTGATTCGAAATGTATTTTTAATACATTGAGTCTTTCATTATTTGCAACCTCGAAGCTTTGATTCCTGTATTTCATTGATATGTTCGAGATAATGCCCATGCTACGGTGTCTTGCAATGCTTTAGCTAGAATCGTGCCAATGGAACTTAGAATATTAAGAATAAATGTGCTTAGTGCATAAATGCACTGTCCCATGTCTCGACTTTGTGAAACGTGCTCCACTATATATATAATATATTATCTTTGCTTCTTCGAAAGCTCTTTTTGTGGAACGGTTCAATTCAAATATATTTTACAAAGGTTTTGAATAAAACAAATATGTATAACCATTTATAAAATAATTTGTTTCAGAATAAAATATAATATGAGTATAAAAACAGTTTCTGAAATATTCTATGCGAACTTAGCTTCTGAGCTTGTTAGAAGAACACAGGCTTAGCTTCTGATCATAATGAATATATTATGTAGCTTCTGAAGCATTCTTCTTTAGGAGATATCCATGTAGAACAGCTTCTGAGCTTTGAGCTAAAAATGCTAGATACAGAGAAACAGCTTCTGAAAGATAATCGCTTATTCTTTTAGCTTCTGAACTAGAGAGATGAGGATTCTAGTGTTCTATCTAGCTTCTGAACTTATTAACTATGTCAGTTATGATGAAATTCATTTTATTTGACCTATTCCTTAGTTTACCAAGATTAATCCAGCTTCTGACCATGTAAATTGCAGCAATCATGTACTATATCAGCTTCTGAACATATTAGAATGTATTGAATATAATTCAGAGGCTTCAAACAAAATGTTTATCATATCAAATGATTTTTTATCATTCAAAACACGTTCAGAAAGGTTCTGGAGCTAACAGTTCTGTGATCTTAATTTGAATGTTCTATTTGATAAGTTTAAGGTCCAAGTGTTTAATCCTGTCAATAACATGGTTAAGTTTACAGCACATAGGATAGGCAACACATATGTTTTGTATCTAGATGATTTCGATTCTCAGAATCTGAATTGTTTATTATCTTTGGTTGATGACAAATGGTTGTGGCACAGAAAGCTAGGCCATATCAATATGAGATTGATTTCTGAAATCTCTACCAAAGACCTTGTAAGAGGACTGCCTAAGATTCTCTATACTAAGGATAAAACTTGTGATGAGTGTGAAAGAGGAAAGCAAGTTAAAACCTCATTCAAACACATTGCTGATGTTGCTACTAAAAGGCCTCTATAGCTATTGCATATGGATCTTTTTGGTCCATCTAGAACAACTAGTCTAGGAGGAAAGAAATATGTGTTTGTAATAGTTGATGACTACTCTAGATTTTGCTGGATTTTCTTTCTAAGATCAAAGGATGAAACATTTGAAAAATTCAGATTGTTTCTCAAAAGGATTCGGAATGAAAAGAGTTACAAAGTTTCAACCATTAAGAGTGATAATGGAGGAGAATTTGTAAATCATTTGTTCAGAAACCTTTGTGAAGAATCTGGTATATTTCATATTTTTTCTAATCCTAGAACTCCTCAACAAAATGGAGTTGTAGAAAGGAAAAATAGAAGTATACAAGAGATGGCTAGAACCATGATGTTGGAAAGAAAAGTAGCAAAATACTTCTGGGCTGAAGTTGTGAATACTGCTTGTTATGTTCAGAATAGAGTGTTCATTAGACCATTGCTTAAGAAAACTCCATATGAGTTGTGGTTCAATAAGAAACCTACTGTATCTTACTTTCATGTATTTGGTTGTGATTGCTATATACTAAATACAAGAGATAATCTTGACAAGTTTGAAGCAAGATCTGATAATGCTATATTCTTAGGATATTCTTTGAATTCTAAAGTTTTTAGAGTGTATAACAAAAGGACTCTTACTGTGGAAGAATCCATACATATAACTTTCAAAGAATTCTAAAGATATTTTGCAGATTCTGATGGTAACAATGGTGAGATGAATTCTGATGATGGAGATAGAGAATTTGAGGAGATAAACATCAACTCAACAAGTTCAGAAACCACTCCGAAACCAAGTTCAGAAACTACTCAGAGTCATAGTTCAGAAACTTGTGATTCTGATGATAATTTGGTAACTTCAAACCAACTAAATGATATCTCTACTCATATTAATCATGATATTTCTTTTGAAATTAAAACCAGAGGCAAAAATGAGTTAAAATCCCTTGATCTAAATCTCATTATTGGTGAAACTTCACATGGTGTTAGAACTAGGAGATCACTTAATGCTTTTGTATCTCTAGTTGAACCTGATTCTGTTTTTGATGCCTTAAAAGATAAAAACTGGTTAGATGCTATGAAAGAGGAACTAGATCAGTTTGAGAAAAACAAAGTATGGTTTTTAGTTGAGAAACCTAAGGGAAAAACAGTGATAGGCACTAGATGGATATTCAGAAACAAACTAGATCAACATGGTGAAGTAGTGAGAAACAAGGCTAGATTAGTGGCCTAGGGATATACACAGCAAGAAGGTATTGATTATGATGAGTCCTATGATCCTGTTGCTAGGATAGAAGGTATTCGAATCTTATTATCTTTTGCTTGTTATAAAAACTTCATTTTGTATCAAATGGATGTTAAATCAGCTTTCTTAAATGGTTACATTTCTGAAGAAGTATATGTTAAGTAACCCCCTAGATTTGAAAATGAAAGATATCAAAATCATGTTTACAAGTTGACAAAAGCTTTATATGGTTTGAAACAAGCTCCAAGAGCTTGGTATGAGAGATTAAGCTCCTTTCTGATGCAAAATGGATTCAGAAGAGGCTTAGTGGATAATACTTTATTCACATTGCATAAAGATAAGCATTTGTTGATTGTACAGATTTATGTGGATGACATTATTTTTGGTTCTACTAACACAAGTCTTTGTGAGTATTTTTCTAAGTTGATGAAACAGGAATTTGAAATGAGCATGATGGGAGAACTCAGATTCTTCTTGGTACTTCAAATTCAGCAACTAGAAAATGGTATATTCATTCATCAATCTAATACTATAATGAACTGTTGAGAAAGTACATATGCTAGATTGTAAGTCTATGTCTAACTATACACCCTCACAATTCTTGAACATGATGAAATGAAGAAAGTGTTAATGAATTGAATATAGAGGCATGATAGGTTCTTTGCTTTACTTACATCAAGTAGACCTGATATTAAGTTAGTGTAGGATATTGTGCTATATTTCAATCTAAACCAAAAGTTTCTCATTTAGGATTAGTGAAAAGGATCTTTAGATATCTTAAAGGTACTAATAATCTTGGTCTTTTCTATGAGAAAGGAGATACTTTTGATGTGTTAGGCTATACAGATTCAGATTTTGCTGGTGATAAACTAGAAAGGAAAAGCACTACTGGAGGATGTTGTCTTCTAGGAAACAAATTGGTAACTTGGTCATGCAATAAACAAGAAACTGTTGCATTATCAACTGCTGAAGCAGAGTATGTTGCTGCATCTTCAAATTGCAAACAACTTTTGTGGATCAGAAACCAATTAGAAGATTATCATTTGAGGTACAAGTCTTTACCTTTGCTTTGTGATAGTACAAGTGCTATTTGCATTGCTAAAAATCCTGTATTGCATTCTAGAACTAAACACATTGATATCAAACATCACTTTATTAGATATCATGTTTTGAAAGGTGATATTGAACTAAAGTTTGTTGAAACTGAACATAATTTGGCTGATATCTTTACCAAACCCCTATCAGAAGATAAATTTGTATTTCTTAGAAACAAACTCAACATTATATCTGTTTAAACCTTTTTGATTATGACAAAAAGGGGGAGAATGATTTACTGTAATCTTTCTTGAATTGGGAGAATTAATTGATGTAATCTTTCTGGAAAATAGTTCAGAAAGGGGGAGTTTATAATTCATTTCTGATACTGAAATTTAGTTTCTGATAACACTACATATATGTCTCTGATATGAATATTGTATGTAGGAGGAGATATATTTCATATGATATGAATATTATGTTTAGGGGGAGATATAATATTTCATTATTTGGATATATGATTCTCATTGATACATGTATAGTTCAGAAAGTAGTATGACACATATTGTATACTGTTTTGAATTCTGAAACATTATTACTGATTACTTCTGATGATTATAGAAATTCTGATATAATCATATATGAGTCTCTGAAAGTATCTTTTTGAAAAGTGTTTTCTAAACTCTACATCAATGCTATGTTTTTGTTTTAAAAATCTGAGAAAGCATTGAAAGATTACATAAGTTTTGTCATCATCAAAAAGGGGGAGATTGTTAATGTAATTCCTCATTTGGTTCTGATAATAACAAAACTCATGTAACTTTGTGAGTTAGGATTGAGAAGCTATAGTATAATTGATTGTAATAGGATCAGAAAGCTTCTTTGTATGAGAAACCACATTGAGAATGTAAGTGGTAGATGCTTCATGTATTGTAATTGAAATAATTGTAATAATTGTAATAATTGTAATAGAAGCATAGTTAATAGGATTTGATGTGTATTAAGATTATATAATGTATAATCTTTGTAATACACACATGAGAAAGCTATGAGAAGACTTTCAGAAGAAGAAAGAAGAATCAGAAAGCTATCAAAGAAGGTCCAGAAACTTAATGAGTTTCTGGTACATGTTCAGAAAGTGACTCAGAAACTTAATGAGTTTCTGATTGAGAAAGTAAAATCAGAATCGTGTTGAATGTTGATTATTAGGTTCTGATGTATGTTTTATGCATGTGTATGTAAAATAGGAAATTATATTTTGCACATGTTAGAAAAGAGAATTAGTTAAAATGTTAGCTTTCCCGCCAAGGAATAGAGCTGTTAATGATAGCTGTGCATTTTCAATTTAAAAGAGCTCTCTATAAAAAGAGTGTCTCGAGTTGTAATTGGTATGACACAATTGGAATAAAAAAGAAAAAGATCAGAATGATAGAAAAATCATCTGAGAGAAAAGAAAGCTTAAAAGAAAGAGAAATCTGAGAGAGAAACTCAGATACATTTGAAAAAGCAAGAAAAGAGCTGTGAGCTAAGAAAAGAAAAGAAGAGAGAAAAGAAGGCTCAAGAAAGGGAGATCAGAATAATGTTCTGATTCTATATTGAAGATTGAAGAAAAGAAGGAGTTTCTGAAGTTAAAGATTTCAGAAGCTGATCAAGCTTAAAGAGTTTGAGGCTTAGAGAAACCAGACCAGAAGAAGTGAATTCAATTTCTCAAGGAATTGGTTCATAGAAAGGTTGATCAGAAGCAAGGTTCTGAAAAAGTCCTTGGTGTGATTCAAGGTAGGGACATCTTTCTGGAGGGGATATTTGGAGAGTGAAAATCTTTAGAAGGGGTATTCTAAAGTGTCGAACCTGAGAAGGTTGCAAAATATATCTTTGTATTGATACCTGTGCTTTCTGATGCATTTCTAGTGGACCTCAATCATTGAAAGATTGAAGAACTGAATGTAGGCTCACATTGGCCAAACCAGTATAAAATTGGTCCAATCTCTTTAACCTTTCACTATTTGCTTTAATTGTTTTGATTGCTAAGAAACTGTGCATTCAAATTGTATGTTTTGGTTTCTGATTGAATATCTCAAGAACAAAACTTGAAACAACAATCTGAAAGTTAAAGAAACTAAAACTAAAGGAATCTTGATGTGTTTAACTTTCTGGTATACGATATTTGTTATTTGGGTAATTGAAATATGAAATAAACATTTTAAAGAACAATTTACAGAAAGAGAAATTAGAGATTTGATATCTGTAACTAGTTTTCTCAAGAACACATTCTTAAGAAACTGTTTTTGTTCTCTGCATAATTGTTGATTAGATTTCTGATTGCAATTGAAATACATATCATATTGTATGTTGTTTGTGTGATTTGTTTGTGAAATAATTGTTTAGAAATATTTTGAATCTGAAACAAAGTCTAATGCAATTTCTTAAGTAAGTTCAGAAAGCTAGATCAAAAAATTGAATCAGAAAGTGGTATATTTCTGAAAGAGTTATTTCTGATATTGTTTTGATTGTTTTGAAAGCTTGATATCTTAAGTGTTGTGTGATATTTGTGATTGATAATCCGCTGTGCAAAATAAATCATTGTTATTGACATATTGATTTCTGTGTATGTCATATAATTGATTGAGAATTCTGATATCACAAATTACATTGTTGATTCTCATTATTTTGACTAATTCTTGACAAGTATCAAAGACTTGATCAATCTTTGAGATTTGCAGAAGTGTTAGAATAACAAGAAGGATTTGCAAGAAAAGTGTACACAACCAATTCACCCCCCTCTTGGGTTGTGTGAAGCATAGCTTGGAGGTGTTTCTCAAGAGATACCTCACACCATCATTTTCAAATTATTTTTCTCTAATTACTTATTCCATTCGTTAACTATTCTTAACTAGTTTTAGCATTAGTAAACAAGTAACAAATTATTTTTAAGTTATTATTCAAATCTGGACAGAATGTAGAAGAGTTATATTTTAATCAGTAAAATAATAAATAAAGTTCATAATTATTTTACTAGACCATTTATTTTAAGAAAAGCATTTTCTAGGTGTATTTTCACAAAACTATGTGTTAGAAAATACCTTTTTATTGTCAAATAAATGATAAAATATTTTAAATCAGTAACCCTATTTTTTTCTAACATAAAAAACTTATTACCTCAGAATGCTAAACTCCTAAATAATTTTAAAGGCATATTATCCCAATATTTCTTAAACTATGTGCATAAATAAGTTTTTCCTTACTAATATTTTTACTAAAATATTTTCCAGAATCTTATCCACCATCTTTATTTTATAAAAACTCTTTATTTCAATATCTTAATGTTCCCAAATAATATAAATAATATTTTCTAGTGATAAGGTATTTTTAAGTGACCATTTTACTCAAAACTATCTATTTTTAAGTCCTTTTTCTTCCCACTAAATATAAATAAATTCCAGAACTGAAATAATCATTTTATTGAGGTTGAAATAAATATCTCAGAATATAAAACCATTAAAATAATTTTTATATCATTTACTTTATTATTTAGCATTATTTTTAGCAAACTACACTTTTTAAAGCATCTTTTATCCAAATAAAATCAAGTAAATTCCAGATCTGAGAAATAATTTTTTTTTATTTTAGGTGAGTTATTTTAGTGAGTCTTAATTTATTTTCCAAATATCCTATTTTTAGAGCTATTTTTAATACATTAAAAGACATTTCTACATAGTTACTAATCTTTTTAGCTCATTTTTAGTTTGTACCAATACCATTATTTTTCTTTGTCAAGATCTGAGTTTATAAAGTCATATTCCAGAAGCAAATATTATCCTTAATATTTATTTACAAGTCCTTGGGGTTACATTATTTTATTTTAAGCTCGATCTCTTTTTAGAGGTCCTTTTAAGCATTCTAGTTCATGAAACAACATCCATTTTCTTCCATGCTCTCATGGCCGCGGTTCTCACCATCAAAGGGGGTCCAAAATATGTATTTTATTCATAGCACCATTTGCATGCATGCATGTGTCCATTACAACACCAAAAATCAAGTTTTATGTTCAAATAATGCACCAACATCATCAAAATTTATTTTAAATGGTAGATCTCATTTGAAAAACTCAAGAACACTTAGAATCATTTATTTTTGCTCAAACAAAATATTTTCACCGATTATTTTCATTAAAAAGCATTTTTATTCAATAAAAATGAAACTTTTGAAAGAATGACTCACACAAAAATTAAATCCTAGAGATGGTTGGTTGATGTTGGAGCTCTTGAAGCTTGTTCCTCTCCATCCTTGGCCGCGAGCTTCTTCAAGGAAATGAGGTTGATTTTTGGTGAGTTTGTGGTTGTTTGAGGGGTTGAATATGGTGTTTGTTGGTGTTAGAACTTGTAGATGAAAAATAAGATGATGTAGGGGTGGTGAGGGTGGTGTGGCCGAATGGTGAAGAGCTCTTGGAGGGGTGTTGAGAGAAAATTCCTAAGAGAAGAATCTAGAGAAATTTTGACATAATGTGTGCATAACCTTGAGGTAGATTGAGTGTGTGAGATTAGTTGTGTAAAGTTAGAATAAATAGAGAGGGAGGAAGGTGGTGGCCGAGGGTTTGGGGGGGGGGGGGAATAGGAAGGGTTGCTCAATCTTAGCCCTTGGATGTGCCTCCATGGTGGCCAATGGGTGAAAGGTTAATTTAAATTATGTCCTCTAAAGCATAAATTAGTATTAATTAGGTGTTGAAGTTTAAATTTCCCCCTCCACTCTCTCCTCTTGGCCGCGACAATGCTTAGGGTTAGGGTATTTTTGAATTTTTGATGTGTACGTTAAGTGGTGTGGTCTTAGGGTTATGTAGGGGTATTTTGGTAATTTCACTCGTAAAAATGTCTCGGCTCAGAAATAAAATATACGATCCGGGAAATTATAAAATGGTGAGTCCAAAAATTTCATCATTGAATAAAAATATTTTTGGTGCATTTAATTAAATATTATATGGTGTTGTATGGTTTTCGCATGATTTGCACTAAAGTGCCACGTGTCACGAATGCACACGTGATGTGGTGAATTATGATATATATATATATATATATATATATATATATATATATATACATACATATACATTTATGAATATTAAAAATAATCATATAGTTCATACATGGAAATACGAGGACACATTCATATTATTATTAAAATCATAAACTCGTAAAAAATTACTCTAACAGATAAATTCGGAAATTATTAACTATAATATTAGAGTTATGATTTTCAGGGGTGTTACATAAAAGGTTTGGGCTCTGTCGGCAGCCAGGACATTGTAGGCGTAAGTGTCCGGCTATAGCTTCATCGTCGTCTTCCAACAACGTTCCATGAGTTTTATTGGTAAATTTATGTTTGTTGTAGTATTTCTGTTTTATGTTTGTTGTAGTTTTTTGATTTTATGTTTGTTGTAGTGTTTTCATATTATGGTTGGTTGTAGTATTTTTTACTTGTTTTTACTGGTGTAGTTGGTCTGCAAATTTTAATGTTAATGGTTTTATGTTATTCTGCAAGTTATTATGGTATTCTGGCCTTCAAGGTGCATTTACTGCTAAATTGTTGAGTGGTCATTTCTTGTCAGAATTGTTTCTTTATCATTATCGATCTAAATCGATAATGATGTAACAAGTATCGTTGGTCTGCTTCAATAATCGATTTGAATCGAATATGATAAGCATTGGTCTGCTTCAATAATCGATTTGAATCAAATATGATAAGCCTTGGTATGCTTCAATAGTCGATCTGGATCGAAGATGAAATTTTTCGTTATATAAACGAATGCAATCTTAAGGTTCCTAGCATAAATCACATAACAAAAAGAAAGATGGATCTTGGGTTGGCATTCGGAGGGCCTAACACGCATGAAACACGCATTGTCATTAAGGACGGTAACAAGAATGACGTGGTACGTACTATTTCCAATTTAACCTTCTACTTTTTTTTGTATAATAACTCGTACAAAAAAGATGTTGTCATTCCCTCCGATTCGTTGTTGCAGAAACTGCCAACGGTATTTGTTAATATTCATGGGTGAAAGTTGCCGCGTAAAGGCATGTTGGAAACACCAAGTGGTAAAACATGGGATATTAAGTGTGAGAGAAGGGGTGATGAAATCTGGTTTATCGACGGTTGGAGGGACTTTATGTTTTAGTACTTGATAGAATATGATTTTGAAATTTGGTTGATTTATGACGGGCATAAAAGATTCGGGTTGACTATTTATGATGAACGTGACGAAGAAGTAAAGTACGCTGACATGGAACACCCGATTCCCAATCTAGCTGATCCTTGATGAGTTAAATTCGTAATCACTGTTTATAATGTGGTTGTTTTTAAGTGTTCTCTTAAGTGTAGGATTAAGTGTTCTTTGAAGTGTTATCTTATGGTTAGACCACTAATAGTAACTAATGGCAGGTTGCTTATTTTTATTGTTTTTATGTGCTATGTATTGCGTACTATAGTTTGTCATACCTGTTTTTATTTGAGGTATCCATCGCTGATTTGTTTTTTTATTCTGTAATTTTCATACCTAGCTTTGTCAATTAACGCGATAATAAAACGAAATGAGATAAGGGTTCACATTCAACTAAACAATGCATAGTACAATGTAAAAGTAATTGAAAATGTTTGATTTTACATTATAAAAAACCAAAATCTAAATCTAACTCCCAGCACGACCTCTACAACCACCTGTACCTCTACGACGTCTGCCCCTCCCTCGTCGTGGCTCTGTACCCCCAATGCACCCTCCCGTGCCGCATCTCGGCCGGCGCCTCTGTCGCGGCTGCCTATTCTGCTGCACCCCGGCATCAGAATCTGACTCAGTATCGGGAGGGTCAACTGGATCACCAGATGAGTCCTCCCGATCGATCGGTGAACTGTCATCATCAAACGTGTGAACTGGAGGCTCTGATGTGCCCTCGCGCTGCACCTGTGATGAAGAACCTTCGATGCCACATCCGGGACCGACCATAATATCCCGAAGCAAAGCCTGAGCTCCGGGCGTCCACATCGGCGATGAGAAGTCATTTAGGTCCAGCATCGCCATCAACCCTGGCGTGCTAATAGAATGTGGAGATATAGGCTGCTCGTCGGCAAGGCCAGTTCTGAACTGTGCCTGCAGGCTCTGATGTGAATAAATGAATGCAGGGTCTGGTACCTGAGGTTGAGGAACATAGTACTGTTACTGGTGCGATGACTGTCCCCATGAGGAATACAAAGGTGGCGTGTGGAACTGAGTCACAACATGGTCCCAAGGGCCTATAACCTGAACCTGCTGCTGCGTCTCTGGCGGTGGCTCGAGCTGTGGCTCAGGCTCGGTGTCTGGCTCAGTCTGTGGCTCGGTGTCTGGCTCAGTCGGTGGCTCGGCCTCTGACTCTGCCTATGCACTACGTCCTCGTCCGCGTCCCCTAGTCGGCGTTCTCCCGCATGCCCCACATCAGGAACTCCTACCTGACGTGCACTCGCGCGAGTACCTGCACGTCGTCTCCTATTTATGCTGCGCATATCTGCGGCTCCTGATGGTCTCGGAATCAATGAGGGAGCAGGTGGAGCACGAAGTGGCACATCGTCCTCCAAAACATACACAAAAGCCGGGTCCAGCGGAGGGCCATCCAGACTCATAAGTCGGTGCGGAGACACATTGTACCAGTTAAAGTACTTGCGTGATGGCCGATGATCGTAGAACAACTCGAAACGGATGCTCCTCCGTCGTCGTGCATCCTAGACTGAATGCCACCTTTTGTGCTCGTTGGGCCACCAGGCTTCCCTCTTCATGCGTATATCGACACTCTGTAGCCGGTCGATGTTCATCGACGCATACGGTATGTGCTGAGCTCCACCAAACTGCCGCACCACTCTCTCCGCATAGTGCCACTCTACGGTGGCAAAACAGATGAGGCTGGTGTTAGAGTGCCACAACTCTCGCTCAGCAAACACTCACTCTGGCGTCACTGCTCTAACACGATCATCATCGTAAGGCCTCCATGTAAACTGTGACAAATTTTAACAAACAAAGATATATTTCATTATAAAAATTATAAAAAAAAAGGTTTTCAATATCATAACCATTATTCTTCCTTACCTCGTGCAATCCGATGTTGTCTAGTGTTGTCCTGCATCTAACAAGTCGCTCCTCCAACTTCCTGTTGGCATGTCGAACGTTTTGCCACCTGTCACAATTTATAATCACTAACCAGTGTTAGATAACAAAATATATCATCTCAAATTTATTATTTGGTTCATAAATTAAATTTTCACCTCGAAACAAGAGGCCACAAATCATGTCGAACTGCCCCTGCAAAGAATGTCGGCAAGCGCGACCAGGCCCATGACTGCAACAAGATATGACAACCTTCTATATCAGTGACGTCATACTTAACAACTCGTGTCATCTCCCTGTATAATGTGGCCATCACGGCTGATCCCCAAGTACTTCTACCGATATGGTCCCAGTCATCAAGCAGTGGGAGCCACCTCAAATGTACTCTATTCCCCGATTTATCCGGGAACAAGTACCCACCAAAGAGGGCCATCATCCAAGCTCTGGTCGCTCTCTGCACCTCTATGTCAGTAGGATGAGCCTTCTCGTCGAAAGCGGCAACAAGACTCATCAACCACTTCAGCGTCACAAAACCCCCCTTACGCTCAACTTGGGGGGGGGGGGGGGGAACACCTAGTGTAACACCCTACTAGATAGCCCTTAGTGCTATAGTCATTTAGGGCCATTTCATAAGGGTTACCTCCTGTTATCATACTTATACTTGTTTTTAAAATACTTGTACGCGGAAAATACGTGGGAGAATTTTTCAAAAATCGTTTGCGGAATATAAACATAAGGGCATTGCGCATAATAATACGATATTATATAACACGTGATATGGTCTAAATAATACCTCATAAAATAACTGAAAAGAAGCAAACATAGTCTCCCCAAACATACAATCAAGAAAGTAAATAGTAATAGGTGTGTCATCTCATGAGCCTAAAACTGAGACCCATAAGACTCCACAATACAAATCCATAAACTGAAATGTAAAAGCCGGCTAACATGTGTCCGGACTCAGGAAAGAAATACCATACTGCTAAAATCCAAAAGAAATATAATCCATAACATAGCAATTGAAAGCAAAAGTATCTAATAAAAATGAAAGCTCCAATAAACTATAACTGCGCGGGCTCCTCATCCGCTCAGGTATCCTGCTGAACCTCATCATCTAAAGTTTGGGAGCCGCTTCGGGTTTATTAATAAAATAGGTGTGACATGAATGCATTTAATTTTAATTATAAGTTCTAAAATCTTCTTTCCCGGAACGACTTACCTAAGTGCCTCTTGTTCATTTTATATCATATTCATGAATAATATATATATCATTATATAACTCTTGTGTGTGCTCTACGTGCTATCCAATCATATAAGGGAACTTAGTCAATCATCACTCTATGTTAAGGTAACTTTTAGGTCTTGGACTTAGCTTCCAACTTTACTTTACTCGGTTACACACTTTTCTCTTTTGGCTTGCCCATGCACCCTCTGAACCTTTTCCTCCACATCACCGACCCCAAGGCATGAGCTCATCCTAAACTATATTGGGGAGAGGGGGTACTCACCTTCCTTCAATGATAGAGTTGCATGTCGAGGTTGCCACACCTCCCTCAGCAACAACTACAACATGTCGAAGGTTACATGTGTTTTACTTTAATCTTGAACTTTAACTTTTTCACCTTCCCTCAGTAATGGAGTTGCATGTCGAGGTTTAACTCACCTCCCTCAGCCACAACCATCACATGTCGAAGGCTACTTATAACACATACTCATTCACATAGTCTTGCATAATCATATAGCATCAAGTCATATAGTTCACATAAACATCACATAACATCATAACATTCATTAGACAACATATTTATAGCATATAATTCATAATTAACTCATATATATCAGTTACATAAGTTGTAGAACGCATTAGGGTGCATAAATGGTCAAATCAGTTCATTTTCGCACAAACAGCACTGTTATAATCGACTACACGGGCTGGTAATCGATTAATGTAATCGATTACGCAGCTCTGTAATCGATTAATAGAGAACAACGTTTTCTCGCGATTGAGATTTCAGGCATCGTAATCGATTACGAAGTCGTAAAATACGATTCTTGGGTTTCCAAAACACGTTTTTCATTAGCCATTGGCCAAAATATGAATCTAACATCGTCCCAATCAATTGAAAACATTGCCATACCAATATCAATCACAAAAATACGTTCAAAACACTTTCCAATTTGTAAAACCCCTTTCTTTTTCAAAACCAATTTCATAAATCAACCCTTTCATGAACCCCAATGGGAAAAACAACGAACAACGTTCAAGACTTCATCAATTCATTGATATACATGAAATTCCATGACAATTAAAATGCCTAACCCCTACCTCTTGAAGACAACTCTTGCTCTAGACGAAACCCTAGCTTCACAAACGGCCCGACTCCAACGATGACCCTTTTCAGAGAAAAACAACCAGTAGAAACGTCCGGCTCGATGAGAGGATCAAGCATATGTAATTGTTTTTGGGATTGGGTGAGTATTTGTGGGTGTTTCTTGACGTGGAATGACTATGACTTTGAGAGTTTTTGAGAGAGAAAGAATGGAGGCTCTAGGATGATGAGAGAGAGTTTTCTGACTGAATGAGGTGGAAAATAGGGTTTATTTTCGTATATACTGAGCTAATAGGGTTTAGAGTCATCGTGGGGCCACCCTTCACTTAAAACGTTCCGAAAACAAATTCTGCGCACGTGGTAATCGATTACATCGAACTCGTAATCGATTACCGTAATCGATTACACGGTTCTGTAATCGATTACAGGCCTCTGAAAAACACCAAATATGAAACTCGACTCGCTGTAATCGATTACCAAGGAGAAGTAATCGATTACTGGGCCTGGAAAATGCCCCAAAACACTTCTAAAGCTTCTCAACTCATACAATAACATACAGACGCACATAGTAACTTATCATAACATCAAAACATACATGAACACTCATCAAAACACATAACATGGATACTTTAATCTAGGGGAAACATGTTCACTCAAATCCAATTAAACTCCATTACCCTTAATTTCCTTTAATTAGGACTTAATAAAGATCAGGGTGTTACACCTAGCAGCGCCTCACAAAGGTCAAAAATACTGCGACCACTGTAGTGTCTCTCCCAGTCACTAGCACAACCACTCACCGGCTCCCCATCTACACGAAGGTCAACATGGAATGACACATCCTGCAGGGTGATCGTGGCCTCACCATAAGGTAAGTGGAATGTCCTGGTCTCGGGTCTTTATCTCTCCACCAATGCACTAATCAATGCCCAATCTAAAGCCCACGCGGGCATCCTAACATGACGAAACCCCGCTATGTCCAGGTATGGCTCCATCAACGGGTGTGGAGGTGGTACAGCCAAAACACGTCTCGTCTCCAGAACACGAGCAGGCTGAAACAAAACAAAACAGTAATTAATTTTAGCTTAATTTTTAAACATAAATTATTATTCATGCATTTAAATCATTTAAAAATTACTTAATTAAACGGTCACATGATGATGTTGCATTAAACGGTCACATGATAAGACCTAGGCGTTCCTGATAAGACCTAGACAACCGTGGGTTTTGAATTTGGGACGCTGCATTAAACGGTCACATGATGATGCTAGAACTAGCCGTTGTAGCAAGTAAGGTGGGCGAATTTCCTAATTTTTCTAACTAAATTAAACAGAGTCGTTTCGTCGTGCTACCCCTTGTGTCCCCGTTGAATGAACATGGCTTGGCTACGGGTTCTGTTTCACAAAATATTTATGGAAATAATAAGAAAGAGAAAAGTTTAACTCATATTGAATTTGTTGTTATTCATTCTGTTGAGTTAATTTATTCATTGCTTTTAAACAATACACATGTTTGGTCTGTGACACCATGTTTATGAGTTTGTTTTAAGATAAAGTTATATGGACTTGTTGATAAAAAAAGTTAATGTAAATACTCACTATATTTAAAATTATTCATGCATTTAATTGATTTAAAAATTACTTAATTAAATTAAATAATTTTATTTTTATATTCCTAGTAAATAGAATACATTTATTCCATTATTAATTAAATTTTATAAAAATAATTCTATTTCAAAATTTTTATTTTAAGACTTCAATTTTATTACCTAATTAATATTACATTTAATTAAGCTAAGTAACATATATAACCAAATTAAGTAACATATATAATCAAATTATATACCTAAATTAACCTACTCTAATACTAAAATACCTAACCACCTAAAATAATTCTAACTACACAACTAATCTACCTAACAACCTAAATCTATTTTTTACTACATCTTAATTTATTCTAACTATAACTAAATTTATAATTTTATTATAAAACAACTAATGTATTACCTGATTTTCAATACGTGTGGCGATGTGATCGATTATGTCCAGCCAGTATACATGTTCAGTCTCCATAGTAAAAAATAACCTTACTATTTCAGAGAATTTTAGAGAGAGAGAGAGAGAATTCTAGTGAAAGAGAGTGAATTTTAGAAAAATGAGGGAGTATGAGAAATGAGCCCCCGGGATCACTTTCTTATACAAATTTTGAACCATAGTCGATTTGGATCGACTATGCTTGCAAATTTGCAAATTTTTTTGTGCTATAATCGATCCAGATCGACTATAGCATAAAAAAACTTGCAAATTTGCACGCTATAGTCGATTTGGATCAACTTTTATACAGAAAAATGTCCTACCTATTTACGTAACTAATTCTACAACTACCTATATAGATATTTAACTATTTTAAAGTACCTATATATGTAAAAAAAAACCTCATTCACACTATTTTAATGAAAAAATATATTCCAACTACACAGTATATTCTAAAGGAAATTTAGATCCACTTAGGTATTCAAAATTTATAAAAAAAACTCTATAAATTCTAACAAATAGGGAAAATACTTTATTATAAGTTAGTTAGTTGTTATTTAATTAAATTATAAATATTTCTATTTAAATAAATTCAGTATATCTTAAGCAAATATTATTCTTTTTTAAAAAATATAAATAATCAAATATTTATCCAAAATTTGTGAATCATGAGTAAAAATAAAATTCAAATCAAACTCAATCAATCAATTTTATTTATTAATATCAATGATTTGATCTTAGATTTAAAAAAAAGTTTAAAAATGAATCAAAAAAAATAAACATATTATACTCCTTAATAAATTTATTTAATCGATAATTTTGAGTCATGATGCTAATAATTTTAATTTATTCTATATAATACATTTATTACAAATAATTTATTCTTTTAAATTGATAATCTCAATAAAAAATTGATTTGAGAAAAAAATGCAAGTTATTATATCAAATTTATGAATAGCTTTAATTTGGATAAGAGAGATATGATTATTGAAAGTAGAAAACAAACAATAATAATAACAAATTTATGATACACAATTTTTTAGGCATAATATTTTTTTCTTGATGTGATGTCCAATTACATTTATAATCACTTTCTTAAATAAATTTTTGCTTAAGGATTTGAATATTTAAATTGATATGTGTCTCTAATTACATTACTTTTTCAAAAAATATAAAACTTACGTGTATCTCTAAAATAATCACTGTGAAAATTTTTTCAAATATAAATTATTATATTTATTTAAATATTTGAAATTATATGCTAATATAAATATTATAACTTAAACCCTAACATGAATACTACAACCTAAAATTTGATTTTATTAAATAAATATAGGAAAAAATATAGATTAAATAAAATTAGAGAGATAGTAAAAAAAATAATTAATTTTTTTTATATAGAATGATACAATCTTTCCTCAATAAAATTTGAAAACATAATTGTAGTCTTCTAAATAGGTAGATACTTATCTTGCTTTTATTAATAGAATAAATGAAAAATATATATACAGTTTTCAATATAAACATGTTGCTTAGAAAACCAACTTGAATTATTTGAAACCATATAAAAAAATTAAAATTTAATAAAAATAAAAACTACTAATTGATATCTGTAATAATTATTAGCAAATAGAAAGATATTATATTTAATAAAAAACTAAAAAACATATACCTATAAGAAAGTTCACAATTTTTTCTCTTTCTTTGCAACATAATTAAAAAAAGGAATCATTCACGTTAGAATCTAAAAAAAAATTATTTCATTTAAAAATACAATAGTAAAAATGGAAAGTTTTTATCTTTAATAATAAAAAATAAAAATGAATACCCATAAAAAATTGATTAATTTTCTCATTCCTTTCAACAAAATAAAACATTAAAAAGATTAAGTGAGTCATTCAAGTCATAATAAAAAAATTATTTGATTAAAAATAGCAATAAAAATAGTAGAGTATAATAGAAAATAAAATATCAAGAGACTCTTTCGTAATCGTGGATCCAAGCCGTTGTCACGACTCACTAGCTAGAACAAAGTAGGAGAAAAACTAGACCTTTTGAACAAAATAAGTGAAATATAAAGAATGTTGAATAGAAACCAATTATAAAAAAAATGAAAATACGAAAAATGAGGAGGACAAAAATATTTAATAAATATAAAAGATGCACAAAAAAAGAATAAGAGAATAATATAGTAGAAGAGAAAGATACTAAAGAAGAAGAAGAAGAAAGAAAAATAAGCAAAAAAAAAAAGAAGAGAAAAAATAGATGAGGAAGAAGAAGGTAGAAAGAGGTGAAAAAAAAAGAGAAAAAAAAGGTGGAAAGAAAAAAGAGAAGATGAAAACAAAAAAAGAGATGTAGGAGAAAGATGAAGATAGAAAAAAAATGGAAGAGAAGGAAAAAAATAGAGAGAAATATTAGAGGAAGAACAAAGAAGAGATATAACAGAATAAAAACAATGGATGAGAAATAACAAAAAAGTTGAAAAGGTTGATGAGGTGGAGAGAAAAAATGGACCTGAAATAATGAAGAGATATTTACAATAAAATATGTATATATAAGTATGATTTGATAAAGAAATATTTTTTAAGAATTCCTGCGGGCTCTGACCAACCAGTCAGAGATGACCGGTCGCGTCCTGGCTGCCTTGGAGCGAGAACGGGCCGCTCAGTGACCCGAGGACGACGAAGCCAAGAGGTATCGGGACTTCAAGTTCTGGGAGCCTTCGGTATTCAAGGGGGAACTGAACCCAGATATTGCTGACAGCTGGATCCTGAGAATCGAGAGGATTTTTGAAGATGTGCCGTGTACTGAGGCACAGAAGGTCAAGTTCGCTTCTAGGCAGCTGCAAGGGCATGCTGAAGCATGGTGGGAAGCCTCCCGCCCTATCCTCACTCCTGCTGAAGGTCAACTCTCCTGGGATGATTTCAAGATCGCCTTCTACAACAAGTACTTCCCTCGCAACGTAAGGGACGCCAAGGACCGAGAATTCCTAGATCTGGTCAAAGGCAAGATGACGGTGCTCGAATACACAACTAAGTTCGAGCGGTTGTGCCGCCATTCTTTCACTTACCAGCTGAACCCCGACGAGGAATGGAAGTGCATCCGGTATGAGAGGGGCTTAAGACCGGAATTGAATGAGATAACTGCCATGCACAAGATCATGGATTTCTCTACCTTGGTAAAGAAGTGCTTGGTGCAAGAAGAATGCATGAAAAGGAGAGAAATGGCTGACTTGGAGGTGGGGAGGAAGCGAAGGGCTGAGGGAGAGACCTCACGACTAGTGGCTCGCCCTCCGTTCATGCACCGTGAAGGGGGACCAGCACAGAGGCGTCACCAGCCCTATGTGCACCTGATGGGCGGTGTCGCAACACCCATAAATTTAATTATTTATAAAACCGAGTTCCCCTAATATAGTTTAGTGGAAACCAGGGTCATCTCTCACAAGGAATGGCTAAGAGAGCAATACACAAGACTAGTTGTATGACGGTTGTCACAATTGGGGGTTTTTGTATGCAAGAAAAATAATTTGGAATAAAAACAGTAGTTTATGGGGTGGAATATTCATTAGGGTATTTATCATTGGCTACAAAAGAATGCATGAGTTGATTAATTACGCCGGAGTTATATCTAACTCCTTTGTTGTGATTCTAATGATTAATTGCCTAGAATGAGATTAATTAGTGAGATCTCACCTTTAGTTTCACTTTCAACAATTGTTAAAACCAATCATATTAATCTAATTAAAGAGACTAATTAGCCAATTAATTAATCATTACCAAATCCTGATATGCCATGCATCAATTAATCAATTAACACATAAACACATGCCAATGAATTAACTTAACTCAATCGAGTAAGCCAAGACAAGGGTTCTAACACACAATTTAAGATCTCAAATTATATGTCATGGTTTTGATAATGAAAACTTATGCAAGATTAAGAGCAAAGCCTCAATTTACCCCAATGATGTTCACACCCTCATAAACCACCAAGAGACTTAGTTACTCATGGAGGAAATAAAAGGGCAGAAAATAAATTGGAATTTAAAATAAAGATGGAATGAAGAAAGTAACAACTTGAACAATAAAGGGAAAAGTAAAGAGAAATAAATGTAATGGAAAGATGGAAAAACGAATAACTGAATTAATTAAAAGAGTAACTTACAAAACCCAAAGGGCTTGACGAATAACGTTGGAAATACAATGAAGAAGCTAGAGCTAGACTAGGAAAGAAGATGGAATCCTAATGGAGAAAAATAACTCTAACTAAAAGCCTAGGGTTGAAAGCAAGTAGAGTAGGAAAAGAAAAGATATGAAAGTAAGAGTAGGTATGTAGAGGTGTGTTGTTTCTGATGCATTAGCCTTCTTTAAATAGAGTGAGCAGCCTCCAAACCCTAGCTAATTGAGCCCCTAGCTCGGCCTTGCAGATAGGTCTCTGCTGTAACAGAATTGCGGCGCGGCGCTGGGGCGCGTATAGCTCGCTAGGCCGCCAGTGCTGTGCACGTGATGGATTCAAATAGGTTTCGCGCGCTGTGGGCGCTGGAGCGCTCGATGCTGGTTCTGAATTCCACTGCTCCGCTTCTTGCTCAGTTCCTGATGTCTACTGCTCCAATAATTCCTGTGACCTGCATCAAAAATACAAAATACCCAAGATCAAGTGCAAATGTCATCCTTGAATTGCAAAAACATCATAAAACTTATTATTTTAGCCTTTATTTCCATTAAGTCCAAATTAATTCCAAACTGTATTAAATTTAATAAAAGGCTAAAATAGAGCAAAAAATTGCATACAATCATCCAAATTAAGGGCATAAAATATTGGCAAAAACCACGTTATCAAATATCCCCACACTTGAACAATTGCATGTCCTCATGCAAAAGCAATGATTCCAAGCATCTCTCAAAGTAAAGCATTGGCTAACACATCTAACACCTAAGTTCTAAAAAAATAAAATACTACAGATGATGGAAAGTTATTCAAAATAGCACACCTTGGTCAGAATTATGCAACACCCACAAACATATTACAGGTTGACATTTAAGAGAAATTCATGAGTTAAGAGAATCAATTCATGTTATGGAGAGTTGGTTGATTGGCCCTCACTAGTGTGTTTTTCTCTCAATCACTTAGTGTTTTGGCTAAGCACTCAATTGAATAAATCACACAAGTATTCACATTCCATAAATTTGCTATACTCCTAACATTGCAATTCTACAAACATGGTGCATCAAGAGGTCTTTTCAGGGTTGTAACGGGGCTTGAGACAGGTGTGACATATATGGGAAGTGGACTCAATTCCAGGAAACTAAGACTTCATGGTTTGATTGATTCCGGATGACTTATATTACAAAAGAAAAGATGGAGAGAGAAGAGATGGAGAAAATAGAAACACCCAAAATCAATAACCCACAATTTCTTAATTTAATATTCCCAAAGTTCCCAAATAGTTTCACAGTAATTCCCAAGAACCCAACAACCTTTATTTGCAGAATTCACATATTTTTCTTTGATTTTTCTGTATTTTTCGATTTTTTTTATGGCTTCCTCATCTCAATTCCTTTGGTAATTGAAATGAGGTGGAAAAGAAAATAACAAAAGACCACTTATGTACAAAAGCTACCCTTACAGTTACATTCCCATATCTTACAATTTATTCTAGTGCACAATTTAACCCAATTTCCCCACACTTAAGACCTTTGCCCAACAATCGAACCATGTCCTCCTAGTTTCTCAGAAAGGGATTTTTCATTGTTTTTCTGTCTTTGGCTTGTAATGAGCTTAGTAACAATGAAGGGATAAAGGCTCAAATTGGCTACAAACAATGGGAATTGTGTATAGGTTGGCTATTTGGCTAAGTGGCTTTTAGATGTAAAACAAAATCATGCCTCAATCACACGCAACATGTATAAAACACAAAACAAGAATCAAGCAAATTCAGGAATAACAAATACAAGTGTGTGTGTGCCCACAGAAAGAAAGTGATCAGTTGATGTATGTAATCACAGTAAGGCTCAAATCTCACAGGTAATCCAAACAACCAAACAGAGATAACACAAACAATTCAAACTCATATTAGATAACATGCCAACATTTCTGAGTTAAATCCAAAGGGTAAAGCAATTTCAGGCCAAAAGGTGCTATAAAGAAAACTACCCAATCATCTACCTAAAAACACATAAAACAAAAGAAAATAAAAGAAAATAAAATAAAAGAAAAAGGGTTAGGCATGCAATTATTTACAAAAGCCAATTTTTCTACACCCTCCCCACACTTGAATGAGACACTGTCCCCAGTGTCAACAATTTAAAGAACAGAGAAAAGGGTATAGAAAGGACCTACGGAGGACTCAATCGTCCTCTGAACCATCATCATCCTCGTCATCATCCTCCTCCTCCTCAGCCTCATCATCCTCATCATCATCGTCATCCTCGTCCTCATCGACATCAATAGGAGCCTGGGAATGCCCCGGAGCTCCATGCCCATATGAGAAGCGCTGGTCGATGTAGGCTCGGAAATCTCTCTGTGTCTCAGCGAGCCTCTGGTCATAGTAAGTCTGCATGGCCAGATATCACTGATCATGATAGCTCTCAGCAGCAGCGAACTTCTGATTGAAGTACTCTCTCATGTTGACCTCCATTTGGGTCAACTGTGCTGTAATGGAATCTAGAGGATTCCCCGCTGGCTGGCTCTTATTCTAAGCTGCTGCGTCCTTGGTAGCAAGACCGGCGGCGGTGATGGTGGCGTGTGGCCCCTGCCACTCATCGTTAGCGAACTCTAGCACACCACACTGGATAGCCAAAGAGGTAACCAGAGAAGGGAAAGGGAGGCACCGGTAAGCCTCAATGTGGTGAGCCTGATGCATGGTGCGCTGCAGGCGAGTGGGCAAGTCCACCCAGTGGCCCTTCGGCCATAATGCAGTAGAGATGGAGGGCTTGCTCTGTGGTGAGGTCGGAGATGTGGGAGACTGGATAGATGTGGCTGAAGTAGATGCGGGACCACGCTCTGGTCTCCAGGTTGAGCGTGTAGTTTTTCAGCGTGCGGGGGAGCATATTGGCTCCCAGTGTCCAGCTGCAACCCGGAAGGCAGAGGCGGTTCTTGACCACCTCCAAACTTGTGTCGGCCATAGTCTGAATGGCATCTGGCTCCCCGAATGCATAATCAGGATTCGGGGCGATCTGAATATGCGTGACTATGCTCGCCACGTCGACCGGGATGAATTTGCCCTAGAGGAATACCTCTGTAGCGGTGCGGTCGTGGAAGTTAGCGTAGAACTCCCGCACCCAGGTGATGTTCGCCCTGACGGGGGCACTGAGAAGATAGTGGGCCCACCCCCGCCTCTCGATCTCCGCGATTACCATGTTGAGCCGCCCTTGGCCCTCATCGTGGAACTGGTATCCCAACTCAAAAAGGGGTTTCCTCTTATGAATGGTGGCGTGGAAAGCGAACTCGGCGGTAACATCCAGGAACTGTGCTGGGTCGTGAGGCTGATCATAGGAGTGATCATCCTCCTCCGTGGTGTGCACTCTCTTCCCCTTGCCGCCTCAAGTTCGTGGTGCCATGCCTGCAAAGTTAAGGATCAAGACAATTAAGTTCCAATAGACAGTCCCAATATTGGCTAATGTCAATTCTAGGCATGCCATTATTTAATGCAAATGCAGAACGAAATACAAAAGAGTCAAGATGATAAGGGAAAAGATGAGGACAGCTCAGAGCAGACAAAAGAGCTACGCCGACCAAAGACGATGCGCACTAGAATTCGAAGAGGGTGATCATGTATTTCTAAGAGCTACACCTGCTACCAGGTTGGGTAGAATCCTAGGAGTGAGAAAGTTGACCCTAAGTTCGTAGGACCCTTCCAGATTCTTGAAAGAATAAGGCCAGTAGCCTACATAATAGCCTTACCACCAAACCTATCAAACCTCCATGATGTATTTCATGTCTCTCAACTACGGAACCCATACAGTTAAGAGAGAATTTGACGTTTGAACTCCCAACGATCAAAATCGTTGATCGCAGAGTTAAACAGACGCGGCGGAGAGATATACCTCTAGTGAGAATCGCGTGGGGAACGAGAGCACTCGAGAATCACATGTTGGAGTTAGAGTCAAACATGCGCAAGAAGTACCCTTTCCTGTTTGAAGGTACAAGTTTCGGGGACGAAACTTCTTTTAAGGAGGGGGGATGTAACAACCCTAAAAACCCTAGTTCTAAATATTTCATATTTAGATAATTCATTAATTTATTTGTTAGAATATTTTATGAATTTGTGATTATTGATAATATACGTACTTCCTTGAATATCCATGTATGAATAATATGATTATTTTTATTTTCATAATATATATATATATATATATATATATATATATATATATATATATATATATATATTTCATTACACCACGTGTGCATGTACGACACGTGGCACTTCCATGCAAACCATGCAAAACCATACAACACCATGCAATTTTTATTAATGTGCACCAAAAATATTTTATTCAAGAATGAAAATATTGATTCACCATTTTATAAATCCCTAGATCAAATACTTCATTTAGAGTCGAAAAAATTTTAATATGTGAAATTACCAAAATACCCCTAATCTCACCTAGACTACACCACTTAACCTGAACAACAAAATTCAAATAAAACCCTAACAATAGAACCCCTTGGTCGTGCACTATGTGAGAGAATGAAGGCAAGAGTTTAAAAAAACTCAAACACCTAATTAATTCCCTAATCTTGCTTAAGGGGACAAGAACCTCCCTTATCCTCCACCCATTGGCCATCAAGGTAGGCATTAGGATTACCATCCAAGGGTGGAGATTAAACCAACCCTTCCCCTCCCCCACCAAGGCCTACGGCCACACCACCACCTCCCTCTATATATTTGAGTCTTCTACAACTCAATTGGTACACTTAATCAACCTCAAAGGTATACCAAAATAATGTCAAAATACCTCTATAAATTCTCTCAAACCCTCAAACCCTAGCCCAAAATCTCGGCCACCCCACCACCACCACCATTTACATCACTTTCATTTTCATCTCCAAGTTTCTAACACCACCAAACACCATATTCAACCCTTCAAACAACTCCACACTCACCAAAGAAAAATACAAACCCCATTTCCCTTGAAGAGAGCTCGGCCAAAGGAGGGAGAAGAGCAAGCTTCAAGACTCCAACATCTGAAGGTATTGAACGTGAGAAGGGGGGTTGAATCACGTTACACCGACAAATCCTGTTTCTGAAAATTACTTTAAAAATAAAGATCAAGTATAAACTTGTCTTGCACAACGGAAACAATTTGTTAGTAATAAACAGAAATTAGTCTATAGACAAGGCTTTTGTAGATCTTGAAAGTATATTTACTTTCAAGGTCCTCTAAATGATAAAGGTTAAAACTTTAACTTTCAACACTTAGTCTAATGATGATGAAGATTGCGCAATATGCTATGTGTGTGTATGCAATGATAAATTGTAAAAACAATAATAATAAAAGAGTAGGGAAGAGAGAAAGCACACACAGAGATTTTATATTGGTTCGGCAACGTGCCTACTCCAGTCCCCAGGATACACCTGAGAGTTCACTATCACCACCAACACTAGGTGGAATTTCCTGCCTCTGCAACACCACAAAGGACTTCAACCTGCACCTTCACCAAGGTGACTAACTGCCTTTAAAAATCACAAAGGACTTCCTTTGCACCAACAACTAGGTGACTCACTGCCTTTGACAACTCCAAAGGACTTCTCTTGCACCAACAACAAGGTGACTCACTGCCTTTGACAACTCCAAAGGACTTCAACCTTGCCTTCAACACTGAAGGACTTTCTACCCTTGCCTTAGTCTCACTAAGGACTTCTTGCCTTACAAAAATAAGGACTTTGTACAAAAGGAATGATTTTTACCAATCAAGAACTTAGATGCAACTAAGTTTGAACCTTGGTGGATTTTTCTCTCAAAGAAATAACTAGCAAAGCTAGGATAAACAAATAAAGCTCACTCTTTTAAGAATTACAACCTTTACCCAAATAATAATAAGAACTTGAGGTTTAGAGGTTGAAGATGAAGAGAAATAAGGATTCAATTCGACAGCGTTTTGGCACTTGTAAGCTTTGGGTAGTCTCTTGAGTTCTTGGGCATTGAGGTCTTCTATTTATAGAGAAAAGAGAGCCTCAATTTCGAAAATCATAGGCTTGATCTCCACCCTTGATTTGAATTTGTAATCTCTTGATCCAATGGTGAGAATTCCTTGATATGATTTGAAATTTGATCTTCCAAAAATAGAAAAATCAAATAAGAGGAAGTTTCATCTTGGCCATTGATTCAAATAATTCCCTTTAATCCAAAGGTTATTATTTGATCTTAAAAATGGAAACTTTGTAACCAAGCATTAGAAAAGAGGAAACTTCATCTCAGCCCTTGAATTTGAATTTGTGCCTTGATCTTGTGGTGTGCATTGCTTCAACATTTTTTCACACAATCTTGCTAAATCAAGAAAGTTGTATGCGCCACTTTTGGAGAGAGAAAGGCTAGGGTTTTAGCTTTTCTTGCTCCACAAGTGTGCCTCCATGTTGGTACGAATTAAGATTTCAAAATTTCTCATTTTTTGAAAATCCTAAAACACCAAACATGGTCTTCCAGAGAATCTTCTGAAGGTTGATTCTTGAATCTTATATCTTGAGGCTTGAGATTCTTCTGGAATCTTGAAATTGTAAGATCCCGAAATTCTAATTATACCTTAATTAAAGGGATTTAGTTATAACCACTTTAATTAAGGCGTAGTTGGAATATGTAGGTTATTGGGATGCATTTTGATGTATATGTGTTGTTTGATATGTGTTGTGTGCATTATGTGTTTTACGTATATGAAATAATGAAAAATGCAATGTGTACGAGTTAAAATAAGATAAAATAGACCAAGAATCTAGAAAAGAAATGTAGGAAGTAATCACGAGAGATTTCAAGCATTTATGGTTATGTACAAGTTTATATAGGTGTAAAAATATTGATTAGGGCATTAGAAATGGTTTAGAGAATGTTAGGTGTATTTTGGAGTTTAAGATGCAAGAAAACTGTTGCTGTTGTCATGTAGCAGTACTTGCTCGCTAGCGACCAGTTAAGCTCGCTAGCGGGTGAGGCGGTAGAGGTCCCTCGCCAGCGACTGTATGAGCGCGCTAGCGGGTAAAGCGGTCAAAGCGGTCGCTAGCGACCGTGAGACACGCGCTAGCGACCAGCTCGAGGACAAAATAGCATTTATGCAATTTTTGCATTTTCAATCAAGCACTTCATCTTTTTATAATTGCTATTAGATCCCTCCGTCCCAAAACACTTTCCCTTACTCTGAAGTAACCTCATTTCATCAGAGACATAACTCAAAACTTCCAAATCCTCCAAACACAATTCTCTCAAACTTCCATAAACACCAAACTTCACAAAACTCATCACCACTCCATCCAAAACTCAACACACATAGAACCTGACCCCATATCTGAATTCCTTATCTTATTTTCTTTCATTTTAGACCGAACATATATCATCAGAGGCTCTGGAATCATCTCCATCATCAACAAAAGTTAGTTAGAGTGTTAAACAAGTAGCTCAAGGAAGAACAAGGTGGTTTTGGCATTAGAGGGCAAAACTACAAGAGGTAGGGGTTTAGATTCATGCTATAATATGTATTTGTACGTTTTCATGCATAAGGATCGGTAAGAAATCAATATATGCTTGAATATGATTGTTGTTCTGAAACTGGTATGAATGCAGAGTCGGGACATGCGCTAGCGGCCAGATCATAGCCGCTAGTGAATGACCACGCGCTAGCGACCAAAATCTAGGCGCTAGTGAGTGGTTGTGCTTTTTTGGGCGCTAGCGGCCACATAATTGCCTTAAATGTTGTATTTTGTGATTTTTGCATTCTAATGAACTTTCAATCCTTTTCCTTGGACTTTGAACTACTATAACATGTTTTTATATGTGTAAAGAGCAGGAAAGGACCTTCATAAAGAGAATCTAGCTAATTAAAGAGAAAATGACATGTGAATGCAATTATGTGCAAAAATGATATGTTTTCAAATGAATTGTGAATTAAGCATGTTATGAATGACTTGTACTTAATTTCCAGAATGAGATATTCAGATGTGTATGTGCATACATATTATAATGCTATGACAAGTCAAAATATGATATCTTGAATATGAAAGAAATGCAATGGAAGATCAAGGTAAGCAATTGTAACCTTCGGTCACTAGTGTCGTCAGTAAGGGAGGGTTGGCAACCTCGGTCACTAACATCACTGGTAAGGGAAGGTGAGAAACCCCTCTTTCCCCGTGTGTCTAGTAGAAACTAGAGAGATATGAGCTCATAGTCTTGGGATATGGTGATGTGGAGGTAGAAAGAGATAAGAGGGTTAGTGCCAATTCTAGTAAAAGTATCTCATGCACATATCAAGAGAGAGTCAATATTTTATGCATCAACCAGAAATGGAATAAATAATAATGTTTTCAAAATTGTTTCACGATGCACGCATATTAATTAAGACGCATATAGGTAAGACACTCCGGATACAATTTGGTTTATGAAAACCCTAGTAATGTAAATCTTGCATGTTACACTGTTTTATAATAAACCGGAGTGATCCCCCTACTGAGTCCGTGGAGCTCACCCTATTTCCACCACTTTTGTTTTAGATACAGACAGGGGTGCCAGCACATCTACAGGTTGAGTGGATCAGAGCTTACATGAAGGCTAAGCTTGTTTTTCTGGAGCTTAGGACATTAGAATTGCTTTTGTTATGTTTTGTAATCGTACCTTGTGTCTTATGTTATCATTTTGGGAATCTTTAAGGGAATTATAAGTGACTGTACAAGCTTATGGTTCTCTTAAAAGCTCCACTATTACATACTTGTATTACCTATGGTATTTATGGTATTATGTGTAACTCATATGTTGTAATACTCTATCTATGTATATGTGGGCCACCGTCATGTATTCTAACGATATGTATTTGTGATGCGTAGCTTCTTAAGAAGATATAATTATTTATGTCAGTCTTGCCGCACAAGCCGAGTTTTCAAATTTCCGTTTTTTATGAAAAGTAAATCGGCCCTATTTTCCGCGTAATATTATTTTATCCAAACTTAATCTCTGAAACAAGATGTGAATTTCCAATAATTAACTCAATATGGCTTAAGCATAAAGAAGTAATTATTAGGGTGTTACAGAGATTTTGCGGGATCTTGATAGAATCTTCGGAAATCTTCTGGAATCTTCACAGAATCTTCAGGAATCTTCTAGACTTGGAAATCTTGGCAGAATCTTCTGAAGTCTTCTAACTTCGTGTAGAATCTTCAACAGAATCTTCTAGTCCCGCATGGAATCTTCCGGGAATCTTGTAGATTCATATAGAATCTTTAGGAGGCTTACAAAATCTTTTTAAAGTGTCCGTAAAAACATTCTGTTACTTAAATGCAAGATATATTCTAGAATAAATTCTAGATATTTATTTTTAAATCAATTGCATTTAATTCTCCATACAAGATCTTTCTAGATTTCCCACATACACACACACACACACACACACATATATATATATATATATATATATATATATATATATATATATATATTTCGAAATTATTGTTTAATAATATGTAAAATAGAGATTTGATATTGTTTCTCTATTTTTTATATGTATATTTCGAAAATATGTATATATATATGATACATGAATATTTAAATAGAGATATTTGGTAAAGAAGATTCTCTATTTAGTTCCATGTATTTTCCATAAATAAACTTTTAGGAAATCATAGAGTCTTCCAATCAAACTTTCCTTAATTAGAAAAGCTTTGACTTGGTCTTCAAAAATTAAAATAACTTGTACTCCAAGCTATATGTACACCCTTAACAAACCATTAGTGCAACCAAATTAAAACTTTTATTTTAATTTAGAATTTTATCATTCAAAACCTTCAATGATGAGGTAAAGGGTTCTTGGAGCTAACAACATCAACCACCACTTCTAGGATTTAACTTTGTGTGAGTCATTCTTTCAAAGATTTCATTTTTATTGAATAAAAATGCTTTTAAGTAAAAATAATCGGTGAAAATATTTTGTTTGAACTAAAATGAAGTGTTCTAAGTGTTCTTGAGTTTTTCAAAAGAAATCTACCGATTAAAATGAGTTTTGATGAAAATGGTGCATTATTGAAGTAAAAAGCTTGAATCTTAGTGTTGTAATGAGTACATGCATGCATGCAAATGGTGTTGTGGATGAAATAAATATTATGGATCCTCATGGTGATGAACCCGCGGCCATGAGAGAGTGGAGGGGAGTGGATGTTGTTTCATGGATGGAAATTCTTTAAAAAGACCCTTAATAAAACATAGAGCTTGAAATAAAATAATGGTACTTAAAGGACTTGTAAATAAATATTAAGAACATCATATGCCTCTGGAAAATGACATTAAAAATCAGATCTTGATCGAGAAACATAAATGGTGATGATACACACTAAAAATAAGATAAAGGACTAGTAAACAATGAAGAAAATGCCTTTTTAATGAAATAAAAATGGTTCTAAAAATAGGATATCTCAAATAATTAAAACTCACTAAAATAAATCATCCAAATAAAAATAAATTTTATTTCTCAAATCTGGAATTTATTTGATATTATTTGTTTGAAAAATGCTTTAAAAGGATGCATATATAGTTTATTAAAAATAATGCTAGATATTAAAGAAAATGCTATAAGAATTATTTGATAGTTTTATAATCTGAGATATTTGTTTCCAACCTTAATAAAATAATTATTTTAGTTCTGGAATTTATTTCTATTTATTTAGAAAGAAAAAGGCTTATAAATGGATAGTTTTGAGTAAATGGCCTTTTAAAAATACCCTAAGGTTAAGAAATATTATTTATATTATTTGGAAATATTACTATACTGAAATAATGAGTTTTTATGAAATAAAGATGGTGGATCAAATTATGAAATATTTTAGTAAAAATAATAGCAAGGAAAAGCTTTATATGCATGTATAGTTTAAGAAAATATTGTGATAAAATTCCTTTAAAAATACATGGGAGTTTAGCATTCTGAAATAATAATATTTTGGTAATGGAAAGATAAGGGTACTGATTTAAAAATATTTTATCATTTATTTGACAATTGATAACATGGTTTTTGCCAATATTTTATGCCCTTAATTTGGATGATTGTATGCATTTCTTCGCTCTATTTTAGCCTTTTATTATACTTAATACAATTTGGAATTAATTTGGGCTTAATAGAAATAAAGGCTAAAGTAACAAGTTTTATGATGTTTTTGCAATTCAAGGACGACCTTTGCACTTGATCTTGGATATTTTGTATTTTTAGCGCAGGTCACAGGTATTATTGGAGCTGTAGACATCAGGAACTGAGCAAGAAGCGGAGCAGTGAAATTCAGAACAAGCATCGAGCGCCCTAGCGAGCTATACGCGCCTCAGCGCCGCGCCGCAATTCTGTTATAGCAGAAACCCTATCTGCAAGGCCGAGTTGGGGGCCCAATTAGCTAGGGTTTGGAGGCTGCTCACTCTATTTAAAGAAGGCTAATGCATCAGAAAACAACACCTCTCAACATCACCCTCCACACCTCTATATTCCTACTATTGTTTTCATATCTTTTCTTTATTTACTTTCAACCCTAGGCTTTTAGTTAGAGTTATTTTTCTCCATTAGGATTCCACTTTCTTTCCTAGTTTAGCTCTAGCTTCTCCATTGTATTTCCAACGTTATTCGTCTAGCCCTTTGGGTTTTGTAAGTTACTCTTTTAATTAATTCAGTTATTCGTTTTTCCATTTGCATTTAATTACTTTACTTTCTCTCTTTATTGTTCAAGTCATTTCATTCCTTTTAATTCCAATTTATTTTCTGCCCTTTTATTTCCTCCATGAGTAACTAAGTCTCTTGGTGGTTTATGAGGGTGTAAACATCATTGGGGTAAATTGAGGCTTTGTTCTTAATCTTGCATAAGTTTTCATTATCAAACCTTGGCATATGATTTGAGATCTTGAATTGTGTGTTTAACCCTTTGTCTTGGCTTACTCGATTGAGTTAGGCTAATTCATTGGCATGTGTTTATGTGTTAATTGATTAATTGATGCATGACATATCAGGATTTGGTAATGATTAATTAATTGGCTGATTAGTCTCTTTAATTAGATTAATGCGATTGGCTTAAACAATTGTTGAAAGTGAAACTAAAGGTGAGATCTCACTGATTAATTTCATTCTAGGCAATTAATTATTAGAATCACAACAAAGGAGTTAGATCTAACTCCGGCGTAATTAATCAACTCATGCATTTTTTTGTAGCTAATGATAAACACTCTAATGAGTGTTCCACCCCATAAACCACTATTTTTATTATTCCAATTTTATTCCAAACTATTTTCCTTGCATACAAAAACCCCCCAATTGTGACAACCGTCATACAGCTAGTCTTGTGAATTTCTCTCTTAGCCATTCCTTGTGAGAGACGACCCTGGTTTCCACTAAACTATATTAGGGGAACTTGGTTTTATAAATAATTAAATTTATGGGTGTTGCGACAACAACCATCAACAATAAAAAGGTATTTTCTAATACATTGTTTTGTGAAAATAATCCTAGAAATGCTTTTTCTTATAATAAATGGTTCATTAAAATTTTATAAACTTTATTCACTATTTTATAGAATAAAATATGACCTTTTTATATTTTGTACAGATTTGAAATACAACTTAAAAATAATTTATTACTTGATTTCTAATGCTAAAACTAGTTAAAAATAGTTAACAAATAAAATAAGAAAGTAGAGAAAATTATTTTAAAAATAATTGATGTAGCCGAATGGACCCACATAGCTTAGTAATATTAATGTTAATATTAGAGTGAGTACTGGGAAGTGACTCAGTAGAGGAAGCCGCCCCGGGTTTAATTATGAAATAAGCCAAATATGAATGTGTTCAAATTCATATATTAGTTCAAAAAGAAACTTATTCCGGAACGTCTTACCTAAGTGCGTCTTGTCCATTTTAATTATATAGTTAACATTTGCATGAATAGGTAACGTTTATGTGTGGTGTACTAGTGCCCCTAAACATATACAATGGATAAAACATAAAGTAACATAATACAATTAATCAAACAACTTTATCTTGCATTAATCTTTGGCCTGCCCGCCCTCCTGTAATCCTCCCAACACTACTGGCCCCTAGGCATGAGCCCATCCTATACTATTGGGAGAGGGGGTACCTGAAGGTGTATTTGTGCACGAGAAGGGGGGTTGAATCGTGCAGGTTTAAAAATGACTTCTAAAAACTTTTCTTAGAAAGCTGTTTACTGAGAAAGGTGATTTGAGTGTTTGCAGCGGAATAAACTTTCTGAGAAGGTTAAGCTTCTGAGAACTTTACCTTTCTGAGAAAGTTCCTTTCTGAGAAATTTATGAAAATGTTTTAAAGTTGATTTCACTTAAAGGCTTTCTGATTTCAACTTAATAGGTTTTCACAATTCTGATTAAGTTAAAAACGTGTTTGTTGGTTTTCTTAGAAAGTAAGAGTTGAAGGAAGAAAAGCTTAACACAGAGAAATGTTTATACTGGTTCGGTTTTAACTAACCTACTCCAGTCCTGAACCTTCCGTTGAGAGTTCTTTAGATATTCTTCTTATCGTGCCTTCTCAGACAACACTGCCTTTACCACGTAAAGGACTTTCACCACTTCACAATCCGAAGTGGATTTCCTTGCCTCCAACACTAGAGGACTTTCCTTGCCTTAACTTAATTAAGGACTTTACCTTGCCTCACAACAGAGGACTTTGCTTGCCTTAAACACTTAAGGACTTAAACTTGCCTCAAACAATCGAGGACTTAAAACTGCCTTCAAACAACGAAGGACTTGGCGTTTTTCGAGAATAGTTTTTGCTTCGAAAACCAACTACTAAGATTAAGTTACAAACTTAATTTGACCTTAGTAGACTTCTAGATTTAACTTACAAATGTAAGGATTTACACCAATACAGAACTAGAAGATTTTTGCAGAGTTAGAAGAACAATTTCGTAAAATTGTCTTTATGAGAAAGTTCTAAGTTTTCGCAAATGATTTTCAATTCAGCAGAGTTTTAGCACGTTTAATCAAGAGTTTTTCGCGCAAGAATTTCGTCACAATGCTTTGGAATTGAACTCATATATATAGGCATCAAAGAGCCGCGAAATTAGAAGCTTTCACTTTGCTGATGTGGCTGTCTCTGGCTCAGAACGGCTCCCTGCAACAGTCAACGCGAAATGAGGAACTTTTCTGACTTGTACAGTGCGCGTGTTCCCACTTCCTTTGCTTGCTGTTTCGAGCTTTCTGAGAATGAATGCTTCATCCATTGAGTCTTGACACTTGGTTGCTTCTGAGTCCAACTTTCTGAGAGATGTACGGACTTCTGAGGCGAACCTTCTGAGGGAAGACCCTTCTGAGAACCACCAGTCGCAAGGTCTTCTGAGACCTTTCTGAGGCGACAGTGTTCTTCTCTCAGAACTGCACTTTCACCTTTTGCGTTTTCTGACTATCTTTTCTGATGTCTTTCACGCCATGATTTCTTCTTGTAATTCATAAGGTTACTCGTTGCTTGTCTTGATCTTACTCATGGATTTGCATAAGTTTAAGCTTTCTGAGACACTTAGCACACATATTAGCAAAACCTTAAGTAAATTTTTTATACCTATGGCTTACTTTGTTATCATTAAAACCTTCTACCTCTCTAAGAGAAATATATCAATTTCTCTCAGAAGGGTTCGGGAGCTTACAGTACCGTCGTTCTTTTACCAATGAGGCTGATCACCAAAGTTGCCATCCCTTGGTTTCCATCCCCATCAGTAGCTGAAGACAGGGGTGTTTTATTATAACTGTAACTTTGTCTTTGCGTCCCTTTTGACGTCTTTGCCGTTATTAGTGTCTTACAGGATATACATACATATATAACATCAATAGCATCACATAACAGCATGTAAACATACATCACATATCATACAAACATATAAATCATGCATAAATCGTATATAACACTTATATGGGTCGTAGAACACATTAAGGTACACAAAAGGTCAAAACAGTTAATTTTCGTAAAATCTGCAGTGTTGTAATCGATTACATCGGGAAGGTAATCGATTACTGTAATCGATTATAGAGCCTCTGTAATCTATTACCAGAATGCCATGTTTGCTCGCGATTGGAAATTCTCAGCTCGTAATCGATTACGAACCCTTGTAATCGATTACGAACGCGAGAAATCAGATTCTAGGGTTTCTAAAACTCGATTTTTAATAGCCAATGGCCAAAACATAGGTCTAGAATCATCCCAATCGGTGGAAAACACAGACACATAAAAATCAATCGATGGAATAAGTTCTAAAACACTTTTACATCAATAAAATACTTTCTTTTTTAAATTTGTTCGGTAAAAAGTGACCATTTTATGAACCATAATGGGAAAGACGAACAACAACAATAATTTCAACAACACACATCATTATGCATAAAAATACAGTGAATAAAGAATGTCTAGAACCCCTACCTCTCGTAGACCTCTTATGCTATGCGTATAGAGACCCCTTTCCTTCTCACTTTCTCTCTAGCACCACGAACAGTACAAAGATGGCTTCTTTCAAAAATGCAAACGGTAGAAGTGTTCTATTTGGTGAGAGGATTAAAAATATGTGATTTGTTTTGTGATTGGGTGAGAATTGATATGAATTTCGGGTTGTGGAAGGGCTATGGTTTATGAACTTTGAGAGAGAGAGAGAGAATGGAGGCACAAGGGTTGATGGAGGCTGCCAAGAGTGTTTTGGGAGATGGAAATTAGGTTTTCTGAGTGGAGGCTCAGGTAGGTATTATATAGAGGTGTTGTGGGGCCAACACATGACTTAAAAACACACTAAAAACTCTAACTGCTCAGTCTGTAATCAATTACATGGATCTGTAATCGATTACAGCCTGTTAAAATGCACAGATTCAAAAATCAGTGCAATGTAATCGATTACCATCCCGTGGTAATCGATTACTGGGCTGTAAAATAGCCCCAAAACACTTCTAAAACGTCCCGACTCTCGCTATAAACATCCATACATTATTCCTAACATCATGCATCATCTAATCATCACATAAAATAGAAATATGCACCTAAATCACACAACATATAATGAATACACATATTCATGCACATAAATCACATAACGTACAATAAACACATATGCATACACTTAGATCACATAACACGTAACGGTTTACCAGAAGAAACCTATCCACCCAAACTTAATTAAATTCTAACCAAGGTCAATTGTCCTTAATTTCACTTAATTAGAACTTAATAAAAATCGAGGTGTTACAGATGTTGATCATGGTTTTGTTCCGGGGTGTTTCCCGATGATGAATTGTTAAGCGTACGCTCATGAAAGTGGAAAACGGCTAATCCCTAGTTCCATGTAGACGAAGAAGTTCTAAGCTGACGGAGCGACCTAGGAGACCTTATTAGTACGGCCTAAGGAGGACTTAAGGATGTGACGTTAGACAGAACTTACGTAGAATGCTAGTTACGCGATAACTTAGAGCAAACACATAGGTTCCCTTAGTTCGGGCAAGTAGGATGTTCGACTATTCAACGTAATACACCTCAGTTCTTTTAAAAGAAAATATGCGGTTTTTAAAGAGGGTGTTACTTTGAATAGCTGGAATTGGCATAAGCGATACCAAGCCCAAGTATCGGCAATGATTCATTGATAATCCTATTCTCATACTCTCTTTCTTTCTTATGTCCCAATTCCAGGAGATGGATCTGCCGCCGTACGTCGTTGATCTCCTGACCGTCCGCTTCTTCCCGGCTACTGGCTTTGTGTCTATTACTTCTGCGGTGCCTACTTCCTTCGGATACTCTCTTTCTTTCTTATGTCCCAATTCCAGGAGATGGATCTGCCGCCGTACGTCGTTGATCTCCTGACCGTCCGCTTCTTCCCGGCTACTGGCTTTGTGTCTGTTACTTCTGCGGTGCCTACTTCCTTCGGATTTTACGTCTCAGATCTCCCCCTTTGGGACCCTCCTCTAGAGCCTATCTTTCCCCAGCCACCCCACGGTGCAGGTCACCCTTCGGGAGTACCTCAACATCCGCCCTCTACCCCCATGCCAGCACCAGTTCAGGACCCGGAGACTCCTCCGAATTCCCCTGTATTCTCCGAAGGTGACATTATGGGTAATCCCTTCCTTTGGATTGACCCGGACGATGTGATGCCCGATTATGTTCCCGGAGCATAGCATTCTGGGGATGAGGATATTCTTGAGGCTGCAGTGTCATCCCAGGAGTAGAGGAGGACGAGGACGAGATAATTCGAGACGAGGACAAGGAAGACCCCGAGGAGGATCCAGACACAGTGCCGGCAGATAGTAGCTGAGGAGACAGCTTCCTTTCCAGTGCTTTTATTTCCTTTTCTGTTTATGGACATTATTGGTTTTATTGGTCATTGTTTCGACCCATTTTGATACATTGATGGATGTAATTTCCAATGCGGTTGTATTTCGAGACTTGGGGTTTTGATTCTCCCTAATACTTTGGTTGATGGTTAATTTTCAGTTTTATTATCCTTTCTTTTCATCTATTGTATGATTTACTCCGTTTCGCCTTTCGACCGCGTATTAAAAAAAAACTCGTGTTTTTCCGCTAATAGATTTAGGATGTTACATTTCTATTTTAAATAAATTTAGTATATCTTAAGCAAACATTATTCTTTTTTAAAAAATATAAATAATCAAATATTTATCCAAAATTTGTGAATCATGAGTAAAAATAAAATTCAAATCTGTCACGACCCAATCCGGATACGTGACCGGCACACGGGACGCCAAGTCCCATGTCAGCCTTAACCTGCTCAACAAGACTTGATACAAAATACTCAACACCAACAACACAAACCTCACACATGTATATATATATATATATATATATATATATATATATATATATATATATGTTGGAGGGCTTACATCATAATCTCCTCGTATACCATGTAATCACTATATCTCATATCAATACATCACAATATAAATAGTCTTACATAGACTCCAACACATACACTAAAATTAATAAATCCAAGGAATCCTGTCTGTAACCTTATGGAGCACAAGACCTAAACTCTCTACTATTACAATTGCCTCTAAACTATGAGGTTCACCATAGCTACGAGCCCGGAGGTACGGACGAGTCCATCCCTTGGTGTGCACTTGTGTCTGAAAATGTTATGTATGAATGGGTGAGTCATACGCTCAGTGGATAATAGATTATAAACAATTTATGGTTTAACACTCAACAAATACATACAAGTATTCACACTCATAACCATAACATCCTAAACAATTTGCATCCATGTTCTAATAACTTATACGTCAACTCGTTTCACATTCTCTTTTAGTTACATGAGTGTTACTTATGGATTCCGGGAGCCCCGCCCCTCCTCAGGTTCTTTAACAATGTCCTGGGAGCCCAGCCCCTCCTCGGACTTATGGTTCAAGACACCCTGGGAGCCCCGCCCCTCCTCAGGTTTCAAAATCTCTGACCTCGGGAGCCCCACCCCTCCTCAGGTCGAGTCACCAATCTTTATTCAAGTTTCCATTTAACTCTTTCCACATTTAATCATCTTATACTATATACATTCTCACATCATCATCGTATCATAACATAACATCATCAATTCGTCATCATATCATCATCACATCGTCATTATATAAATAATATAACAACATCAAATCATCATCATGTCATCATCACATTATTATCTCAAGGGTGTTTCAATCACATAGCCTTTATACAGTTACATCCTACCTAAACAAGGTAAATTCTAAACTCTCTCACATCCAATTCCTTCCAATACCAAATTATCATCATAAACACTCAAGTGTCAAGTTTCGGTTAGTGGTGAACGAGGGGAAATGAAGATATAACTTAAACACATAAAGGCAATGAGTTAAAAATCGTAAAAATTGAGTTTTGGCCCAGTGTAATCGAACCAGCTTCGAATTTCGCCCTGGAGGATGATTTTTGCAAAATCTTTAACCCTGTAATCGATTACCAATTCATGTAATCGATTACAGTAATCGATTACTAATTCGTGGTAATCGATTACAACCTTTAAAAATGTGACTTTTAATGAATTCGACTCATTGTAATCGATTACCAATTCATGGTAATCGATTACAATCAGCACCAATGATGAAAATCTACAGAAAATAGCTCGAAAAGTTTCTCCAAATCCTTTCTTTCACCACAACCCATCCAAATCAACCATAACCAACAAGAAATATCAATCATATATCAACCAATCTCAGTCCCTATCAACTATCATAGCATAAAATTCACAATAACAAACAAAATCAATCATAAACCATAAATAACCCATTACTCACTAAATACTCCAATGGAGTCCATGGCTCAATCCCGGAGCTAGGATGAGTTGCCCGAAGCTTCTCTAGTTGAATGGGACCCTAGATAACACATCACAAAGCTTAGATCCACATCAAACCCAAAAATCCCAAATCAAAACCCTAAACTACCAAATCCAAAATAGAGAGAAATGAGAGACCAATAGAGAGAAAGAAAATTCTACACTTACCCACAAGCCAAGAGATGAAAATGGATCAATTGATCTTGAAGATTGATGAAGATTTTGTGGGTGGTGGTCTTGAGGGAGAAGAAGAGAAGAAGAAAGAAAAGAGGGGGAGAAATAAATGAAGAATGAAGGAATGAGGGGGAGGGAGCACGCGAAGGAAGAAAGAAAAAGGGGAGAGGGAAAAGAAAAGAGAGGGAGTAGGGCCCACTAGGTGCCTTATCTCCCCGGGGTGTACCGTGACCTCTTACTCATAAAAACTCGGACTACCCCAGGTATTACAAAATCAAACTCAATCAATCAATTTTATTTATTAATATCAATGATTTGATCTTAGATTTAAAATAAAAAAAGTTTAAAAATGAATCGAAAAAAATAAACATATTATACTCCACCTTGTCTTGAATTTTGGTCTAGCGAGTTCTGTTTTTTTTTTTCTATTTTTGAACATGCCAACTTTGTTGGCTCTTTCAATGTGAGGTCCTTCTTGCTCCAACGCTTTTAGTCGATGTCAAAACATTCTTAGGTCAAATGGTTATTGTAAAATCGAGGTTTGTCTTGTTTTTTCTTTGGGCGTCGCAACTATTACACCAAATGTTAATGAATTGCCCTTATTAAAGATTAAATCAGGGTGTTTGAAATTTTTCCTTGGTGATTAGTTGTTTGCTCATCTGTCGCTATGTTGAACCCATGGGCAGTTCAGTTGCTTATCTTTGAATTTCCATCCAAACCATGGTTTTTCAAGATCATCATAGTACAAGGATCGATAATTGGGTTCTCAAAATCATTTGCATGGGGTATGTCCTTGTGAAAGGAGGAAGGGGTGGTTTCGAGAATGGTAACGAAGATGATGTGGAGAGGAAGTGGAATGCAATAAGGTGTAGAGAGCATGCATGTTCATTTGAATGATTTGATTGAAGTCAAACTCAAATCCTTATATATATTATTTTAATTTTAGTTTTTATTTTTTTGTTCTTTTTGATGCTTGCTTATTGTCACAAAATATTTTCTTTGCCTCCAAGACTTAGTTGAACCGATCATTGTTGAGCATCAAGACTATGAATGGTGTCCATGAATTTAGAGACCTTTTTGTAGTGTCGCTCACTTGCTTCATAATCTGTTGGGTCCTTTTGCGCCCTTTCTTTTGTTTCGGTCTCATATTGTTGCTTCGATCAATCTTTTTTTTTAAGAACATCGATTCAAGACCGGAGTGGGGCATGCATGCATGAGAGTTTTTTTTTTTTTTTTGAAGTGTATGCATATTGGTTTTTTTTTTGGGAAATAATGAATGGATCAATGATATGTCTATTGTGAGAAAATAAGTCATGAAAGTGTATGCTATGGATGCATGTACGCATGAATGATATGTCCATGATGAGGGGAATGTGGCATGAAAATGTACTTATCATGAATGTAAATCAAGTGTAGAATGATGTGTTTTGCCCATATCAAAAGATTTATACATCTATAAGAATAGGGCATGAGAAATTGCATGTGGATGTTTGATTATGAAAATGTATGCCAAGAGGATCCTCCTTTTTTTTGTCATGATGTATGATTATGATTATAAGGATGCATGCGTTCATTATGAGGATGCATGGATTTTTAGTTTAAATTTATTTTTGCATGATGCATGATTATGAATTAAATGTTTATGATTATGAAGATGCATGATATTCTTTTTTTTCTGCATGATGCAAGATTATGAACGAAATGTACATGATTATGAAGATGCATGAATTCTATTATGCATGGTTATGAATGGCGAGTATATGATTATGATAGTGCATGAAGAATTTTTTTTTTTAGGTAAGATGCATGTATGGGACAACATAATGTTAAGAAGAGACCAAGAGTTGCCCTTTCTATCTACATCATTAGTAGATCTTTTAAAGAGAATAATACTAATAGCAAGATAGAGAGATGAATGTATTATGCATGAGATACATGGTGAGAATGTAGTGTTTGCTCAAAGATGAATTGTAAAAGAGATATGGAAGAACGTGCTCCATTGTGTCCTAAATAAGGTAGAGCATATGGTTGGATATGACTAAAGGATACCCTAACTTTGGCGGTGAGCTAGAGTTATGTTAGTGATTGGTTGGATCTAGACCCTTAATTGATCATGGTCCCCAAGTTGCCCTTATCGGTGAGATAAAGTCTCCTTCCTAGAAATTAACCACTGGGACATAAAATGTCACAAGATGGCAATTCATAGTTCCGGTAACAACTTGAGTGGTGAGTCATCGACTGTCAGGGAAGCTTAAGCCTCACAAGGTCAACGATGAAACACCTTCTAGTCCTATGGGTTTCCAAGGCTCGGGTATAAAGCTGTGTCATGTGATAGTGCACTATGTGTGTGGAGCTTTTAAACATAATTTTTATAATACTAAACTGCACAAGAAAACAAAATAGAAATAAAGTCTTCTACCCTAGGGTTTGTATTTACATAAATAAAGAAATATTAAATTAAAATAAAGTCATAAGAATAAAAGAACATGTTAGTGTGAAGGGGAAATTAAATATTATAAATAATAAATATTTGCATAACTCGCTCTAATAGGCTTGACTCTGTAAAATCCCCAGTGGAGTCGCCAAACTGTCACAACGTCCCCGAGGGGTGCCGTGACTAAAAAAATAACAGAAAATGGAGTCGCCACCAATTTTAATTATGGAAAAATTGAAAAACCTTTATTTTGTTGAAAACTGGTCTTTTTAGAGATAAGGTTCGGGAACCGAATTATGATTAGGGAAGGGAAAGAATTTAATCCCATGCATCCCCAATACATCCGTATAAATACGGTTACCCTAGAGCAAATTATGCAAATCTATATTTATCATTTAATAATTTTTAATTTCCCCTTAAATATTAAAATAAACACATAAAAAACGATATAAAAAGAAATAAAATAAATTAAAAATTAGTTTTGGGTTGAAAGGTTGTAACCTGTGCCGACGTATCCTCCGATGCAATGAGGAACTCAAACCCACGTCGTTCTTGTAGAAAATGTTTGTGTGTTAGGTGTCTTTTAGAAAATGTTGGGTCCAGGGCGAGTTATGAGTAGCACAAGTACCCTATAATTTGAAATTCCGATGATGATTGTCTCATAAAACGAAATAATAAATTGTAAAAGATTTTGTACGATTTGTTTTGATTTGATTTTAATTTGAAAGAGAATAAATTGAATTTTGTTTTAGAAAGAGAATTTGTTATGTAAGAAAAAAAAGTTATTTTTAGGGTACAGGACGACATGACTCGCACAAGTACCCCACAAATTGCGATCCTCGATGATGATTAAATCATACAACGAGATAATGAATAGAAAAGAATTTTATGAATTTGTTTTGATTTATTGTAAAAAGAAATGAATTGAGTTTTGTTTATTTTAAATAATAATAATAATAATAAATAAATAAATAAACCAACACCCTCCTTCACCCGAATTCCCGCATAGGGAAAGAAAGGGAGAGGGAGAGCGCGCCGCCGGGAGAGAAACAGAGGCAGCGCAGCTCGGGCGGCGGGCAGAGGCGGCAGAACAGCACCGACGGCATCAGGCAGTGGTAGCAGGCGTGGTCTGGCGGCGTGGTTGGGCAAAGGGTATCGCGGGTAGGGACGTGACCGGCAGCAGGAGCAGGAAGGCGAGACGAAGAGGCGAGGATGGAGGCGCCGCCGTTCCTGCGATGAGCGGGCCGCGAGGAGGAGGTCGGAGTCAACCAGGGTACTGCGTCTGCATCTGTTCTGTGTTGCTGTTATGTGTGCGGGCTCGCTGCGTGAGCTTGGACGGAGGAGGCGCCTCGCGATGTTAGTGGGCCTCGGCGGAGCTTCGACCTGCCGCGAATCTGGTCGCCGCCATTGCTGGGCTCTGTGACTTCTGCCATTGATGATAGTTATTAAGTGAAGAAGATTCTAGAAGATCTGAGGGGATTCATTCATGTGTAGAGAAGCCACGTCCACATCCAACTCCCAACAACCACCACTAACTCTCTCTCTTCTTTTCTCCATTTTCATCCTAGTTGTGATCTGTGAATCAAGGATCTCAATAACAGATTCGGGATGTATTTTTTCTTCTGTACTTCCTTTTTATTTTTGCCTCACAGTGTTCCTCCCTTTTAGTATATAAGCACTGTTGTACTTCACTCTATGTAGAATTTTATGATTCTCATCAATATATCAATGAAAGTTTTAGTTATATCAGCAACTTTTCTTATGGTATCATAGAAGCCAGGTTACTATCTCTTCATCTTTATTTCTCTTCTTCAGCCATGGCCAAAGGCAACACCTCTGGCAACAACAACAACAATCCTTTTCAGCCTTTAGCCACACAAAACAACACTGATCCTACCCTAAACCCAACTAGTCCTTATTACATTCACCCGGGAGAGAATCCCACTGTTCTCACCATCAAAGCCACACTAACAGGGGAAAACTACCACACATGGGCTCGCGCGATCAAGCGTGCCATGATCACCAAAAACAAATACGAATTTCTCACGGGCACCATTACCAAGCCTGATGCCTTCAATCCCTTATTCCCAGTCTGGGAAAAATGTAACACTTTGTTACATTCTTGGATTTCTAGAACTGTTTCACCACCTATCGCTAGAAGTATTGATGCCATTGAAAATGTGGCAGACGTTTGGAGAAACTTGAGTGAGCGTTTTATTCAAGGGGATCTCATGAGAATCGGAAAAATTCAGCAACAATTGTATGCTCTGCAGCATGGAGCTCTTACCGTGAGTGATTACTTCACGGAACTCACAAGTTTCTGGAAGAACTTGAGCATTATCGCCCTATTCTAAATTGTGTTTGCCTAACAAGATGTTCATGCGCTGCTTCTCGGAATGGAACCAAGTACAGGGAGGAAGACTACATTATTCGGTTTCTGCTCGGACTCAATGATGAGTTCGACTCCGCTCGATCTCACATCCTGTTGATGGATCCAACTCCTCCTCTACCAAGGTATTTTCAATGATTCAACAACAAGAAATGAAATCTCAGATTCGTTATTCTTCTTCTACAGATGACACACCATTAATTTTGTTGAAAGAAAGGGCAGCGGCCGAGGCAGAGGCGACGCCTTCCAAATCGTGGCTCCTCTAAGCATTGCTCCTATTGCAATCGCCCGAGTCACACGGCGGATCAATGTTTTCGCAAACATGGATTCCCACCGGGAATGAAACCACGAGAGTGCTCCCCTGCTGCCAATAACGTGATCGGAGAAGGGGGCGATGAGATTGATGAAGAGCTCACTTCGATCCAAGATCCAACACCTCTTATTTCCCAGGAGCAGTATAAACGCATCATCGATTTGCTCCAGCAAGCCTCGATAACGCTATCGTCGACCTCATCTTCTTCAACGGCGACGGCGTCTCACATCAGCACAGGATCTAGGGAAGTCTCTGATTCTCACACACACACACACACGAGACAGGTATTGGGCCGATTGCATACATTAATAGTGTTGGGCCAAGTGTTCCTCACACTTGCAGTCCAAGTACAATTTGTTTTAAAAATTACTGGATAGTTGACTCTGGGGCCACAGACCATGTTTGTGTCAATAAGGCTCATTTCACTACATATTTCAGAACTAAGCCCACAGTGGTTAAACTACCAGATGGTACCATGATTACAGCATGGTACAGAGGCACAGTTTCTTTTCCACCTCATATCTACCTCACTGATGTTTTGTTTGTTCCTCAATTCACATTTAATATAATGTCAGTGTCAAAAATCACTAAATCTTGCATATACACTTTGCATTTCTTTTCTGACTGCTGCCTCATACAGGATTTGAAGTCCCGAAGGACGATTGGTTCGGGTAGAGAAGATAATGGATTGTACTACATGAATCTTGATCCCACACAACAACCCATGGCACACTGTAACAACACCATAGCTAATTCTCCTCCACCTAGATCTCACCGCTTTCATTCCACTTATTTATGGCACTTACGTCTAGGACACTTGTCCACTTCCCGTTTAATGATTTTACAAGAAAGATTTCCCACTCTTCAGATTTCTTTGCCTGCTTCTAGTCATATTTGTGATATTTGTCAATTTGCACGCCAAAAGCGATTACCCTTCACTTTAAGTTCTCATAATGCATCTCAAAATTTTGAACTACTGCATTTTGACATTTGGGGGCCCTTCAATGTTTCATCCTTACATGGACACCGCTATTTTTTAACTATTGTGGATGATCACAGCCGTTTTACTTGGGTGCAACTATTAAAATCAAAAGGAGAAGTGCAAACAAAAATTCAAAATTTCATTACGTATGTAAAAGTTCAATTTGATGCATGTGTTAAAATAGTAAGGAGTGATAATGGACCGGAATTTAATATTCCCGAATTTTTTGGTTCACGAGGTATTGTTCATCAAAGAAGTTGTAGAGAAACACCTCAACAAAATGGACGTGTTGAACGGAAACATCAACACATTTTAAATGTTGCACGAGCTTTACTCTTCCAATCGAAATTACCAAAAATGTTTTGGTCATATGCTGTTTTACATGCAACATTTTTAATTAATCGTACCCCAACTCCCATTTTGAACAAACTCTCTCCTTATGAAGTTTTACACCACACTGCACCTGATTACAATAATTTAAAACCTTTTGGCTGCTTATGTTTTGCATCAACACTGACTCACAATCGTCACAAATTTGATCAAAGGGCAATCAAATCTGTTTTCTTGGGATACAAATTGGGAATGAAAGGTTACACTGTTTATAATGTGTCTACACAGGAAAGGTTACACTGTTTATAATTTGCCCACTCTCGCCTTGGCATATTTGTTTGCTAACAAAGATATTGTCTTGACCTCTTCCAAGATGCTGGCCTTCTCGGATGCAAGCCTGCCCCGACTCCAACTGATTACACTTCCCGCCTTTGACAAGATGATTCGCCTCTACTCTCTGATCCAGCTTCTTATCGGCGTCTTGTGTAACACCCCGATCTTTATTAAGTCCTAATTAAAGGAAATTAAGGGTAATGGACTTTAATTGGAACTTAATTGGATTTGAGTGAACATGTTTCCCCTGGCTTAAGGTATCTATGCTATGTGTTTTTATGAGTATTTATGTGTAGTTATGTGTGCTTTGATGTTACATTAAGTCATAATGGGTGTATGAATGTTATTGTATGAGTTCAGACACTTTAGAAGTGTTTTGGGGCATTTTTCACGCCCAGTAATCGATTACAGCTCCTTAGTAATCGATTACAGCAGGTCAAGTTTCAGAATTCGGCTTTTTCGAAGGCATGTAATCGATTACAAATTCAATGTAATCGATTACACAGCGCGCAGAATGAGTTTTTCGGATGTTTAAGTGACGGGTGGGCCCCACGATGACTCTTAAACCCTAATAACTCGGTATATAAGAAAGTAAACCCTAATTTCCACCTCATTTGGTCAAAAACACTCACCCTCTCCATCCCAGCGCCTCCATTGTTTCTCTCTCAAGAACCCTCATAGCCATAGCCATTCCACGTCAAGAAAAAACCCACAAATACTCGCTCAATCCCAAAAATAATTACATATTATTGATCCTCTCACCAAGCCGGACGTTTCTACCGGTTGCTTTTCCCCGAAAAGGGTCATCGTTGGAGTCGGGTCGTTCGTGAAACTAGGATTCCGTCTTAAAAACAAGGATTGTCTTCAAGAGGTAGGGGTTAGGCATTCTAAACGTTATGTAATTGCATGATTGTCGCTAAATTAATGAAGTATTGAATGTTGTGCGTTGTTTTTCCCATTAGGGTTCATGAAAGGGTTGATTTATGAAATTGGCTTTGAGAAAGAAAAGGGTTTTATGAATTGAGAAGCGTTTTAAAAATATTTTTATGATTATTAATGATATGGCTATGTTTTCTATCGATTGGGACGATGTTGGGTTCATGTTTTGGCCATTGGCTATTGAAAATCGTGTTTTTGGAACTCCAAAGTCGTGTTTCACGACGTCGTAATCGATTACACGAGTTCGTAATCGATTACGATGTCTGAATTTTCAATCGCGAGAAAACGCTGCTCTCTGTTAATCGATTACAGAGCTGTGTAATCGATTACAACAGCGCTGTTTTTGCGAAAATGAACCGTTTTGACCCTTTATGTACCCTAATGCGTTCTACAACTAGTATGGAAGATATATATGAGTTAATTATGATTTGTACGCAAGTTTAAATGCTGATTGGATGATGTTATGTTGATATGTTATGTTTGTATGAGATGATTGATGGTCATGAATGTTTATGTGAATTATGTGATGAATGTATGTGTTATGTGTTGTGAACTGAGACGTCACTGGGTGGCGCATGTATGATGTTAAGACGTCACCGGGTGGCGCGTGGTTAATAAAGACGTCACTGGGTGGCGCAAAGATTTCAGAGTAGCCTTCGGCTTGTGATCAAGAGGCTGTAGGAGGGGGTTGGCATCCTCGGCGCTACAGGTCCTTCACTTGCAGTTGGTGAATATCCCCCTTTTCCCCATTTCGTTAGGATGAGCTCATGCCTAGGGGTCGGTGCAGCGGAGGTTATAGTTCAGTAAAGTGTCAGAGAACATAGCATGATAATTGATTAAGTTTCCCTATATGACTAGATGGCACGTAGAGTACACACACGAAGGCTATAATTATGTATAATGTATGTATGATGTAAAATGAACAAGAGGCACTTAGGTAAGTCGTTCCGGGAAAGATGATTTTAGAACTTATAACTGAAATTGAATACATTCATGTTACATCGATGCAGTGCAAGAGTCAGCAAGGCGCTCCAGCAAGGACATCTCAGGGCAAGAAGCAAGTGATGCAGTGCAAGAGTCAGCATAGGCAGCCTGATTGTTACAGTCGGGAAGAGGGTTCTCAACACCTACGATTCTCCGGTTCCCTTGAGGTTAATTCCATCATGTACGCCGGGTCTCCCGATCCGAGTGTGACTATCAACTGGATCCTCAAGATGGAAGAAATGGCTACGGATATGTCATATCCAGAAGGACAAAAGGTTGCGCATGCCGCCCTGATGCTAGTGGGTGAAGCCGGAGTTTGGTGGTCAGATGTATGCAGGGTCTTGGGGGTTGTCGGTACCTCCATTGGTTGGGAACAATTCAAGGTCCTCTTTCACAAGAAGTATCTTCCGAAGTCAATCATGCATGCCAAGGAAAGGGAGTTCCTCGCACTACAACAGGGTACGATGTCAGTCTCGGAGTATACTGAGAGGTTCAACGAGTTGATTAAGTTCTCCCGTTTTCCGTCGAGTGATTTGGTTGAGGCCACCAGATGCAGCAGGTACTTGTGTGGGTTGAGGCCTGAGTTACGGAGCATGGTGATTCCATTGGAGATTCAGGAGTTCCCCGATTTGGTGGCAAGGTGTTGTGCTCTGGAGAACGTCCTGGAAGTGATCAAGTACACCGAGACTGAAGAAGTGGTAGAGAGCGCAGACCCGCCAGGCCAGAACTTACAGTGTAGGCGCCAGCCCCGCACCCGTTTTCAGCCTTATGGTCAGTCACCAAGGACCAGGTCTCATCCTCGACCACCGCAGCAGCAGAAGTGTCCAGCCGTAGTAGCACCCCGGGCGTTACCCGCCTCACCACCATGTGTCACGTGTGGCAAGCTTCACACTGGGGCTTGTCGCCTCGGTAAGAATGTTTGTTATCGCTGCGGCCGGTCAGGCCATTATGTCAAGGATTGCAAGTAGATGGGATTCCAACCTTCTTCCTCGTCTAGGCCACAGCAGCAGGGACGCGTGATCGCAGTTTGTGAAGAGGATACAGAGCGGTCAGACGATCTTACCAGGGGTAAGCCTTTTGTTTTTGAGTATGTGAATTATATGTAGTTGGTTTTATCATGTTTGTGGTGATGACTAGCCTTAATCATCATTGTCTGGAACCCATTTAGTGCATGCGTACGGTGGGTGATATGTGATGCATGACTAGACTCGAGGTCAAACTACTCGTAGTTTTCCTGAAGCCTAGTCGGGGTTAGTTAAGGGTAGTCGACCTTAGTTAAGAGTTGACTGTCTTAACTAGTTAGCCATGGATGGTTGTACATCTCTGGTTGACCTTGGCATTTATATGGTTTCTTGTGCGTCGATCGCACCCTGGTTTGGTTTAGAAAATTTTTAAAAAAATGTTTTTGAAAAGGTTTTGCACGCGAGTTAAAGGATTTGGTTTCAGACTTGTCTTCCGCTTATGTTTTCGAAAGGACGTTTTGCAAAAATCGATTTCAGTAAACACAAGTGTTTTTCGCTTCGACTTCTTTCAAAGCCTCGATGGGATTTCCCTTAGAGAAGGTTTTGCTCTTCTAGTTGGATCCCCTCTCTTTAGAAAAGCCATTGTTCTCCTCACACACCTTGAAACATAGGAGCCCTTACACTCTTAGGTTCCTAACACAACTTTCATAACGCTTCGAGTAGAAAAAGAGCCTTTCCCTAACCACGTCGTCTCCATGACCTTAGAGAGAGAGACCATACTCCCAAAACGTAGGCTACTTCTTCTTAGAAAACCCTTTACCCACTCACACATATATCCATACGAACCCTATCATTGCAAGCTACCACACATGCTCCGACCTTACCGAACCTTAGGATCTATTGGTCTCCTAAACACCACAACCTACCATCTAGAGTTAAGAGAGAGTCCTTCCTTTACGTATACCCTTAGTAAGACTGAATAGGATCCTTGGAGAGTCACGTAGAAGATAGCTCTGCCACACCCCAGCCTGCCATCAAGAGTATGTCCCGTTTGGTGGTTTTGGATGTATGTCGAAGTTGTTTACATCTCTGTGCCTTTACAAAATGATTGTGAAAGTTTACAAAATGGCGTTTTGTTTCCAACCTTAGTTTTTAAAGAGTGATTCCATACCCCCATCGACCTTAAGGGATGAAGTTCCTTAAGGCTCTTTTTACAAATCATTTAGTGCAGACTTAAGAATCGTTTTGTGTTATTTGGAAATACTTTGGGGATTTCTTACTGCGCCAGTTGTAATTATGAGTCATAGGGTCCAATGTGTCTTGTGGTTTTTATGTGGTCAAAAGAATCATCTGTTTTGGGCATGGGTAGATGATTTCTAAGATAGGGATACATATAGGTTGAATAAAGTTTTCGAAAGTGCTTTCTTTTTATGTCTTGTGAAAACTTATGTGTTTAAAGGATTAAGAGTAAAGACAATATGTTTTCGTTGGAGTGGTTGTGAGGAATCTTAAACCTATTTTGAGAACATAGAATTACCTTTGATCGCAAGTTAAAAAGGGTTTTGAGCTTTATGTTCAGTTCTAAAGATGAGGTAAACGTGTTTCGAACTACTAGGAATTGGGGATTAACTTGGGTTTCTGAAAAATTTCAAAGATGATGTTTTAAAAATAAAGATAAAGCTTCTCGAGCAAAACAGTTGTTTGAATCATGGACCCTAGGGACATAAGGATCAACCTGCCTTGTGAGATTATGGAATCATGCTTTTATAAAAGAAAATGCATTTCGTTTACAGTTATGTTTATGCAATATATGTTTGATTCTTGAACTTGTTTTTCTTTGGTTTGTTATATTTTTGTGTTTTGGCCCTACCAAAAGGGTGTATTGGTTTTCTTGTGCATGGCCACTGACGTGGTTTGTTTTTCGCGCGACCTGTTCGCTCGGGTTAGATGCTTGCATGTGAGCCTTCCCTCGAGCCTTCATGAGGGTAAGAGTCGTTATGTCTTGTGTTGTTTTGGTGCTAGAAGTGTCGAATTTCGAGGACGAAATTCTTTTTAAGGAGGGCAGAAATGTAACACCCGGACTTTTATTAGGTTCTAATTAAGTGAGATTAAGGGTAAGTGACCTTGGTTAGAATTTAATTAAGTTTGGGTGGACAAGTCTCTTTTATTAAATCATTATATGTTATGTGATATAAGTGTATGTATATGTGTTATATGATTTATGTGTGTATTCATTCTATGTTGGGTGATTTAGGTGCATGTATGTGTTTTAATTGATGTTTAGATGATGCATGATGTAAGGAATGATGTATGGATGTTTATAGCATGAGTTGGGACGTTTTTGAGGTGCTTTGAGGCTATTTGGTAGCCTTGTAATCGATTACCACAGGATGGTAATCGATTACAGCCCTTTGGTCTTCATATCTAGGCATTTTTGCTGTCGGTAATCTATTACATCCTGTTTGTAATCGATTACCGTAATCGATTACCATTTCATGGTAATCGATTACGACGTGCGCAGAGTGCATTTTTAGTACGTTTTAAGTGTCATTCGGGCCCCACGATGACTCTAAACCATATATAACCGAGCCACCACATCAGAAACCCTAATCCTCACTTCAGAAACACTCCAAACACTCTCTCTAATCCTTGTGCCTCCATTGTTCTTCCTCTCTCTCAAGAACTCAAAGCCATAGCCATTCCACAACACCCAACTCATATCAAACCTTACCCGATCACAAAACAAATTACATATTCTTAATCCTCTCATCAAATAGGACCCTTCTACCGATTGCAATTCTTGAAAAGGAGCCATCTTTGTATTCCTACCGTTCGTGGGGCTAGTGAGAGAAAGTGAGAACGTGTTCTACGTCGGGAAAGGGTGTCTCTACGCATTACATAGGAAGTCTACAAGAGGTAGGGGTTTAGACATTCTAAATGTTAAATTTCATGCATGATGATAATGATTCTGATGGAATTGATGTTCTCGTTGTTTTTCCCATTAGGGTTCATGAAAGGGGTAAATTGTACCGATTGGTTTTGAAATTAAAAATGTTTTCACCGATTAAAAAGTGTTTAAATTGTATTTTTATGATTGATTTTCGTATGGCTTTGTTTTCTAATGATTGGAACGATTCTAGGTTATTATTTTGGCCATTGGCTATGGAAAATCGTGTTTTGGAACTCTAGAATCGTGTTTTACGACGCTGTAATCGATTACCACGAGTTCGTAATCGATTACAGCAAGTGAATTTCCAATCGTCAGAAACGCGTGCTCTCTGTTAATCGATTACAGGGGTCCTGTAATCGATTACAGTAATCGATTACCACCCCGTGGTAATCGATTACAGCACTGCTGTTTGTGCGAAAATGAACTGTTTTGACCCTTTATGCACCCTAATGTGTTCTACGACTTGTATGAATGATATGTATGAATATTCTATAGATTATATGTGATTATATATGCTGTTTGAAAAGATTATATGATGTATATGATGGATAAGTACATGTTATGTAAAGAGATTAATGTGCAAAGTGAAAAGAAAGTTAAAACACACAATGTAGCCTCTCCGTTCGTGATGAACGTTACAGGGGGCTGGCAACCTCGGTTGTAACGACTCACTAGCGGAAGGTGAATTATCCCCTCTACCCATATGTATAGGATGAGCTCATACCTAGGGTCGGCGATGCGGAGGTTACAGGAGGGTGGGCAGGCCAAAACAATGTAAATGATCCACGGGCACCAAAAGGGCGTGCTTTAATTAAAATGGATCCACAGGCATACTAAGTATGCTTAAAAGACTCAAGATAATTTAAGTAAAGATATGAGATATACGTTACAGACAAAGAATGTTATTTTACTGCTATGTTTATACGTATGATAGTCGAGCACTTAGTACACCACACATTGATGATTATTTATGTTATGTATGTATGTTAATTTAAAAGGAACAAGACGCACTTAGGTAAGACGTTCCGGGAAAAGATTGTTTTTAACTTATATCTGAACTGAACTCATTCATACTTCACTTATTTTATAATTAAACCTGGGGCAGCTTCCTCTACTGAGATACATTATGTACTCACCCTATGTTTTCCCCCACCTTTTAGAGGATCTGAACGAGCAGGATGTCGGAGCACACAAGGAGCCCGTGCAGACTTAGTTTATGATATAGTTCCTTATATATCAGAGACATGTTCTATTTATTTATGCATATACGATAGTTTTTATGCTTCCGCTATATTTATTTGTTTATATTTTCTGAGTCCGGACCTATGTTAGCCGGCAACTATTTATTTTACTTGTATTTATTGTGGAGTCTCATGAGTCTTGATTTTGGGCTCACAGGATTACACCTAGTATTTAATTATGTTTTGGTACTTTAAGGGAGTTATATGATATGACGATGTTTACTCAGTGTATGTTTTTGTTATGTCGTTTTATATTATCGATTACGTATTACGCAAAGCCCATATTTTTGTATCGTAACGAATTGCGAAAATTTTACTCCCGCCTATTTTCCGCGTATGATATTTTAAATACAAAGATAAAACATGATAACAGGAGGTAACCCTTATGAAATAGCCTAAAATGACTTAAGCGTTAAGGGCTATCTAGTAGGGTGTTACATTTTGGTATCAGAGCAGGTCTATCCTACAGGGCTTGGGGTAATGGACCTGCTATGCTATTATGGCATGTACGGTAGCAATGTCATGCGTAAAGCCTCTTATGTGTCTTAGTTAGTGTTGAGGTGCATGACCGTTTTGCTTGACTGTCAGAGTAACTGTGCATACTTAGCATTGATATGGAGCTTGATCAACTCGATATTGATGGTTTTGTGTGCACAGGGACATGGCACCTAGCAGACGTACTAGGAACGTTTCTTCCACCAGGAAAGACCAAGGCGCTCCAGCAAGGACATCTCAGGGCAAGAAGCAAGTGATGCAGTGCAAGAGTCAGCATAGGCAGCCTGATTGTTACAGTCGGGAAGAGGGTTCTCAACACCTACGATTCTCCGGTTCCCTTGAGGTTAATTCCATCATGTACGCCGGGTCTCCCGATCCGAGTGTGACTATCAACTGGATCCTCAAGAGGGAAGAAGTGGCTACGGATATGTCATATCCAGAAGGACAGAAGGTTGCGCATGCCACCCTGATGCTAGTGGGTGAAGCCGGAGTTTGGTGGTCAGATGTATGCAGGGTCTTGGGGGTTGTCGGTACCTCCATTGGTTGGGAACAATTCAAGGTCCTCTTTCACGAGAAGTATCTTCCGGAGTCAATCATGCATGCCAAGGAAAGGGAGTTCCTCGCACTACAACAGGGTACGATGTCAGTCTCGGAGTATACTGAGAGGTTCAACGAGTTGATTAAGTTCTCCCGTTTTTCGTCGAGTGATTTGGTTGAGGCCACCAGATGCAGCAGGTACTTGTGTGGGTTGAGGCCTGAGTTACGGAGCATGGTGATTCCCTTGGAGATTTAGGAGTTCCCCGATTTGGTGGCAAGGTGTTGTGCTCTGGAGAACGTCCTGGAAGTGATCAACCATACCAGAGTACACTACCAAGTTCGAGGAGCTCATCAGGTTCTCGGAGATCTACCAGGAGAACCCCAAGCAGACTTGGAAGTGCATGAAATACTGCTCCAGGCTGAACCAGAACATTATGAGGATGGTGAAGGACATGAAGATAAAGGACTACAGCGAGATGGTGGACACGTGCAGGATAGTGGAGGAGACGAGCCGTCGAGTGGCTCCTCTCAGGGTTGAGGTTCCGGGGAAGGGCACGGCGTCACAGCAATCCAACCGCCCTGCTCGCTTCCAGCCTTACGGACAGCCCCGTAAGCCTCAGCCTCAGCCTCGCCCACTGTAACACCCCGATTTTTATTAGGTTCTAATTAAGTGAAATTAAGGGTAATTGACCTTGGTTGGAATTTAATTGGGTTAGAGTGGATAAATTTCTCCTTATTAAAGTGTTATATGTTATTTATTTTATTTTCTTTGTGTGCCTATATGTGTATTTTTAATTTATGTTTAAAGATTTGAAAGTTAGTTGAGCATTGTAGTATTATTTGGGATGTTTTAGAATATTTAGTATTTTTTTAGTAACGGGTGGGCCCCACAACACCTCTATATAATACCCATCAATGTCTCCACTAAGAAAACCTAATTTCCAAAAATACTCTTGGTAGCCTCCATCAATCCTTGTGCCTCCATTCCACTCTCTCTCTCTCTCTCAAAAACCAAAAATCATAATCATTCCACAACCCAAAATCCATACCAATTCTCACCCAATCACAAAACAAATCACATATTCTTGATCCTCTCACCAAATAGAACACTTCTACCGTTTCCATTTTTGAAAGAAGCCATCTTTGTACCGTTCGTGGGGCTAGAGAGAAAGTGAGAAGGAAAGGGGTGTCTCTACGCATAGCATAGGAGGTCTACGAGAGGTAGGGGTTTAGGCATTCTATTTTCATGCATATTGATGATGATTTTATGAAATTAATGTGATGGTCGTTTTTCCCATTAGAAATTTTTGTGCCTTATTATTATTATTATGGTTCTATATATATATATATATATATATATGCGCGTATGGTGGCTGCGAGCAACGCATGCGCGCTTGGTTTTTGTTTTATATATATATATATATATAAATAAATAAAAGACAGTTTATCTGTGTGTATATTACTATTACATATTATTATTACATAAACTTATACCTATTAGCATGTATATGAGTTAATAATAGGTAGGTAACAGGTAGAAATAATAATAATATGATAATGATAGTAATATTGATAGGGAAGATAATAATAAAATATTAACCCTAATAATAATAAAAGAATAATACAGTAAGAACAACAACATGTATAATATATGGTATGTAATGATAATAGTATTAATAATGATAGTAAAGATAATAGTGAGTATAATTAAGGATAACATTACATAAGACAAAGTTAGAAGTGAATAAGATATATATATGATTTATGCATGATTTATATATGATTATATGAGCTGTAAAATATGTTTATACATTATTGTAATATAAAAGTACGATTATATGATAATATATGTTACGTATGATTTATGTAATGTTATGAATTGTATGTGTGTTTAAATGCTATGATGTAATGTTAAGTTATGATATTACGATATAGTGTTATGTACATGTTTAAGATGTAATGGAAAGTTAAAGTAAAGTGCAATAGCCTTCGGCACTACAATGAGAGTTGTTAAGGGAGGAATAACAACCTCGGCATTACAACCTCATTGTTAAGGGAAGGTGAAATACCAAGATAAAACGTTGTAGCCTTCGGCATTACAGTGAGAGTTGTTAAGGGAGGGATGGCAACCTCGGCATTACAACCTCATTGTTAAGGGAATGTGATATTCCCCCCTCTCCCCATAAGTTTAGGATGAGCTCATGCCTAGGGGCCGGTGATGTGGAGGAATACAGGAGGGCGGGCAGTGCCAAAGATTGATTAATGCAAGATAAAGTTGTTTGGCTAAATGTATTATGTTATCTTACGAGTTATCAATTTTATATGTGTAAGGGCACTAGTGCACTACACCAAGACTTTATTTATTTATGCCAGATTAACTGTCTAATTAAAATGGATAAGACGCACTTAGGTAAGACGTTCCGGGAAAAGATTATTTTAAACTTATATCTGAAATGAACTCATTCATGCTCCACTTATTTTATAATTAAACCCGGGGCGGCTTTCTCTACTGAGTCACTTCCCAGTGCTCACCCTATGTTTTTCCCCCATATTATAGAGGAGCAGACAGAGCAGGACCATGGAGCTAGCGAGGAGCAGGCCCAGCCTTAGTTTATTTTTCAGTCCTCCGCTTTATAAACCTATATACATTGATTTGCTTTTCGGTTATGGATTCATTTCAGTTGTTTGAGTTATTTATTTCAAGTTCGGACCTATGTTAGCCGGCAGCTATTTATTTGACATGTATTTATGGTGGAGTCTCATAAGTCATTGCATTTGGCTTATGGGGTAAAGCCTAATATTTATTCCTTGTGTGTTCATTGATTGTTGGGAGTTATTTATTTGATAGACTATTCAGTTTATATCTTGGCATGACTTATTATTTATCGATTATGTATTTCGCAAAGCCCTTATTTTTATATCGTAAACAAATTGCGAAAATTTTACTCCCGCCTATTTTCCGCGTATATATTTTAAAGTAAAGAATAGAACATGATAACAGAGAGTGACCCTTATGAAATAGCCTAAAATGACTTAAGCATTAAGGGCTATCTAGTAGGAGGTTACATTTTGGTATCAGAGCAGGTCTATCCTACAGGGCTTGGGGTAATGGACCTGTTATGCTATTGTTGCATGTACGGTAGTTATGTCACGCATAAAACCTCGTATGTATGTTAGTTTAGTGTTGAGGTGCGTGATCGTATTGCTTGATTGTCAGTGTAACTGTGCATACCTAGCCATGATATGGAGCCTGATCAACTCGATGTTTATTGTTTCGTATGCACAGGGACATGGCACCTAGCAGAGCGTGTGCTTACGATGTGGCGTACCGGGCCACTATTCTAGGGAGTGCCCAGCTGGAGGATCTCAGCCTTCTTCCTCTCACAGGCCACAACACCAGGGCAGGGTTTTCACGGTTACGGCGGAGGGCGCAGAGCGGTCGGACGATCTCATTCTGGGTATGTGTTTGATTTCTGGAAAATCCTTAGTTGTACTTTATGATTCTGGTGCCACGCATTCATTCATATCACATGATCATGCTAGGAGCCTAGGTCTGCATATGTCAGAGTTACCTTATGACCTTCTAGTATCTACCCCTACAGCTGCACCCCTTAGGACATGTTTAGTTTGCATGAGATATAGGTTTCATATAGATAATAGAGCATTCATCTTTGATCTCATCTGCTTGCCCATGACAGGTCTAGGCATTATCTTAGGCATGGATTGGTTGTCCGCCAATCGAGTCTTGCTTGATTGCCATGCAAAATCTGTGATCTTTCCTTCTGTTCCTTCTGCATTAGTCACACCCGTAGAGCTGTATGTTAGTGCCATTAGGCTTAACTGTTGTGGGGTTTCGAGTGATGCTTACATGTTTCTCGCCGCTAGTGAGGTTGTAAAGGGTCAGGTGTTGAGTGAGCTACCCATAGTGAGAGATTACCCGGAGGTTTTCCCTGAGGACATACCCGAGTTTCCCCCAGCTAGAGAGGTTGAGTTTGCCATAGACCTAGTACCCGGGACGGGACCCATATCCATAGCACCCTATAGGATGGCCCCCGGAGAGTTGGCGAAGCTTAAGACTCAGTTGGAGGAGCTGTTGGAGAAGAGGTTTGTCAGACCGAGTGTATCACCTGGGGGAGCGCCGGTGTTGTTCGTGAAGAAGAAGGACAGGAGCATGAGGTTGTTCATAGACTACAGGCAGCTGAACAAAGTGACCGTCAAGAACAAGTACCCGCTGCCTAGGATAGACGATTTGATGGACCGGCTGAGAGGTGCCCAGGTGTTTTCGAAGATAGATTTGAGGTCAGGGTACCATCAGATTCGTGTGAGGGATGAGGACATCCCGAAGACGGCTTTCAGGACTCGTTACGGTCACTACGAGTTCACGGTTATGTCCTTTGGACTGACCAATGCTCCTGCGGTGTTCATGGATTACATGAACAGGATCTTTAGACCCTATTTGGATAGGTTCGTTGTTGTCTTCATTGACGACATTCTGATCTATTCGAAGACGCGAGAGGAGCATGAGAGCCACTTGAAGGTGGTGCTGGAGGTGCTGAAGGAGAAGAAGTTGTTCGCGAAGCTGTCGAAGTGCGAGTTCTAGATGGAGGAGGTGAAGTTCTTGTGGCACGTTGTGTCGAAGGGAGGCATCTCTGTGGACCCTAGTAAGATAGAGGTTGTGATGAGCTGGGAGCGACCTACTACGGTGACTGAGATTCGGAGCTTTCTTGGGCTAGCCGGATATTACCGTAGGTTCATTTCGAACTTCTCCCAGATAGCATTACCCTTGACGAAGCTTACTAGGAAGAATGCTGCTTTCGTTTGGTCGGAGGAGTGCGAGAGTAGCTTCACGGAGTTGAAGAAAAGGTTGACCTCGACTCCAGTGCTTACACTATCAGACCCCAGTGAGCCCTATGAGGTTTACTGTGATGCTTCAGGGAAGGGGTTGGGATGCGTGCTAATGCAGCATCGCAGCGTTGTGGCATATGCTTCACGGTAGTTGAAGCCACACGAGCTTAATTACCCGACTCATGACTTGGAGCTTGCGGCACTGGTGTTTGCTCTGAAGATGTGGAGACATTACCTGTATGGGGTCAGGTTCGAGGTGTTCTCTGATCACCAGAGTCTCAGGTATTTGTTTGATCAGAAGGAGTTGAACATGAGGCAGAGGCGTTGGATGGAGTTCCTAAAGGATTATGATTTTGAGCTGAACTACCATCCAGGGAAGGCGAATGTGGTTGCGGACGCGTTGAGTCGTAGGATGGTGAGCATAGCCCACGTGATGGTCAGAGAGGCCCAGCTGATAGAGCAGTTTAGGAACCTGGACCTAGGAGTTACCCTTACCCCCACCAGTGTGAGAGTGAGCCATCTTCAGGTGTCGAGTGTCTTTCTGAGGGAGATAGCGAGGGCGCAGCAGGAGGACGAGGAGTTCGGGAAGGTGTTGAAGGCTGTTTGCGAGGGACGGTTGCAGGGTTTTGCGGTGGACAGAGATGGTTTATGGAGGTTTGACGGGCGGGTGTGCGTTCCTGCGAGTGGTGACCTTCGGAGAGCGATTCTGGAGGAGGCTCACAAGAGCCATTTCACCATTCATCCTGGGATAGATAAGATGTACCAGGACTTGAGGAAGATGTTCTGGTGGCAGGGACTGAAGAGAGACGTAGCTGCTTAGGTTAGCAAGTGCCTGGTGTGTCAGAAGGTGAAGGCGGAGCATAGGAGGATGACGGGACTGCTACAGCCGCTGAGTGTGCCGGAGTGGAAGTGGGAGAGCATATCCATGGACTTCGTGTCTGGGTTGTCGAGGACTCAGGCAGGGCACGACGCGGTGTGGGTTATTGTTGATCGGTTGACCAAGTCGGTTCACTTTCAGGCGATCAGGATGACCTACCCTCTTGAGAGGTTAGCAGAGATCTATATTCGGGAGGTGGTGAAGCTCCATGGTGTGCCGAAGACGATAGTCTCGGATCGTGATCCGAGGTTCGCGTCTCGCTTCTGGAGGGCTTTCTAGAAAGCGCTCGGTTCAGAGTTGAGCATGAGCACGACATATCACCCTCAAACGGATGGACAGTCTGAGAGGACTATTCAGACTCTGGAGGACATGTTGAGGGCATGTGTGCTGGATTGTCTTGGAAGTTGGGATAAGTTGCTGCCCTTGATAGAGTTCTCCTACAACAACAGCTACCAGGCGAGTATAGGGATGACACCTTTCGAGGCTTTGTATGGGAGGAAGTGCAGATCACCCTTGTGTTGGTATCACCCCGGTGAGGCGAGTGTGCTAGGACCCGATCTTGTGAGGAAGACGACTGAGCAGGTGAAGAGGATTAGGGAGAGGATGGTCACGGCTCAGAGCCGCCAGAAGAGCTATGGTCATCAGAGGAGACGACCCTTAGAGTTCTCAGTAGGCGAGCATGTGTTTTTGCGAGTTACCCCTACGACAGGTATAGGACGAGCCATGAAAGTTAAGAAGCTTAGCCCTAGGTACCTTGGTCCCTTCGAGGTCTTGAGTCGTGTCGGGTCAGTCGCTTACCGAGTGGCCTTACCTCCTAATCTCTCAAACTTGCATGATGTCTTCCATGTTTCTCAGCTGAGGAAGTACATCTCCGATCCTAGTCATGTCTTAGAGCCGGAAAGTGTACAACTAAGGGATGATCTGTGTTTTGAATTGCCCCCTATGAGTATCGTTGACCGCAGCGTAAAGAGGTTAAGACGGAAGGATGTGCCTTTGGTCAAAGTGGCTTGGGGCGGAGGTCGGTTAGGAGACTTCACATGGGAATTTGAGGACGAGATGCGTCGCCAGTTTCCATCTTTGTTTGCAGGTACGAATTTCGGGGACGAAATTCTTTTTAAAGGGGGGAGAAATGTAACACCCCGATCTTTATTAAGTCCTAATTAAAGGAAATTAAGGGTAATGGACTTTAATTGGAACTTAATTGGATTTGAGTGAACATGTTTCCCCTGGCTTAAGGTATCTATGTTATGTGTTTTTATGAGTATTTATGTGTAGTTATGTGTGCTTTGATGTTACATTAAGTCATAATGGGTGTATGGATGTTATTGTATGAGTTGAGACACTTTAGAAGTGTTTTGGGGCATTTTTCACGCCCAGTAATCGATTACAGCTCCTTGGTAATCGATTACAGCAGGTCAAGTTTCAGAATTGGGTTTTTTCGAAGGCCTGTAATCGATTACAAATTCGATGTAATCGATTACATAGCGCACAGAATGAGTTTTTCGGATGTTTAAGTGACGGGTGGGCCCCACGATGACTCTTAAACCCTATTAACTCAGTATATAAGAAAGTAAACCCTAATTTCCACCTCATTTGGTCAGAAACACTCTCCCTCTCCATCCCAGAGCCTCCATTGTTTCTCTCTCAAGAACCCTCATAGCCATAGCCATTCCACGTTAAGAAAAAACCCACAAATAATCGCTCAATCCCAAAAATAATTACATATTATTGATCCTCTCACCAAGCCGGACGTTTCTACCGGTTGCTTTTCCCCGAAAAGCGTCATCGTTGGAGTCGGGCCGTTCGTGAAACTAGGATTCCGTCTTAAAAACAAGGATTGTCTTCAAGAGGTAGGGGTTAGGCATTCTAAACGTTATGTAATTGCATGATTGTCACTAAATTAATGAAGTATTGAATGTTGTGCATTGTTTTTCCCATTAGGGTTCATGAAAGGGTTGATTTATGAAATTGGCTTTGAGAAAGAAAAGGGTTTTATGAATTGAGAAGCGTTTTAAAAGTATTTTTATGATTATTAATGATATGGCTATGTTTTCTATCGATTGGGACGATGTTGGGTTCATGTTTTGGCCATTGGCTATTGAAAATCGTGTTTTTGGAACTCCAAAGTCGTGTTTCACGACGTCGTAATCGATTACACGGGTTCGTAATCGATTACGATGTCTGAATTTTCAATCGCGAGAAAACGCTGCTCTCTGCTAATCGATTACAGAGCTGCGTAATCGATTACAGTAATCGATTACCAGTTCCTGTAATCGATTACCAGCCCGTGTAATCGATTACAACAGCGCTGTGTTTGCGAAAATGAACCGTTTTGACCCTTTATGTACCCTAATGCGTTCTACAACTAGTATGGAAGATATATATGACTTAATTATGATTTGTATGCAAGTTTAAATGCTGATTGGATGATGTTATGTTGATATGTTATGTTTGTATGAGATGATTGATGGTCATGAATGTTTATGTGACTTATGTGATGAATGTATGTGTTATGTGTTGTGAACTGAGACGTCACTGGGTGGCGCATGTATGATGTTAAGACGTCACCGGGTGGTGCGTGCTTAATAAAGACGTCACTGGGTGGCGCAAAGATTTCAGAGTAGCCTTCGGCTTGTGATCGAGAGGCTGTAGGAGGGGGTTGGCATCCTCGGCGCTACAGGTCCGTCACTTGCAGTTGGTGAATATCCCCCTTTTCCCCATTTCGTTAGGATGAGCTCATGCCTAAGGGTCGGTGCAGCGGAGGTTACAGGAGGGTGGATAGGCCATAAGACATAATAAGTGATAAAGTGATAATGAGTTACAGTTCAATAAAGTGTCAGAGAACATAGCATGATAATTGATTAAGTTTCCCTATATGACTAGATGACACGTAGAGTACACACACGAAGGCTATAATTATGTATAATGTATGTATGATGTAAAATGAACAAGAGGCACTTAGGTAAGTCGTTCCGGGAAAGATGATTTTAGAACTTATAACTGAAATTGAATACATTCATATTACACCGATTTTATTAATAAACCCGGAGCGGCTCCCCTACTGAGTTACTTTCCAGTACTCACCCCACGTTTTTCCCCCCATTTTAGATGATGAGATTCAGCAAGACACAGGAGCGGATGAGGAGCCCGCGCAGCTTTAGTTTATGCAGTTTATTTACTTCTAGACTTATCAGTTCTCGTTATTACGTTATGAATTATGTTTATTTCATATGTTAGCATTTATTTGTACTTACTTTGAGTCCGGACATATGTTAGCCGGTATTTACTTTTCAGTTATGGTTTGTATTCGTGGAGTCTTATGGGCCTCAGTTTTAGGCTCATGAGATGACACCTATTATTACTATTTACTTTCTTGGTTGTATGTTTGGGGAGACTATGTTTGTTTATTTCTATTTATTTTATGAGGTATTATTCAAACTATATCATGTGTCATATATTATCGCTATATTATACGCAATGCCCTTATGTTTATATTCCGCAAACGATTTTCGAAAAATTCTCCCATGTATTTTCCGCGTACAAGTATTTTAAAAACAAGTATAAGTATGATAACAGGAGGTAACCCTTATGAAATGGCCCTAAATGACTATAGCACTAGGGGCTATCTAGTAGGGTGTTACATCTTGTTGGCCGCCTCATCTATCTTAATGCTACACGTCCTGATGTGTGTTATGCTACTCAACAGTTGAGTCAATTCATGGCCAATCCCACTGATACGCACCTCCGTGCCACTCATCGCGTCCTTCATTACTTAAAGGGCTCTCCTGGTCAAGGTCTTTTGTTTCCACGGACTTCTACCCTTCGTCTCCAAGGTTTCAGTGATGCTGATTGGGCTGGGTGTCCTGATTCTTGTCGATCTGTCTCTGGCCACTGTTTTTTTCTGGGTGATAGTTTAATTTCTTGGCCAACAAAGAAACAGGCCACCGTTTCTCGCTCTTCTTCTGAGGCTGAGTATCGCGCATTGGCGGCGGCGACTTTTGAACTCCAATGGCTTGTTTTCTTGCTGCGTGACCTGAAAATTGACCTTGCCCATACACCTGTTCTTTATTGTGACAATGACAGTGCCCTTCATATATTAGCGAATCCTGTTTTCCACGAACATACGAAGCATGTGGAAATTGATTGCCATGTTGTTTGGGAACGATTACAGAATGGTCTGATGCATCTGATGCCAATTTCCTCTTCTCTGCAATTAGCTGATATATTCACAAAGGGCAGCGCTCCCAGCAATATTCGCTTGTTCTTGTCCAAACTTGGTGCTGTTAACATATACCAACCCCAAGTTTGTGGGGGGATATTAAGTGAAGAGGATTCTAGAAGATCTGAGGGGATTCATTCATGTGCAGAGAAGCCACGTCCACATCCAACTCCCAACAACCACCACTAACTCTCTCTCTTCTTTTCTCCATTTTCATCTTAGTTGTGATCCGTGAATCAAGGATCTCAATAACAGATTCGGGATGTATTTTTTCTTCTGTACTTCCTTTTTATTTTTGCCTCACAGTGTTCCTCCCTTTTAGTATATAAGCACTGTTGTACTTCACTCTATGTAGAATTTTCTGATTCTCATCAATATATCAATGAAAGTTTTAGTTATATCAGCAACTTTTCTTAATAGTGGTGGTGGACGGGTGTCTTGTTGCTGCTGTTGTGTGTTGTTGTGTTGCTCCGTTGTTGCATGGAGCTGCCGATGGAGGACGAGGAAGGTGCGGACGAGCAGCTGACTGGGAACGGCGGTGAGGGTTGGTGTGCGAGCGGGTGTGATGATGTGCGGGTGGTGGTGAGCACGTGATGGCGTTCCTGTGATGATCATGATGATGTTACTATGACCCTCACATTTTTATTGTGTATTTTTTCTCTCAAAACCATTGGCCTCCCCCTGCTAAGAAATTAATGTGATGGATCTCTTATTGATGTTAATTGATTTAATTGTGATTATTAGAGTTAAATTTGATTTGATTTTATTTTATTTTGTTTGATTCTAATTGATTATGTTTGATTTTATTTGATTGATGCTGATTTAATGAGATTATGATTGAAATTTTATTTTTATTTATTTTTCTTTTTTTTGTTTTTAAATAAATATTCGGACAAAATACGGTGTTTACAATTGGAATTTCAAATTATAGGGTACTTGTGTGACTCATAACTCGCCCTGGACCCAACATTTTCTAAAAGGCACCTAACACACAAACATTTTCTACAAGAACGACGTGGGTTTGAGTTCCGCATTGTACCGGAGGATACGTCGGCGTAGGCTACAACCTGTCAACCCAAAATTAATTTTTAATTTATTTTGTTTCTTTTTATATTTTTTTTATGTGTTTATTTTAATATTTTAAGGGGAAATTAAAAATTATTAAATGATAAATATAGATTTGCATAATTTGCTCTAGGGTAACCGTATTTATACGGATGTATTAGGGGTGCAGTGGGATTAAATTCTCGCCCTTCCCTAATCATAATTTGGTTCCCGAACCTTATCTCTTAAAAGACCAGTTTTCAACAAAATAAAGATTTTCCAATTTTTTCATCATTAAAATTGGTGGCGACTCCATTTTCTCTTATTTTTTTAGTCACGGCACCCCTCGGAGACGTTGTGACAGTTCTAAAGCGGTTTCTGAAGGATACTTCTGAAGATAATTCTAAAGTATTTCTGAAGAATTTTTGAATAAGATTCTGAAGAGTTAAATTTGAAATATATTCTGATTAAAGTTCAAAAAGCTTGATTCTCAAGAAACTTGTTGATGCTTTATGTTAAGTATTTGTGATAAATAAATCTGCTACACATTGTGTTTGATATTAATAAATATATGGTACACATATCATTGAATCACAAATTATATTTTGATATATTTTGCTTAAGACTAACATTTCAACGAGTTCAAAAGACTTGATTGATTTGAGATTTGCAGAATAATATAAAAAGTATCAAGAATTGAAAAAGTTTAAAAAAAGTTGTCACAACCAATTCATCCTCCCTCTTGGGTTTTGAAGTGATATGACCTGCACCACAAACACCAAATACCAAAGATCAAGTGCAAAGGTCATCCTTGAATTGCAAAAACACCATAAAACATATTCGATTAGCCTTTATTTTCATTAATCTCCAAATAAATCCAAATTGTAATAAACACAATAAAAGACTAAGAATAGAGTAAAGAATTACATACAATTGCTCAAATTAAGAGTATAAAATATTGACAAAAATCACGTTATCATGAAACCTTAGCTTGAGGTGTGTGCGAATATAGAGTTTGAGAGAGAAAAAGGCAAAGAGAGAAACAGAGGAAAAGAGAAAGAATATTATGATTGATTGATGATGATTACAGAGCTGAGATATGAATATATATATCAGCAAAGAATACAGAGAAGATAAGGCAAAACCAACTTAACAGAAAACAAACTAATAACAGAAATAACATAAATGATTTTTGACTCCATATCTCTATCAGCCCCCCTCAAAGTGAGAGTTGGGAGGTCCTGTAACTCGATGTTTGCTTCTGAGATTGTTGAACCTGGTTGAGGAGATTGGTTTTGTAAGAAGATCAGTTGTTTGCTCCTCAGCAGGTATATGGGAAATCAGAACCTCCTTCTTCTTAACAAGATCACGAACATAGTGAAAATCTATAGCAAAGTGCTTGGTTCTATTGTGCATTACAGGGTTTGCAGTTAACAAAACTGCACTTCTATTGCACAGAACAGATGCGGAAGAGTGGTGGTGGGAATATGTAACTCATGAACCATGTTTTTAATCCAAGATAGCTCAGTAATGGCAGCAGCTATTGCCCTGTACTCGGCCTCCGTACTAGACCTAGAGACAGAAGTTTGTTTCCGGGATGACCAAGATAGCAGATTAGGCCCAAAATAAATGCAGAACCCGGTAGTTGAGCGCCGATCATCATGATCGGAAGCCCAGTCTGAGTCGGAATAGGCAGTAAGAGTTTGATCCTTAGAAGGAGAGATAACTAATCCAAAAGATGGAGACCCTTGAAGATAATGAAGAATCCTTTTGACTGCACTCCAATGACTTTGAGATGGAGATTGCATAAACTGGCACACTCTGTTGACAACAAAGGAGATTTCCGGTCGTGTGATAGTAATATATTGGAGGGAACCAACAATTTTCCTGTAATATGTTGGATCAGAGAAAGGTTCATCACAGGATTTTGTAAGTTTTATAGAAGCAGCCATAGGAGTTTCAATAGGCTTGGAGTGTTGCATCTTGGCTAGGTGAAGAAGATCAGAAATGTATTTTGTTTGGGACAAATGAATAGCTCCAGAGGACTGATGTTGAACTTGAATTCCAAGAAAGTAATGCAAAGGTCCGAGATCTCGCAGCTCAAATTGTGACTGAAGTTGTTGAATGAGATTAGTGATGGCAGAGGAAGAAGAGCCAGTAACAATGACATCGTCAACATAGACAAGCATATAGATGCAATATTCTTTATTGTTGAGGAAGAAGAGAGAAGGATCACATTTTGAATTTTGGAAACCAAGACTAAGAAGAGTGGTTTAAAGACGCTCAAACCAAGCCCGAGGGACTTAATTGAGGCCGTAGAGGGAGCGATGAAGACGACAGACTAAGGAGGGGTCAGAGGATTGAAAACCTGGAGGTTGAATCATATAAACTTCCTCCTTGAGATTGCCATTTAAGAAGGCATTAGTGAAATCTAACTGCAAAATCTTCCAGTTGTGAGATACTGCCAAAGAAAGGACGAGGCGAATGGTTGGTGGCTTGATGACCGGACTGAAGGTTTCAGTGTAGTCAAGACCTTGCTGTTGATGAAAACCTTTTGCTACAAGGCGAGCCTTGTAACGAGAAACAGAGCCGTCTGGATTATACTTGACCCGGAAGACCCATTTGCATCCAATAGCTGGTTTGTTAGAAGGCAATTTGCAAAGAGTCCACGTATTGTTTTTTATTAGAGCACTATATTCTTCTTTCATAGCTTGAGACCAGTGAGGGGAATTGATTGCATCATGTACTGTGGTAGGCTCAAGAATAGCTGAAAAAGCCTTTGGTTTGAAGACTCCTGCCTTAACACGAGTGACCATGTTGTGAGTATTTGTATTTGACAAGGGTGGGGCCGCAGGAGAGGTTTCTGATGCTGAAAATCTGGTATTGAGAGAAAGAGAAGCATCAGCAGCAGACCTGTCAATCAAAGAAGAGATAGAAGTAGTTTGTGCAGTAGTAGAAGGAATTAAAGATAAGGTAGGAATGGATGAGATAGGAGGAGAAGAAGTAGATGATTTTGGTGTAGATGGAACAGCAGTTTTAGAAGGAAAAAGTAATTCATTAAAAAGAACATGGCGCGAGATAATCACTTTACCCGAGGTTGTGAGACATTTGTATCCCTGATGTATTGGACTGTATCCAATAAAGATGCATAAGTCAGTCTTGAAATCAAGTTTATGAGTGTTGTAAGGGCGTAGAAGAGGATAACAACCACACCTAAACAACCGAAGCATAGAATAATCTGGTTTAATTTTGAAGAGCCTTTCATGAGGTGTTTGCATGCTTAGAACTGGTGTTGGTAGAATATTGATGATATGTACAGCAGTAGCAAAGGCTTCCATCCAAAATTTTAGAGGAAGAAAGGCATTTGCTAACAATGTAAGTCCAACTTCAGTGACATGACGATGCTTGCGCTCAGCACATCCATTTTGTTTACTAGTATGTGGACAACTAAACCTATGAGTGATTCCTTGTGATTGTAAGTGTTTACTCAGGAACTGAAATTCTTTTGCATTGTCTGACTGCATGCATTGTATTTTTGTTCCTAGCTGCAGCTCAGCCGATTTTTGAAAAAGAAGAAAGGCTTTGAAAACTTCAGATTTAAGATGCAAGAAGTAGATCCAAGTGTAGCGGGTATAAGCATCAACAAATATGATATAATATCGTGCTCCATTAGTTGATATCATAGGGGCGGAACCCCAAATATCTGTAAACACTAATGCATAGGTGAGTATACGAGTTGATGAGGATTGAAAAGGAAGTTTATGAGCTTTACCAAGACAACAAGCATGACAAAGAGATGGTATATTACTTATAGATGCGGAGATATTACAGTTATGAAGAACATGTTGAGTGATTTTATTAGAAGCATGGCCCAATCGAGCATGCCAAATGGAGAACAAGGAAGATGTATTATCAGTTTCAGAATTATTACAAGAGGTGTTGATTACATTTGAAAATGAAGATAAAGTATTATTTCCTAAATCTAAAGTACAAGAATTATTAACAGCAGGTAAAGAAGTTGATTGTAAGGCTTGAATCTGGTGAGGGAAGGGATAAAGGCCTTTAATCGCTGGTACTTGTAGGAGTAGCTGATGTGTGTCCTGACTAAAGATGAGAAATCTATCAGCATGGAATTGGAAATAGACATTATGATCCTTTGCAAATTTATTTACACTAACCAAGTTTTTGCAGATAGATGGAACATGTAAAATATTATTAAGAATGAAGGATTGTTTAGTTGAAGGAAGAACAAGATGAGCATGTCCAGTATTAGCAATGGGAATACCAGTCCCATTGCTAACGCGGACTTGAGATAAACCTGTATAAGGAGCGGCTGAAGACAGATTGTTCAAGTCATAGGTCATGTGGCTGGAAGCTCCAGAATCATTGTACCACAGCGGATCATTGACAGTGGAGGGATTAGCTATAGATGCAGAAGGTGTTCCAAGAATGCTTGGTAAGGATGAAGGAGGCGGAGGGGTGTACTGAGTAAGGGGAGTAACATGAGTATGGTAGGCATGTGGTTGAGCAGAGGAGGAGTATTGAGTAGAGAAGGGGGTGGAGGTTTGATTTGGTAGGTTGAAATTGGGATTGAACCTATGGAAACAATCCCACACAGTATGTCCATGTTTGTTGTATAGTTGACATTGCAGGGATGAGAAGGAGCCACGACCTGTGTTGGAGCGGCCAAAGAACCTTCCTCTGGCACGCCTGCCAAAGCCTCTGCCTCTAGTTGACAGATATTGAGTAGATTGAGCATTTCTTGAGCTAGTGTTGGCAACATTGGCTTGAACCAGAGAGGAATGCATGCCAAGATCTATCTTGGTTGATCTTTCAATTCTTTCTTCCATATTGATCAAAACAGATTCCACTTCTTCGACAGTATAGGTATTTTTGTGTGACAGTAGAGATGCAATGGTTGGATTATACTCGTCAGGTAGGCCGTCAAAAATATATTGAATATGATTTGAGGCAGAAATAGGTTCACCAACAGCTTGTAATTGATCAGTAAGCTTCTTCATTTCAAGAAGAAATGATGACATGGATGATTGTTTCTTGATATTGCGTAATTGACTCTTGAGACGGTCGGTTCGAGCAGCTGTGTGAGCAGAGAAAAGATGAGCAATTTTGGACCAAACGTGGCATGCATTTGTGCATCCAACCATTCTGATTCGAAGAGAGGGGGAAAGAGAGGCAAGAAGTCATGATTTTATAAAGGAATCTTGACGAATCCAGAGCTTTAAGGCATCAGAAGATTGCTTGGACAGATTTGCGGAAGCGGTAGATGATGGAGGAATATTTTCTTCATCAAGGTAACTTGCAAGATCACAGCCAATGATAGTGGCCATAGCCTCATCAAGCCATGGGAGGTAGTTGTCCTCCTCAAGATCAAGTTTGATTGACACAGGGTTGGAGAAAGTATGAATGGTGGAGGGGGAAGCATTTTCAATAGCCATTGGATCGGATTCAGATGTATCGGAATCTGAATTGCTGGTTGATGATACCATGTGCGAATATAGAGTTTGAGAGAGAAAAAGGCAAAGAGAGAAACAGAGGAAAAGAGAAAGAATATTATGATTGATTGATGATGATTACAGAGCTGAGATATGAATATATATATCAGCAAAGAATACAGAGAAGATAAGGCAAAACCAACTTAACAGAAAATAAACTAATAACAGAAATAACAGAAATGATTTTTGACTCCATATCTCTATCAAGGTGTTCATATGAAATACCACCACCAACAAGAAATATGTCCAACTAGTATCCAAATTATGCTATATACATAATATGAAATGTGTGCTATATGTATATAGTACACGTAATTATAACACACATTTCATGTTATGTATAGCACACGTTGGATACTAATTAGACGTGTATATGTTGTATAACCAACATTGTTGTTTAATTTCAGTTATGATGATTCTGTTTTTAATAGTTTTTAACCGTGCGTGAGGAGTGTGTGCCAACATTGTGAGCGCAGGTGGGACTACCAAAATGGAGAGAAAATTATCTTATGCGCCAATATTATTATGTAGAACAAATGTACAATTATATAGAACAAATGTACACATGCGATAAATACAAGCTAAGGCGACAATAACTACCTTTTGGAGTTCACACTCATTTGGGTAGTTATTTTTTAAATTCTAAAATTAAAATTACAAAAATAAAATAAATATAACCTCCATTTCCATGTTATTTCTTTTACTATTCTTTTTCTATTTTTTCTCCATTTTATACAAAAAAATTTAGAAAATAAATAATATGACTCAAAAAAAATAAGAATGCGTCTTGACGGGTACGAAGTGCCCGACAAGACGCTAGTAATTATAGTACGAATGATATTATACATATTTATTGACTATTTTGACCGAAATTTTATCGTACATCAATCTTCATTAATATATATATAGAGTTAAGTCACGTACACATGGGTTTTATTTATTGGCCCCGAAGTCAATCATCATGCCTTTTCTCTCTCAACATTCCTCCACTTTCTTAGCAGCGAAACAAGGAAACTACATGAAATGCAAGACAGCACTACATTTTTGCAAAACTTTATGAAAAAGTGTTGGGACCATAGGCAACAGAAAATGAATTGTGTAATGTGTACCAAACAAACACTACCCACCGGATGGAATGCACACTCACTCGCTCACATGGCGTCCAAATCTCCAATCCAACAACGCTAAGCGCTCATCAAGGAGACGTGATAGGAGATCAACATCTTTATCCTCAATCCATTTGTAAAAACTTTCCAAAAGTTCGATGCTTGATGACGTGGATTCTGAGAATCAAATCTATCATCACGAATCTCTAATAACTTTTTTTCAATTAATAAAATCCATACTATTAATTTTTTAAAATCATTAGATAGAAACTTTTATCACATGTCGATTCTTGAAAGATTTTAAAACTAGTATTTTTTATCGGTGCATGCACGATGATAAATTATATTTTTAATATTAAAATTTAGAAATATAAGTTATGTTTGAAATATTAAGACAATGTATATTTTGTAAAAAAAATTAAAATCAACATATATTTATTATGTAATGATTAATCATTATTGATAAATTACTATGTATATAAGATATATATTTACATAAATGCATAGAACCAACTACATTAAAAGTAAAAAATAATATAAAGATAAATACTTAAATTAAAGTAAATACTTAAATTAAAGTAAATATTTATTTTCACATAATCATTAATTTCATGGATGTCAAAATTGCATTGAAATGAAAATTATCATAAACTTAGAAAATTATAAATTAACTTAGTTTCGACCTAGACAATAAAGTGATATATACAATATAATTAATATAAAATAATTATAAAAAATTGAAAAAAAAATTATGTACAATATATAATTGATTATTAAATATATGACTCATTTTATATTGATGAATATATAAAATTAAAATAAAAAATATCTTTTTTTATGTCATTCTTTTTTCTTTTTCTATTTTTGAAATTTCTCCTGGTTGTGTTTGGAAGCTAACAAAAATGAGAAATTAAATGAATTGAATGGAATCACAAATCATTTTCATCTAAATCCAACCAAAAATCAAGGAATTTTAAAATACATGGTTAGAATTTCTTAATAATTATAATTCATTTTATTTCTCATTATTAAAAATTCCAAACATAAGAATTAATTTACAAATCAATTCAATTATATAAATTTGCTATTCCAAACACACCCACTAAGTTCATTAAAAAAGTGATCCGCGTAGGTATAAATGTTTGAAGGAATAATTATATATGTTTATATGTAAGAAAATTAAATAATTTTTAAATTATTAAGAAGAAGAGTTTAATTATAATACGTATATAAAATTTTTTACAAAAAGTAAAGAAAGTAAAAAAAAAAATTGTTATGAGCTAAATAGAAATATAGAAGAAAGGAGAAAATATTTTTTTAAAATTTTTATTTATTATTATTTGAAGTTCATAATATTTATTATCTAAAATACATTATCTAATAACTAAAATTAACTATTTTATGTTGTGAATTTTTATTATTGATGTGCATGATTTTTTTTTTTGTTATAATTGTCTTTGATTTATTGTCTCATTAATTTTTTTTCTTTTTACTTCTTGAAACACATATCATGTATCTTGACTAGTTTACTAATTAATGAACTACTATTATTTTAGATTTTTAGTTCAAGTAATGTATAATGAACTAATTTTATAAAATATTATAATAATACACTATTCAATTAATATATTCACAAGTTTTAATGTCCACTTGAAGACTCTCCACTAAGTAGTTTTTAATTATACACATTTCCTTAATTAAAAACTATTATTTTTTAATTAAAATAATAAATTCTATATTAATGACACTTGATAAAACTTTTCAATTTATTCCTCTCAAATTTTTATATTAATAGATTCAAACATTTAAAAACTTATTAAAAATTAAAATTATTCAAATAAGTAATATAAAGAGAACTTTTGTCGTCAGGTGTCAATTTCTGAGGGACTTTAGAATTCAAATATTCGGAAAATTTGCTAAAAATGAAACTATTCAAAAAATAAGTAACATAAAGTTATAACATTTTTTAACAAAATTCTTTACTTAAATATTTAAGACCTAATATACACATTTTTCAGAAATCTATTATAAGAGTTTAATTTTAATGCATTGATAATGTAAATGTATTTTACACTATCATCTATTCAAAAAACTCTGTTTATATGATTTTTCAAGTAGTAGGAGAGCGAAAATACAATCACGATTGACGTAACAACACATGATTGGATGACTGTGTAAAAAAATGTAATGAAAATTAAATACATATACATACGTATACACTTATATGCAACAAAAAGAGTAAATTTTTAGAATAATTTAATTTAATAATTATTGAAAAAAATTATTTTAATATTTTAAACCAATGTGTTTAGAAAATATAAAAGTTATTAAAAAACACAAACTTTTTGCTTAACCTGCACGGACATAACCATGCATTACATATATTTTTACGTATAATCTATATCTATACTACTGATATTTAATAACCATTGAGTAGAAATGTGTGCCACATGTCAATTCCTGAGATATCTAAAATTCAAATATTTAAAAAAACTTATTAAAAATTGAAATTATTCAAATAAGTACGTAATATAAAGAGAACTTTTGCCACATGTCAATTTCTGAGGCACTTTAGAATTTAAACATTTGAAAATTTTACTAAAAATAAAACTATTTACAAAAATAAATAGCATAAAAAGTTATAATACATTTTAATAAAATTCTTTACTTAAATATTTAAGACCTAATATACTCATTTTAGAAAAATCTCTCTCTATATATATATATATGTTCACACCCCGGATTGCGGCCCAATCTGATGGCCCAATTCAATACTCCCACTACGGCCCAAGTAGTGAGTGAGAGTTTTGAGGACTAAGGTCGAATCTCGGACCCCATGAAGGACGAGTCCGGATCGAGGCCCATTAATAATCCAGCGGCCCAAAGGAATTGGATCCGGAGCAGGACTCGGATATGGGCCCATAACCCGACCCGAGGTCGGATAGAATCAACTCCCGATTAGGGCGGAACCTAGAAGCGAGCGGATAGCGACGCCGAGAAATCCGGAGCCACGATCGACACTACGCGGGTCACTCCAACACGCCGCGGAAAGCGGGGAGGCCGTTACCCGAGTCGTACGGCGTTGGCGGCACGGAAATGGCTCCAATCCCCCTCTATAAATAGGGTGTTCCCACAGAGTATCAAGTACGCTTTCAGTTGAGTTCCCATACACTAAGTGATTATTGACTTAAGCTTCGGAGTCCTTTCAGGGAAAACACCCCCCGCGCCTTGGAGAGTTGATGTGCGAGGAGTCAGATTCCGGCGACAGTTCATACCTCGGCCAAAGGTACGGAACATTGGCGCTGTTGCCGGGGACACACCACAACACTTTTCGAGGTCGGTTTACCTTTAAAGGGACCGAAGCAAGATTGTGAAACTGGCTAGAACAAAAACCACTGTCCGCTTAGTTAAACCCGGAGATCCAGGCTACCCGATGGACGGAACGCAGGACGGACATTGCGAAACGATTCATGAAACGGATCAGTCACAACATCAGCCTCCCCCGAACCAGCAGGAATTGGTTCTCGGAGCAACGGGGGGAGTTGAAGCCGACCAGCAACCAAGCACGGTTGCGACAAACAATGAAGTCGGGCCTAGCACAGGTCCCGATGTGCTGCAGGCGGTACAGCTAATTCGGGACCAGCAGGAAAGGCTCCGAGCTCTGGAGCAAGAAATGGTGAGGCTACTTCCTCTGGAGGAGCAACTCCGGAGGGAGGAACGCCGAAACCACAATGTTGAGGAAAAACTCCTTCATGAGCGAGAAAAGGTCAAGGACCTAGCCCAACGCCTACGAAGGCTTGAGCGATAACAGAAAAAGGAACTTGCCAGAAATGGTCGGAACGGGCACTCCTGGGAGAAAAAGCAGGAGCGACCGAGATCCGATGAGCAACGTCGAACTCAAGAACCCGATGATCGCCAAGAAAGATCAAGGAGGTCTTGGGAAAGGGAGAGAGACCGTCAGTCCCAGAACTATTATGATGAGCAAGAACACTCCCATACCCACACCGAGCACCAAAGTACGGTCAGAAAGGGGGGAGGGTTCCAATTCCGGTCTGAAGGCCCTCTAGCCCCCCATATTCTGAAATACCAGATGCCCCCAGGTCGGACCTCGCCAGGACTGAAATATGACGGGACCACCGACCTTGAGGAGCATCTTGAAGCTTTTAAGTCCCGCATGGACTATGATGGGGCGGAGGATGAGGAACGATGCCGAGCGTTCCCGATCACCTTGCTGATGACGGCCCTAAAATGGTACAACCGTCTTCCGTCAAGATCGATCTATTGTTTTTCCGACCTCGCAGCCCAGTTCTTGGCCCATTTCACAACAAGAAAAACAAAGTCAAGGTCCGTCGTGAGCCTAATGAACATCAAGCAGAGGCAGGGGGAGACGCTTAGAGCCTATTTTGAAAGGTTTAATGTTGAAGCGCTCCTTGTAAGGGATTTGCATGTCTCCAATGCAATTACCCTACTAATCAACGGACTCCGCTGGTCTCCATTTGCCGAGTCCCTCTCCAGGTCGGAGCCAACGACCATGGAAGAGATCCAGGACCGAGCGGCGGAATACATAAGGGCTGAGGAAGCCATGATGGCTAAAATGGAGAGGGAATCAGCGGAGGACAAGACATAGGAGAGAAGAACTGAGAAGGCCCGACCTCAGAAGCCTAGGGAGGAAAGACAGAGGTCGAAGAAAAAGGAACGGGCCCCAACAAGAGGAAAGTTTTCCGACTACACCCCCTTGTCACGATCGATAAGTGAGGTGTACAAGGAGATACAGCAAACCGAGCAGTTGTCCAAGCCAAGGCCAGTGAGGACAAGGGCGAATACGAACCGGGGTTTGTACTGCAGCTATCATGAGCAGCACGGACATCGGACGGAGGATTGTTATGACCTCCGAGATGCAATAGAAGAACTGATCCGAGCGGGCAAGCTCGTGAAGTATGTGGCCGAGAAAAGGGGTCCGAAGAGGAAGAGAGAAAGAAGCCCTGATGATGAAGGGTGAAATCCGAGAAGCAGAAGAACTGAGCCCAGGGTAGATGGCGAGCCCGAAAATAGCTCCGAGGTGGTGAAGACAATTCACACCATTGCGGGGGGTTTTACGGGAGGAGGAGCCACATCCGCAGCAAGGGAGAGAGCGCTCAAAGAAATTATGAGAGTGGAGAAAAAGGGGTTGACATCGCGGGCGTCGAAAAAAGCCGCGGTGCCAATTACCTTTTCCGATCTCGATAACCCCAGGGTAGAAGCCGATTATGCCGACCCCTTGGTGGTGTCAGTCATAGCTCGGAACATGGAAATCAAAAGAGTTCTGATTGACATGGGGAGCTCGGCTGAGCTATTAACAAGAAAGGCCTTTGATGAGATGGGCCTGAAAGAATCCGACCTGAAGACATATGATGAGAAGCTAGTTGGATTCTCGGGGTATGATGTGATCAAACCTGACAGTTATATCACGTTGTACCTCACTATGGACACCAAGCCACTCGTAAGGACTATTGAGATTGATCTCATAGTGGCAAAGATAGACTCGGCATATAACATGATCATTGGGAGGCCCGCCTTGTGCAGGCTCGGAGCAGTGGTCTCTATACCCCACTTGGTCATGAAGTTCCCCACAGAGGATGGCAAGGTCGCCATGGTGAAGGGTTGTCAAGTTACAGCTCGAAAATGTTACATAAATAGCCTGAAGATCAAGGAAAGGGTCAAAGGCGAAGAAAAAGAAAAATATAATGAAGAAAAAGAAAAGAAAAAAGCAAGGGTCGAGGTCAACAATGTCGAACTTGACATGCGATCTCGAAACCCAGACCGACCAGAGCCGGAAGATCAACTGGAAGAAGTCCAGATCGGTGAGAGCCCCGAAAAGGTGACTTGAATCAGTGCTAACCTAAGCCCAGTAGGAAAAGGAGCACTGATCCAGTTCCTTAAGAATAATTCTGACCTCTTCGGGTGGGAAGCTAAGGACATGCTTGGGATCAGCCCCGAGGTTATGAGCTACCACCTTGCCGTGTACCTGGGCACGAAGCCGGTACAACAGAAGAATAGGAGGATGTCGGCAGAGAAGGCCCGAGCAGTGATTGAACAAGTGGAAGCACTGTTGAGGGCCGGATTTATCAAGGAAGTACAATACCGGACGTGGCTCTCGAACGTCGTGATGGTGCCGAAGTCTAACGGGAAGCTCAAGATGTGTGTAGATTACACCAACCTGAATAAAGCTTGCCCCAAGGACCCTTTCCTACTACCGAGCATTGACAGCCTAGTGGATGCCACATCGGGATTCCGATTCTTGTCCTTTATGGACGCCTACTCAGGGTATAATCAAATCCCCATGAATCCCGATGACGAGAAAAAGACAGCTTTCATCACACCAAGGGCTAACTATTGTAACAAAGTCATGCCCTTCGGTTTAAAGAATGCTGGATCTACATACTAGCGGCTCGTGAACCGGGTTTTTAAAGATGCAATCGGAACCAAAATGGAAGTCTACATTGACGACATGTTGGTAAAAACAAGCTCGGAAGAATATACAATTTCCGACCTCGAGGTCGTGTTCGGAAGATTGAGAAGCCACGGTATGAGACTGAACCCGTTGAAGTGTGCCTTCGCGGTCGAAGCTGGAAAGTTTCTGGGTTTTATGTTAACCCAGAGGGGAATTGAGGCGAACCAGGAAAAATGCAAGGCCGTTCTGGACATGAAAAGTCCGACTTCGGCAAAATAAGTATAGAGGTTGACAGGTCGGCTCGCCTCACTATCTAGATTCCTCTCACTCTTAGCTCGCAAGTCACTGCCTCTTTTCGAGTTGTTGAAAAAGAAGACGGACTTCAACTGGACCCCGGAATGTGAAGAATGAAGCTTTCCAGACCTTCAAACAGTATTTAATGACTCCCCCGATATTGTCAAAACCAGAGGTGGGTGAGAGATTGTACCTTTACTTCTCGGTGGGGGAGCTAGCAATGGGAGCTGCCTTGGTAAGGGAAGAAAAGAGGGTCCAGAAACCTATTTACTTCGTAAGCAAGGCACTACATGGCCCCAAGACCTAGTATCCGAAGCTAGAAAAAGTAGCCTTCGCCCTGATCACAACAGCCAAAAGGCTAAGGCAATACTTCCAAGCCCATACGGTGGTAGTAAGAACAAACGACCCCATGAGGCATATTCTACAGAAGCCCGACCTGGCAGGACGAATTGTGTCATGGGCAGTAGAGCTTTCCGAGTTCGACTTGATGTTCGAGCCTCGGAATGCAATTAAATCACAAGCCTTAGCCGACTTCGTGAGGGAGATGGTTGACGAAGAGGAAGAAAAGGTCCAGTGGACCTTATCCGTTGATGGGTCTTCCAACTTAAAAGGCAGTGGGGCTGGCATTATCCTTGAAAACAACCTGCGCATTCAGGTTGAGATGTCGGTGAGATTCAAGTTCCGAGCTTCAAACAATCAAGCAGAGTATGAGGCATTGATTGCGGGCATAAAACTGGCTCATGATGTCGGAGCTCAGGAACTCACCATCTGCAGTGACTCACAGATCGTCGTCTCTCAAATCGGCGGCGTATACCAAGCCCGAGATGAGCAGTTCAAAAAATATTTGCAGATGGTGACGGGATTATTGAAGCCGTTACAAAAAGCCGAGGTGAAGTATATACCTCGGGAAGAAAACGCCCGAGCTGACGTTTTGTCCAAGCTCGCGAGAACAAAGCTAACGGGGACAAGCAAAACCTTGATCCAAGAAACCATGGAAAGGCCATCTATAGCAGAACAACAAGAGGTCGCAACCATTACAATGTCTCCGAGTTGGATCACCGAGCTAGCTCAGTATCTCAGGCTCGGAATCCTACCGGAGGATGAAAAGGCTGCGACAGTGGTCAAAAGAAGGGCCCCATATTACTCTATGATCGGGGGCCAATTGTACAAGAGGGGATTCAGCCAGCCACTGCTGAAATGCCTCGAGAAAGAACAAGCCGAGTACGTCTTGGAAGATGTCCATGAAGGGGCTGGGGGCAATCACCTCGGAGGCCAGCCCCTAGCGCTAAAAGTAATCCGAGCTGGATACTTTTGGCCTACATTGAAAAAGGACGCAGTGGAGTATGTGAAGAAGTGCGTAAAGTGCCAAGAGCATGCACATCACTACAGTGCACCTTCTGAAGAAATGACTCTGATCTCGGCTTTCTGGCCCTTCAACAAATGGGGCATCGATCTACTCAGGCCTTTCCCAACGGCCCCGGGGCAGGTAAAATATTTAATCGTTGCCATTGATTATTTTACAAAGTGGATTGAGGTTGAACCCCTTGCATCAATAACTGCATAAAGTTGTCGCAAATTTGTTTGGAGAAATATAATAACTCGTTTCGGAGTCCCAAAGGTCATGATCTCAGACATCGGAACGCAGTTTACCGACAAAACATTTCGTGACTTTTTGCAGGGATGGGACATTGAGCAAAGGTTCACTAGCGTAGAGCACCCCCAAGCTAATGGGCAGTGCGAAGCTGCTAACAAAGTGATCCTAAGGGGACTGAAGAATAGGCTCGACGAGGCAAAAGGATCTTGGGCAGAAGAGCTCAGAAGCGTCCTATGGGCCTACAGAACGACGCCGCACTCCACCTCGGGAGAAAGTCCTTTTAGACTCTCCTATGGTAGCGAAGCCATGATTCCAGTTGAGCTCGGAGAACCAAGTTTCCGAGTTGTTAGTTACAAAGAAGCTCACAACTCGGAAGCTAGAAAGGCGGAGCTCAATATGATTGAAGAAGATCGGGATGCAGCCAAGAACCGAGAAGAAGCCCTCAAGCAAAGAGTGGCTAAAAGGTATAACCAAGGTGTAGTCCCGAAGAAGTTTAGAAAAGGCGACTACATCTTGAGAAGAGCCAACATCGGAGCTCCGAACCCGGGAGAATGAAAACTTGCTGCCAATTGGGAAGGGCCATACAGAATAAAAGAATCCCTAGGGAAAGGAGCTTACAAGCTTAGGAAGTTTTATTTGTAATTTTCTTCATTGTAAGTTGTGATACCTCAATCCGTACTCTTTCATACCATGGGATTTTGCCCTAAGGAAGGTTTTGCCCGGGAGGTTTTAACGAGGAGGATTCGAGAAAACATTAATAAATCATTCATTTTCATATTTCTTGTTTGATATTCTATCTTAGTGTCTGAGGTACTAACCTGTCACGTAATAAAATGAATTAAAAGTCAAGTTGGTTAAGACCCCGAGAAGGTCAAAACTCGAGTTGGTTAAAATAAATTAAAACCCAAGTTGGTTAAGACCCCGAGAAGGTCAAAACCCGAGCTAGTTAGAATGAGTTAAAACCCAAGTTGGGTAAGACCCCGAGAAGGTCAAAACCTGAGTTGGTTAAAATAAATTCAAACCCAAGTTGGTTAAGACCCCGAGAAGGTCAAAACCCGCGCTGGTTAAAATGAGTTAAAACCCAAGTTGGTTAAGACCCCGAGAAGGTAAAAACCCGAGCTGGTTAAAAATAAAACCCAAGTTGGTTAAGACCCCGAGAAGGTCAAAACCTGAGATGGTTAATTAAATTAAAACCTGAGTTGGTTTAATTAGGTTGAAATAGAACCCGAGATGGTTATTAAAACTAAAAACCCGAGTCGGTTATTAATGGGAAAGGCTAGATCAAGCAAGCTAAAAATACTAGCACGAATAAGTAAAGCCACATTGCAAGATACAAATATAAAATGTATATTATAATCTCGGAGCTCGAGCAAAATAAGCCGGCACGAACCCTGAAGAGGGAACCCAGGAAAAAATGTACAAGTATTAAACCGACACGAACCCCAAAGGGAACCCGGATAAAAGTAATGAAAGTAAAGGCAAAGGAAATTGTCAAGTACAAATTTAAATAACAAAAATCAAGCATCGGGAGAATTGACGTCGGAGGCATTGGCATCAGCTGCAGTCTCGGAAGCCAGGACATCGAGGTTGGAAGGAGGCGTGGAGAGAGCTTCCTCAGGCGAGTTGGGGTCCACAACGACCAGCTTCCCATCCTCGATCTTCGTGTACATACCAACTTAGCTAAGATCGAGGTCGGGAGCTATGATGCGGACTTGGCCTTTGATATAATCAGCCACAGCCAGAGTAGAGTCAGCCAAGGTCGCCTGCATCTCGTTCACTTCACTCTCAAGCTTGGAGATGCTCTGAGTTGAGGAAAGATGAAGGTTGTCCAGCTCGCCTGTAAGCTCTTCAGTTTTCTTCTTCTCCTCCTTGAGCTCCACCTCGAGGCTGCACCTACCTTCCTCCGAAGCCTTCAGCTCGCCATGAGTAAAGGAGAGGTCCTCCTCTGTAGTCTTAAGCTTCTCCTCCATCACCTTGAGGCGAGATTGAAGAGCCTCAATCTCTCCGGTGCTAGCCCCCTGGGCCTCCCGAAGGGCATCCAGCTCATCTCGGGCACCCCAACCCAACACTACTAAAGGCTCTACATGGCGAAGAACTGAGACGGTCTTCACCAAAGCCCTCTCGCTCCACTAGAGGAAGTTGCGGAGATCCTCCGCCTTCTCGAGCTCAGCGGCCGCGGTCGGATTATGGATCTCCCGGTCGATCATCTCGGGAAAGTTGTATTCCTTCTGGAAAGGGGAGAGGCCGGAAGGACCGGTTGAATCGTGTTTTTTCTTCTTCCGAGCTTCGGAGGGAACAGAGAGACCCAGATCGACGCCTTCATCTAATCCCTAATCCTTGCACTTGGAGCCAGGAGGAGGAGTAGGAGCAGTGGTAGCCACCACAACGGACCCCATGGCAGGGGCAGCTGAGGTGGCAGCCGCAGGAGCAGCCTTCGTGCATGAGCCGCTTGCCGAAGCTTTCTTTTTCTTCTTCCGAGCTAGGCAGATAGCTCGGAGGGCGTCAAGGTTGGTTGCGCCCGTCATAGTGCCTGCAAAGAAAAAAGAGGCTTAGCTAAAGGCAATATCGTTAAAACAAAAGAGCAATAAGGAAAATAGAATTACCAAGCTCTGTCTTGTTATCGGAGTCACTACCCCGAACTAACTTCTTCAGAATGAGGTTTTTCTCTCGATGAGAGTCAAGGAAAAGTCGGGCAAGGCCAAACTCGGTCGGGGTCAAATCCTTGTCTTTTAGGTCCACAGTATAGACATCTCGGTGCCAGTATAGAGGGAACCGAGGAACGCCTTTTTCAGTGGACCAAAAAGGGGTGGTGTTTTCCGCGGCGCGAACCCGGAAGTACACTTCCTTGAAGTTATGAACGAAGTCCTCGAACAGGGTAAAGACCTTCCGACCTGCACGAGCTCGGAGGGAAACCCACCCCTCGGATCCATGGGGAAGAGTGATGTCGAAAATATAGTAAAAGGTCTTCAAGAGGGGGGAAACCCCGAGATGGTCGCAGATCCTCTCGAAGCCTCGGACCATGGCCCATGAATTGGAATGAAGCTAAGAAGGGGCGACCCCCGCGGTCCTAAGCACTCTGATCTGGAAATCGGTAAACGGGATGCGAATCCCAATCCGAGTTAAGAGAAGGTCGTACATGTAGAAGAAGTCACCGGCTCTTGACCATTTTCGAAGGGGACCCTCTCATCGGCTGAAGGGGCCTCAATGATGTATTGGCCACGAGCTCCCTCAGCAAAGAATTATTCGTGGGATTGGACCGCGGTGGCATAAGCCTCATCAACCACCGAGGCGATGTCAAGAGCTTCCTCCCCGGCCCAATTGTACTCATCGTTGAGTAAGAGGGACGCTGAATCTCGGGCTTTGGACGCTTACCCATTACCTACAAAGGAAACTATTCAAAACAGTTTAGAAACTGTTCTCGGAAATTGGGATTTGACGTTTTAAATGGTTTCCGATGAAAGGAAAAAGGGGGGATTAACGGATCCCGTTAAGGGAGGCCGAGCTCCGACGTCACCGCTCGGAACAAATAAAATGTAAACATGAAAACTAAAGCCGGAAAGGAGTATAAGCCTTCTCTGCGAAAAGGGTTAAGGCTCTCCTAAACTCGGACCAGAAACGGAGCCCGAGTAAAAGGGCGACCGAGGTCCGAGCTCCATTGTCTAAACACTCTAAAGTTCCTTAAAATACGATAAGTCGCAAGCAAAAGTTGGGGAAAAAAGCGAGTAAGGGGCGTCTATGGCGACGTAACCCAGGGACTAAAACCCATCGCAGAAAGGAAAAAGTTGTACTCATGGCAAAATCCCACACCAGAAAAAGTAAAGACTAGGAACAATGTAACTTAAATCTAGAGGACACAAAAGGAGCATAGGAGAAGGCGGAAAAACGCCATAACCACAAAGCTTCGAGAAACCAGTGAAAATGCAAGAAAAGCAAGAAAAGAACTTACTAAGTTCAAAGAAGAGAAATCGACCGATGGTGGATGAGGGAAACGGTGAACCTTGAAACTCCTTACGGCGGCGTGTGGTGAAGAGAGTGGAAGAAATCGCAGAAAGAAGAATCTCAGAGAAGGTTAGAAGCAAGAAGACAGGAATGAAAACGATGAAGAAACAGTGAGCCTCGGTGCGGGATTTATACCGCCAAAAGCAGGGGCAGTTCCGTCATTTCGCGTCCCAAAGTAGGGGTATTTTCGGTGATTCACGTGTAAAAGCAGGGACAGTTTCGGAAGATCCGAAACCCATCTCGGAGACGTTTCGTCTCCAATTGACACGTGTCACGCATCTAGCGGCACGATGTGACATGAAGAGACGTGCGTCAGAGGTGGGAAGACACGAAGCACCTCTTGGTCTTTCAACTCGAACCTCGGACTTTGTCCGAGCTCCGAGTTGGGGGCAATGTTCACACCCCGGATTGCGGCCCAACCCGATGGCCTAATTTAGTACTCCCACTACGGCCCAAGTAGTGAGTGAGAGTTTTGAGGACTAAGGTCGGATCTCGGACCCCATGAAGGGCGAGTCCGGATCGAGGCCCATTATCCCTCGAGGCCCATGAACGATCCAGCGACCCAAAGGAATTGGATCCAGAGCAGGACCCGGGTATGGGCCCATAACACGACCCGAGGTCGGATAGAATCAACCCCCGATTAGGGCAGAACCTAGAAGCGAGCGGATAGCGACGCCGAGAAATCCGGAGCCACGATCGACACTACGTGGGTCACTCCAACACGCCGCGGAAAGCGGGGAGGCCGTTACCCCGAGTCGTACGGCGTTGGTGGCACGGAAATGGCTCCAACCCCCCTCTATAAATAGGGTGTTCCCACAGAGTATCAGGTACGCTTTTAGTTGAGTTCTCATACACTGAGTGATTACTAACTTAAGTTTCGGAGTCCTTTCAGGGAAAACATCCCCCGCGCCTTGGAGAGTTGTTGTGCGAGGAGTCAGATTTCGACGACAGTTCATACCTCGGTCAAAGGTACGGAACTATATATATATATATATATATATATATATATATATATAACTGAGAATAATTTAATTTAATAATTATTGAGTAAATTATTTTAATTTTTTGAATTAATACGTTTAGAAAATACAAAAGTTATTAAAAAATAAAAGCTTTTTGCTTAAACTGTATGAATATAACCATGTAATACATATATTTTAAGGTATAATTATTAAATATAACTATTAACTAAGTTTATCCAATTGACTGAATTTTGAAAAATAAAAATAATTTAAAAAAATACCCATCTTCTCTCAATGCTGGGCAACTAATTTTAAAAAACTAAAAAAAAATGAATTATCTTTTTCTTTTTGCTTTCCCACGGTATCCCCCAATCAGGAAGGCCAATGACTAATCTGTCGCGGATCTGAGCTCTATTTAAGAGTTTGCTGCTGGCTAATGGGTTGCTGCATACACAAGGAGGGGATCGAACCCCCGACCCGTGCTTAAGCAGACAAGTGAGCTATAACCAATTGACCAACCCAAATTGGTTTGAATAATCATCTTTTTCTAATTACATGCAACTAATTTTTAAAATATTGAGTGATAACTTATGATAAAAATAAATAAATAGATAAAGTTATTGTTATTTTTAAAACTTATTGAAGATGACCTCCTTGAATTTAAAAATGAATTTCAAAACTTAATTTTAAATTTTTATAACCCTTTTAACATTGTCTTTTTTGTTTACTTGAATTATAACGTTAATATAATTTCATTATTTCTAGTTAATTGTCTTATGCATTTTTATATTTATAATTTATAATTTAATATTTTAAAATATTTATTTTTATTTAAATCGAAATGTTTAGAGATGATTTGTAACACATGGACACTTACACAATTTTTAATTTTAAAATTTAAATCTTTTATTCTTAATTTCATATTTTAAAAATTAAAATGATCTTCTCCTAATAACTAAGCTATTATTCTTCATTATCTTTTCACATCATCTTCCGTAAAGATTGACTCTTCTAATTTTCACTAAACACTAATTCACTCATCATCTCTTTTTTCATTATATTCTTCTTTTTTGTCATTTATTTTAATTTTTATTTTCATTTTCAGATGTCCATTTCCATGGATAATTAACACAAAATCATTGAGAAATATGATATCATCGAGAAGATGTTGAAGAAACTGAATTTGAGTTTGGAAATAATAATCAAGAACAAGTGAAATATAAACATATATAAAGGAGATGTGACCGTTGAAAACGGTAGATGTTCTCGCCGAGTTTCACAGATACAGGTTGGGATGGTACCTGAAAAGAGACTCTGACGCCCAAGTCAGACTCAAGTGATGAAGCGAGTACAAAAGTATATGTGTGTAATACAGTAAATAGTAGAATGCGTAGAGTAGAGTAGAGTCATTTTTACTTACCTGGGGAGGTGTCGAGCCCCCTATTTAAAGGGTCACTGGACCTCCCCTACTTTAACTCCTCTTAATGGTGTTGTCAGCTTATAATTATAGTTGTTGGGGAGCGTTACAAGATTTACTACTCCTAATGTCGTCTGTTTATAGTCGTTATGTGGTTGTTGTAATATTTGTCACATGTGCCGAATAAGAGCATTGGGCCGACTTTACTAGGCCTAGTCCACTACACAGCCCCCGAGCTCAGATGCAGACCGAGCATAGTGAGTGACTGCAGTTGAGCTCCAAGCTCCAAGTGTCAGAGTAACATTTATTTGGCTATTATTTTTGTGTTATAGCATGATCGAGATATGTATTTGGACCTTATGTCTTGTATGACCAAGATATTTACTCGGGTTTATTTGCATAATCAAGATATTTACTCGGATTTTCAATGTCTTGTATGACGAGATATTTACGCGGGTTTTATTATTCTTTCTTTGTTGCATAGTCAAGACATTGACTCGGATTTGATTATCCAAAAAGATCCATGTAATTTTTTACTTTTGCAAATCAATTATAGTAACATCAATTCTCTCATTTTTTTTCTTTTTTACCTTTTTAATTATTGATGATAATTTATAAGTATTGCAAAGTTCATATGTGATCATATGTAGTATGTAGAAAACTCTTTATTATTTGACATAACAGTGTCGATTAAGGCTTGTAATCGCAACAAATTGATCAAACTGAGATCATGAAAACTTATTAAAATAACCAAAATTAAGGTGAGATATCACCTGTAAATTTGATAAAATCTCTTATTTTTGTTGTTGAGTATGGTTCGACTTATGTGCCGACCTTGGTGGGGTAGGCTTTGTTTTCCCAGGCCACCAACTTCTTATTTTCTTTTAGAACTGCGATTGATTGTTGAGTCATGTGATGCATTGCTTGTAAAAGCTCTTGCAACTTCGGCTGACCACCTTCATCCCTCTCGGCTGAGAGTGTGGAATAAAACCGTTCTCGACCATCAGGAAGAATCAGTTGTCTTCCAAAGTTTGTGGGGGTAGGTGTTAGTTTATTACTGGCTCCACGGTGGGCACCAATGTTCTTGCCTCGTCAATTGGGTAACCGACCTCCGAGTTGAATACGCCGAGCTTCTGCTCCAGTCGTCGAGCTCCTCAGACACGTGTTGGGGTTATACCTGAAAAGGGACTCCGACGCCCAAATGAAGCGAGTACAAGAGTATAGTAAATAGTAGAATGCGTAGAGTAGAGTTGAGTCATTTTTACTTACCTAGGGAGGTGTCGAGCCCCATATTTAAAGGGTCGCCGGACCTCCCCCACTTTAAGTCCTCTTAATGGTGTTGTCAGCTTATAATTATAGTCGTAGGGGAGCGTTACAAGATTTACTCCTCTTAATGTGGTCCGTTTATAGCCGTTATATGGTCGTTGTAATATTTGTCACATGTGCCAAATAAGAGAATTGGGCCGACTTTACTAGGCCTATAGTCCTCTACAGTAGATGCATACATTTTCAAGGTATTTAGTTTCTTCTTCATTCTCTATCTATTTTGAACATATAAAGGAGATATGACCATTGAAGAAGAGGGTAAATGAACAAATTTTCAAGATAAATTGTCTGTGGTGATAAATTTTTTAAATAATGTTATTTATCCAGAGATATTCAAAATTAAAAGATTTAGAGGTAGGTAAATTATTAGCTTTATACTTTTTTTTTTAAATTGATTATTATATTTATATGAATATTTTAATATTAAAATTTATGTTATTTTAAAATAGTTTCTTAAGAATTAATCAAGATAATGGTGTTAGTAATTGATCATTAATTTTTATTATTAATTATATATTAGTTTCTTATTGTATGAATTATTTATTTTTAATTTTATATTGTGATATTATTAATATATTTAATATTTTTAATAGTATAGATTATATTAAGAATATGATAATTTCATAAATCAAAATTAAAATAATATTTTTTATTTCTTTTTTAATTGTCTCGTGTATTGCACGAAATAGGACAGAAAACTGAGTCAAGTAAGTTAGTCTCAGCTAAATTTACTAACTCTACAAATCGAGATCATTAGTTAATAATAAGCCGAGTTAATTAAGTTTGAGCTAACAATTTGAGTTCATTTATCAAATAAGTTGAGGGGGTTTTATTACAAATTGGGAGTGTTTTATTACAATTATGCTCGACTACAAAAGATCTATTTTATACATTAGTGAAAGATTTGGTACGTATATTTTACCTCTTTAATAACTTTTAGTTCAAGAAAGATTTTCCAATTTGATTTGTGGAATTTTTTTTAGTAGTTCATTGAATGATAAATCACTACAAGTGAAGTGATATGTGATTTATATAACAAAAAAACCAATATTTTAAATGACTTAAATATCATTTTAGTCCATTAACTTCACATAAATTATGATTTTGGTCCACTATCTTCAAATTTATCACATTTGTTAGTCCACTAGCTTTCAAAGTGTGAGCATTTTTTGTCCACTATTAGGCAACTGGTAAGTCAACGGACACGTCAGCAAAAGTCAACAGTCATGTCAGCAAAGTCAACTGACACGTCAGCAAAGTCGATGGCTATGTCAGCTAAGTCAATCTCCACGTCAACAAAATCAACAATCATGTCAGCAAAGTCAACTGTCATGTCAGCAATGTTAAGTCCATGTCAGCAAAATAGACTAAAATTGAAAATTTTTTAAAGCTTATTAAATGTGACAAATCTAAAGATAGTGAACTAAAATTAAAATTTGTATAAAATTAATAGACCAAAATGATATTTAAATCATTTTAAATTGTATCTGAAATTATTGCAAAACAAGAAACAGGACTAGATATAATTTTGATCATTTTTGGCAAATCCAGAATCTTGATGAACGGTACCAATCATTTGTTCCCAACCATGTGTTTGAACACATTCTCTAATGGGAAAATTGTAAACTCTTATTTTTTCTATTACTTGCTTTTACATAAAATCATAAGCATACTTTTGTGTCCATTTCTACCTCGTTACATAATAAGTACTTTGTAATTGTGAACATAATACCTGATTCTCTTTGCTTATATTCGTGGTTAATTTCCACTCCATACTTCTCTTCTCTTCAGAATTAAACAAACTCTGCATTGACGGAATGATAATATTAGTAAACTTCCATGGAAAATATGAGAGAAATGCACTAGTAATGGAGAAAAACTATGAGAGTTGCAACTAGATTAAATTGGTATATATCATGCAGACCATAACAGTTATGATAGTTAACTATCTTCCACACACCTTAAACTGAAATAATTAGACATCATTTTCTTTGATTCATAATCACGTATCTATTGTCAACCATTGAACATGATGATTAATCCCTCATCGAATTTTAAACATCTCGATGAACAGGACAACTGACTCGGAGTTCTAAACCTTTTCAATAATTTTTTCATAAAACATTAAAAAAAAAATTATGTCCCCAGCATGTCCAAGACTCCAAGTGAGTCCACATTATGAATGTGCTACTACGGGCTAGGTGTGTCCGAGCTCGAATAAAGATATTTTTTCAGACATGTATAACACTGCTAGACACATCCACCGTGTGTCTACTACATGTCCAACACGTCTAGGTATGGGCATGTCCATGCTTCCTTGGCTTCAACTAAAAGCACTAAGACAGCGTTTGGTAGTTGTCCCAAGACATAATGGACAGAGATACAGAGACACAAATGTTTGGTAATAGCATATAGGACATAGAGAATGTCTCTGTATTGTGTTTGGTAACAATGGACAGGACACATACACATGTAAAAATATCAAAATTACCCTTTCATATTAAAAAATAATAAAAAACAGTTTAAGCTTAAAAAATAATCATATTATTAACAATTCATAAAATTAAGTATAAATATTTAAAACAATTTTATTTCATTTAATTTAATTGAATATATTAAAATAATTATATATTAATACAATTATACAAGGCAGTCGATAAAAATATTATGCAACTTGAGATTTACAATTGTACATTGAAATATTTTTTAAAATAATATAAACATAACAAAACGTACCATAAGCAATTCATTGAAAGCAAAATCCCTAAACAGAACTTAAACATAAACATAGCAAAATAGAAAGCAAATCACTGAAACCAAAATTCTGAAAACCAGACCGGATATCAAACCGGCTCAGGGAGAGGTTCAGAAGTTTAAAGGTTCAACCGGTTCGACCGGAGATTTAACCGAATATTCAAAATCGGAATATAATAAAATATAATATTTATAAAATAAACATAACCCATTAATTTTTGTTAGAGGCATTATATATTTTATTTTTGGTTATCATATTCTTAAGTTTTCTTGGACTATTATTCTCCTCTAACAGCCCATTTTATGTAAAAAAAATTCTTCATTAATTGAAAAGAAGCTTGGCCCGAGGAGAATTACATCACTTTAGTCTATCTTCTTTTAGGAGTAGGTAGTCTTCCGGCATTTATTGCAATTCTTTAATCTTCTAAAAGATAATAATAAAAAAATCAAAAGAAGCAAATGATCTTCCAGCACCTTCCTCTACCTTACGGCAACACTTGCAGCTTTAAAACAACCTACATCATCTCTATTTTCCAGTGACACTTGCAACTTGGGTTTTTGCTTCAGGAACTTCTGGGCTCTGGCTATGTTGCGCTCAGATCTGCGTCGTCTCCGGCAAGTGAATCAAGTAGTTGCCACCATTTTCCGTCGCGAGTCTTCATCTTCATGCATATTCAGATCTGTAGTCATCTTTCTTCTTCTTCACTACTCTCTCTCTCTTCTTCTAACCGTTCAAGACCGCAATCCGTCCAGGTTTCGACCGGTTCACCAGTTAAACGGCGGTTCGCAGCGATTCAACAATAGTTCTAAGACTGAAAACGGACCGGATACAAAAGCGGTTCACGGTTTGACCGGTTCGACCGCCCGGTCCGGTCCGATTTTCAGAACCATGATTGAAACAAGAATAGAAAGCATACGATTACTGCCAATCGCGATATGAAAGGAATTATACGAAGGTATGGACAGTGAAAGCAGGTTGCGGGTGTGATTCCTTAATTTAGGGTGAAGGACAAAATTGGAATTATTTGAAATAATGAAGGGTATAATAGGTATAAAATTTTATTAAATGGTTATGTCCATGTTTGTCCTTCTCAATCCTTCACAATCTGAGTGGACAGAAATTTTGAGTCCTTTTAGTCCATGGACACAAATTTTAGTCCTACCTAAGAATACAAGTCAAGACATCCCTTGCAATTCACATATCGCATGCCAAAGAATTTCAGACAAGAAAATGCATGAGAAATTTGATTCCCAAATATGTTAAATATAAACAATCCATAAACTGAGCACAGTTCAATTTTTCGCTGCCATTATCATTCCTAGAGACAATCAAGGGCCAAATTCAGTTACAACTGTAGAATACATTGACCTTATTAACAGAGGAAATTTCCTTTTATTTCTTTTCCTTGAGATTTAGCAGTAGCATCTATTTGTTATCCGAGAGTGTAGACCATTCGCTCAGATAATTCAGGTCCCACAACCTTCATGTATTTCTGCAACTGGAACTCCAAGTAATGCCGCTCCCCTGGACCAAAGGCACTTCGCAGATCCTTCAGATACGAAAGGTGCAGTATGTAAAATTACAAGGTATACAAAGAGGAAGTTAAACTGGAAAAGGACAGATCATGCAATAGTTTATATTGTTAAATAAAAAGACTTACCCAAACAAGCAACATGACTAGTTTCTTACATTTACTGTATGATGATTATACTTAGGATTTGTCTGGAAATGATATAATAATGGAATTGAATTGAAATGAAAAGGAAATGAAATGCAAATCAAATAGTGTTTGGAATTACGACTTTTAGTGGATTATAAATCATTGGCTTTGATTAATTTGTTTTATTTTGCAACATTTACCCACTAGAGTAGGGAGAGGGAGAGACCGAGGGGGAGGGATACAAGGAAAGAGAGCAGAGGGAGGGAGAAAAGGAGAGCACAGGGGCTAAACAGTCTTAAAAATTAGGGTTAAAATCACTTCATTTCCAACAAAATCCTATCAGAAACTCAACTTCAAATACAAAACCATAAATTCTATTTGAATTACAAATCAATTCATTTCTTTATACTTTTCTGTTTTTCTATTTCAAACAATGGACTTGATTTAGAAATCAATTTAACTCTACATTTTGTTGACTCCAAACATACCATTGGACTCTCAATGTGAGAATCTCTCTGAACTGATAAAGTGAAGGGGTTTCCACAATCGGACTCATAAATTAATCAAATGATGATAGCATCCTTATTTTCTCACTTTACAGGAATTCTCACTTTACAGGATCCTTACTCTGTATTTATGAGATTTTAAATAATGATAAAACTAGCAAGCAACAAATGTTTGACAACTTCAACCTGGGTACCTGTACCATATCAACAACCTCTGACTCTGAGAAGACATATTGAAGATTGATCAGTTTGATACATACTAACAAAATGGTAATAATTTTTTTTTCTTCAATTTGTCATAACCGGCAGAGGAGTTATGAGAATTTAATTTATGCATCAAAGACTTAAGTAATATACCTTGTATCTCAAACGCGATCCCTTTAACCCTAGCAAAACTTTGCTGACATCACCATTTTCTGGGTCCCCCCCATATGTAGTAGTTTCCAGGCCAGATTCATCATCAGAGCTTTCTTCAGAGTCAACTGTTTCTTCATTTTCATCCATTGGAACATCATTTGCATCTTCTTGGTCAATGTCAACAAACTGACTTTGACTTGTATTTTCAGTAACTAGAGGTTGGAATGAATAATGTAAAATGGAAGCATCTGATAAGACAACATAGGGCTTTCTGTCAAGCAAAGGCCTTGCAATGTCAAATGGAACCCACCTGGAAATCATACATTGCTGTCAATATTTGATAGGAACCATAACATCATAGAGCTAGAGGAAGAGAAAATTCTATATAATGGATTCTAATCTGACACCTGTGTATATAGGTAAATCAGTATAGGTATGAACAAGAAACAGATAAATAAATAGAGTACTAGAGATACTCTGAATTAGGTAGGCGCATGGCAGGCAGATTATTTTTTATTTCCGGCAATATGTCCATGGGAATGCAATATTCTCGCGCTTAGTAGCTAGACCAAAAAGATATCGGTTAACTTTCATTCCCAGGAAAAAAGATCAGTCAAATATTAACCTCATCCAGGTGGGAGGAATCTTTTATTCCCCAAAGGGAATATTCTGATAAAAGTAAAAAGACCACACTAACTTTAATCTAAACCACTAGGACTTCTTCCACCACCACAACCACACCCAGTTGTTGGAACATTGTGTTAGGCCATTGATAGCAGCCATCAAACCACATCACCATCGACGGCAACCAGACCACCGTAGACGGCAGTCAGGCCACCTTAGGATTTTATTGTTGGCAATTAAAGCTCAATATTCCTTGGAATGTGTATGTCTACAAAACACAAATGATTTATTTGCATGTATATCTGAGATTTTAATCAACCTACCAAACATGCTTATACTTCTTGCCTGAGAATACGATACCTTGGAATAACATTTATGGGAATACTAATAGTGGGAATAAAAATTCAATCCGCATGCCACACATCAACACCTCATTCTAAACCCTATATACTCCCCACCTCTTCCCATAATAGAATTGGTAATCCACTCTCCCTTCCCACTAATGCTACCAGCAAGGCAGAGTATATAACAAAACCATCCTTGGACACATGCCTTGCCCAGAGTCACCCTCACTCTTTCTGTTGTTTCCTACTATAAACCTTAGCATAATTTAAAATAATAATAATAGGGGCAATATGTTAGGATCACATTAATAAGGGATTAGTTAGTTAGTTAGTTAGTTGGGAGAGTTTAGTGGGTTTGTATGGCTATAAATAAGAGGAATTGGGAATTGTTTAGGAGTCTTTGATCATTCATTTGGCATCTTGATAGTTTGTAGTTAGTATTGTAGTTGAGAGGATTCTCTCTAGGAGGTAGTTCCTCCATTGTAGCCTTTGTTAGGGATTGGGGATTTCCCTCCCTATTATCAATCAAGGAAGATATAGTCCTGCCATTACCAAGGTTCAAACATTGGTATCAGCAGCTCTTGGATCTTGGAGCCTATTGATGGTGGAAGGAAAAGAACAGCCTCGGGAGGAATTCCCCATGTTTGATGGGATTAATGGGTATTGGTGGGCCATTTGTGCCGGGCGATTTTGGGATGCAAGAGGAACCCCGGAGCCGCAAAGACTGCTAGAGGTCGAGAGGGGTTTAAGGGGTCGTGCTTTGACATGGTTTCGACTTTGGAGTCGCTGCAATCGAAAGGCAGAATGGCTAGCGTTCAATGTGGCCTTTCTCCATCTTCCAACCAGATTTGCGGCCAATTTTGCCGGAAATCTTTTGGAACAAAGTTGCAGATTGGGAAATTGAATGGGAAGAGATAAAGACCAACCTGAATCTCCGTCAACAACAATCAGATGATGCAAATTCAGAATCAATGGGGAGAATTCAAGAAACAGCAGTTGGCGTTCAAGGACCATATCAAGAACGAAAGGTCCAGACATCTACAACAGCGATCTCAAAAGAAAAATCAATGCAAGAACTTGGAAAAGGAGCCAAAGAAATGCATTGGAATCTTGTTGAGTGATTCAATGCAAGAAACAGGTCCAAGAATGCAGGAAAGGAAGGAAGACAGAACAGAGGTGGAAGATTGTCTAGAGAAGGTAGGTGGTTTGACAAACCTGAACCGTTGGGGCTTGTTCACAGGCAAAGTAACAAAAACACAAGATCAGGGGCCTTAAGAAGAGCAAGGCAGGGAAGAGAGGAATCAGCAAACGCTGGTGGGGTGGGCGACGAACCCTATCATGGTGAAGGCAGCAACCATGTCGAGCATGAGCGCGGTGGTTAACGGTGTATCTTCAAAGGCAGCGATGACGGGTGCAACAACAACGCACATAGAGGTTGCACCAGGCCAATCAGAGTTGGTGACGAAACAGCAGCGAGACACATGGTAATGGTGACAGGGATTTCAATGCACACGACGGAGAGATGGGGAACGCCAACGGAGAAGACGCGGCTGGCAGCAGCAAGGCAGAAGGAGATATTGCAGGACTTCGAAGGACTACCATGACGATAGAGCTTCGGCCCGCAGCTGGTGGGGTTTCGCCAACAGCGACTCCGACAGTGAGTGCGACAGCAGTTCTCGTAGGTCTTGACTGGAAGGTGATGAAGAAGGAGGAAGCGGCTGAGGTAGCATTGCAACAATGTTATCCTTGGTTTACCCTGATGGGCCTGGCCCAATTTCAAAGAATGAATGGGCTGGAGTGTGGGCACAAAGCTTATTCCCCATACCATGTGGGTCAATTACAATTTGGATCAACAACGGTACCAAATGAGTTTGAATATGTGTCTACTTGTGTTCTGGCCCATAGTTTTCATTCAGAAGTTAAAAGACCCTTATTTTGGACTATATTAGAAGAGGTTGATTTTCTGTTTTTGACCAGGAGGGACCCCAATGAAGAGAAGTGTTTCGGCTCCTTAATTTTTAGGCAATGGGACCCCGATGGAATTTTATGTAATGTTTTTTTTTCTTTTGTAATCCCACCTTGAGGACAAGGTGGAATTTTTAAGAAGGGAGTATTGTTAGGATCACATTAATAAGGGATTAGTTAGTTAATTAGTTAGTTAGTTGGGAGAGTTTACTGAGTTTGTATGGCTATAAATAAGAGGAATTGGGAATTGTTTAGGAGTCTTTGATCATTCATTTGGCATCTTGATAGTTTGTAGTTAGTATTGTAGTTGAGAGGATTCTCTCTAGGAGGTAGTTCCTCCATTGTAGCCTTTGTTGGGGATTTCCCTCCCTATTATCAATAAAGGAAGATATAGTTCTGTCATTATCAAGGTTCTAACACAATATTTATATCTGCAGTCCTAACTGACTCTTATGCCAAACTGACTACCAAATAGAGATCAAAATTTACAATTCAGGAATGCCCACACTTTGTCAGACAATAATACCCTTTCTAACATATTTATATACTGGAAGAATATTATGGTGCAATTTAGTCATTTTACATTATCTATCCCAGTTTCAACCAACTTTTGTTAAAAAAGTGAGATGAACATAAAATAGTAGAAAGCAAACCCCAAGAGTTCGAGACAGTGAACGCTTAAAAAAGTCATGAATAAACTGCAGCATAAAGTGGCATTAGTTGAATGCTGAAATGAGTTAACTTACTGATAACGAAGAGGGCATAAAAGCTCTGATGGACCATAGGAAGCTTTGTATCTCATCTTGCTGCAGGAATGAATATAGTATCCAAGATAATAGTACTGAAGGCTAGGACAATAAACCTGGTTTTCCTTCACCCAATCTATTTCTTGCAGTGCAGAATACTTTCCCAGAGAAAGAAAGGCAAAGTCTGGATCCCAGAACAAATATTTGCTGGACAAACATTTGGGAAGGACATCTATAACACCAACCGCCACTAACTGGCCATCTATAAAATATTGCTGATGGAAAGAACCAAAACCACAGGGAGGAACTGTGCTATCACCAGTAGAAGAAACATATAGTAATGGTGTATCAACCAAAAACCTGCGATATGAGTTCTCTGTGACATGGTCTGGATTATCGTTATGTACTTTGAGCTGATATCGCCTATACAAATCAAATTCTTCAGGATCAAAACTGGATCTCTTCAATCGGATCTCAAGTTTTCGCCTTTTCATCTGACAATTTTGAAGACTACTCAAACAATTTCCTCCATTATCACGCTTCACTCCAGATTTTTTAGGAACTTCAGCATTTTGAAAAATCTCATTTGGCGAAGCTTGCTTAGTAGGACCATAGAAATTTATATGTCCATTGCAAGCCTTGATGGAAAGGCCAGAACTTTTCATTATTGGAGCTAAAGACGCGACTAGTTTTTCTGCAATAACTTTATGAGATGATCCATTTTCCTTTTCACAATCTCTTGATGGTTGAGAATCGTTCTTACTCTTGTCACCTGAATGTGCTCGCTTTACAGAGGCTGCAATTTGAAAGGCGATATTGCTACTATATAAGAGATCTTCTGATCCATTGACTAGTAGCTTTTTTTTCGCCTGTGAAACCTTCTTGACTGAAGCTTTTGGTAACTGAATTTGAGAAGGAAATTCCCCCTTTTCATCCAACATGTGTACTACATTATCAATTTGAACTGATAAATAAGGCAATTTTTCTTCAACTTCATTATGCACTTCATTGCTAGCAGATAAGGGTTCTTCGGACTTGGGGTTCTCAAACCTATGATGGACACAGCTTTCTGGTATCTTTGAAGTAGTTGGGTCCTCAGATACATTAACTCCTTTGACATTCAAGTTTCCATCTAAAAACCTACATAGAGAATTATTTTTGGGGAAAAAAGGTAAAACAAATAAAATGTGAACATGAATTAGCACACTTCCAAGCTATAAATATCAAATGATGTGAACTCCCACTTGAGTAAAGAAAGGAAAGGAGAATCAGCATCACAAGGCATTATGTCGATGCAATTCAAATTTTCAACAAATATGTTTTCATTTTGTTAAAATAATAAGTTGATGTTCATGTTAACGGTATACAAATTTCCCTTGTCATGACTCATGTCTATAAAGTATAAACATGCTTCAAAAGCATGTTGGGTTAAAAAATTGAAGGTAACAAATAAAATTTTATATTTTATAATTTCAATATTTAAAAAGTAAGTGCCTCAAGAAATATTATTTGACACAAGCATACCTTTGCAACCGTCTAGATATGCGAAGTTGTTCCTTGGAAGGAACAAAGTCACTTGCTTTCAAACGAATTGTATAAGAAGGGCAGCATGTCCTTTCCATCTCTGGCTTATAAAGAAAACATCCAGATCTTCTCCAACCTCGATCAAGAAGATCTAGCGAAAGGTAATACAATAAAATTGAGTTAATCTAAACAAATTTATAGAAGCAAATGATTTGAGAGTATATTATCAAAGCTTTATTTTACCATAAACTAAACAAGAAAAGCCAGACTCTTCTCCAGAAGACCAAATAGATGATGAATATGTAATGAAGGGAGAAAAAGTAGACCATGATGCAGAGATCATCTCTTGAAAATAATATTGGACACACTTGCATTAGTTTTTGTCTTCAATCAAGAATATAAAAAATTCAAAACCATACCATATATCACTACACAAATATCAGCCTTGTTATTTAAGGGTATGCTTGTGAGTTTCACTTTGGAGTGGAATGGAAACTCATGAAGTGAAACCCACAAACACAACCTAAGCATGTGATTTGATTAGCTTATTTCCTACATAAATAGTTTATAATCAAAAGCTCACTAAAGGAGCATTTGAGAGGGGAAATTATTGCTTACTTTTTAATAATCAAATCAAAACATGCACAAGCCTTGAGTTTCTCTTACTCATCATAAACATAAATTATAAAATGCAAAAAGTCAGCTATATAGAACTGAGAAACATATTGAGCACAATGTGTTAAACTAAACCAACCTTGGTAGTCATCCACTGTAAGGCTATGTGCCCACAAACCTGTTAACAAGAAAGAAAGTAAGAACGTGTTACAAAATTGAAGTGCTAAAAGAATAGAAATATGGAAAAGGTAAAAAGAAAAGTAACAGAGAGACAAAAATCTTTTAGTTTATGACTTGCGCTGTAATCATGACATACACGATTTTCCACAATGGAAATTAAACACAGGCATCACATTAACAATTCGATGTACCCACCTAGTTAGTTAGTTCATAGTATACGTCTACTGCTTAATTTGCTATCTATATACAAATTTACTTGTTATCATATGCCAAAGCCCAAATGCCAATAATACAGGTCTTCTAGACAGAACTATCATACTAACTGTTAGTGTCCGTCCATGTTGTATTGTGCCGTAAGTAAACTAAAGAAAACTAAATTATATATATAATGCTTCAGGAATTTACAGGATGAATCCACCTTATCAGAAGCGAAAGAGAATCTAATCAAGGTGAAAGAATCCTAACGCTGCACAAAAAAAAATAATACCACACACAGAACATAACCAACCAAAAACAACAAGTGAATCCGATAGCTGATAGCTCTATAACACAACTTCAACGCAAAACCCGTGAGAATTCCATCTTCAAATTGAAAATCCAAATTTTGGTTTTTTGTTTTCCCATGAGAAGAGCTCAAAATCCATGTAGCCATGTAACAAGATCAAATCGAAAACCCACCAAAAAAACGATAATTCACGAAGCGATTAAATGAAAAATAAAAATAGTTTGGAATTGGAAGAAAAGGACCATGAGAGATGCTAGAGCGACGAGGTGATCTGCAATAACCACAAGTGCTTCGACGCCTTCCGCAATCGACGACGACGCTTTCCTTTCGGGGGTTGCTACTGCTGCTGCTAGCCATTACTCCTCCTTCTTCGGATTTAATGATGCAAAGGGGATCGTTTATCTGCTCTCAAAACGACGATGTACACGCGGGTGTTGGTTCCGATTATTGTATTTGGTATTCTTCTGCAGCCAGCAATCTATGCTGGATTCTTCAATATTCCAGAATCCCCTATCGGCTCGGCTCGGCTCGGTTTAAAACTGCTTCGGTCGGTTCTTGTTTCCTTTATATTTAAATACTAGGCTTAATTGAAACAAAACAAACAAATTGGAAACAACCACATGCTGACGGCTACTGGGTCAATGGACAACGAGGATGCTACGAGCCTGTGATGGAGCAACCATGGCGCGGTGACGGAGCAGCGACGGCGAGAAGATTAGGAGCAGGTACGGGGCAGAGAAACCACAAGGAGGCTGCAGCAACGGAACCGTGAGGGAGCAGGGACGTCACGACAACGAAATCGGGCCGAAATCGTGAGAAGAAGGAGGAGGAGGCGATGCGCTGGTCTTACGGACCTCCGACCTCGACGAGCGAAGGGCGGTGGGAGGCGGCTGTGCTAGGTTAGGATTTAGGCAAATAGAGAGTGACTGAGTGAGGTTTGAGAGAGAGAGAGAGCGAGAGTTGACCTAGTGAGAGAGTAGGGCATTTCGTACGAGGTATTATATGAAGATTACCGGTAATCTTGCAATTAAATTTCCTGGTAATCCAGATTAATTCGTTTGTTTTGATAAAAATATGGGTAATGTGGATTACCTCCGTATCAGGTCGCAATCTAGATTATCACTCGTAGATAATCTTCTAATTTATTTTATTACATCATTACCATCTAACAAAATACACTATTATTCTTAATTTTATAATTTTCTAACACAAATCCTAATCTATCTCTATAACCCACATAGCCTTTTATATCTGCGCTGTTGCTGTTTTTTTTTAATTTATTACGTTATATTTACTTTTTCTATGTTGCACTCTTTGCAAGAATATTATAATTATTTTAATGAATTTTTATTTTTAGTAAATAATTATATTATTGTCAAAACTGAAAAATATTGATATTAAATTCAAAATATAATTATATTTGATTAATTCATTTTATGTGTATTTTACGTATTTTAATAATATATAATATAATTATATTTGATTAATTCATTTTATAATTATTTAGAGAGTATTATAGTAATATATATAGATTACCTTGTAATGTTGATAATATACCAAACAAGGTAACGTGGATTACCGGTAATCTTATTTGTATATATCAAACAAGGTAATGCGGATTACCGGTAATTTAATTGGAGGTAATCTATCTGCAAGGTAATCTTTCACGGTAATGTACCAAACGCCCCCTAAGAGGGCATTTGGTACGAGTTAATCTGCATAGATTATCGGTAATCTTGCAATTAAATTACCTGGTAATCCAGATTGATTCGTTTGTTTTGACAAAGATATTGGTAACATTACCTCCAAAGTGGTAATGTGGATTACCTCCGTTTCATGTGGTAATCTGGATTACTATCCCTAGGTAATCTTCTAATTTATTTTATTACATCATTACCCCTCTAACAAAATACATTATTATTCTTAATTTTATAATTTTCTAACACAAAACCATAATTTATCTTAATAACCCACACTGCTGCTTGCAATCGTGTCCGCCTGCTGCCCCACCACCATGTATGGTGGTCTCTTGCAAGCACCATACATACATATAAAGCACCATACATACATGGTGGTCTCTCGCTACATACATATAAAGAACATTTCCTCGTTTTTTTAGTTATTGCATTTGATTTTCTATTTTGAACTATTTGCAAGAATATTTCTTGTTGGTGTTTTTTTTTAATTTATTGCATTATATTTGTTTTTTCTATGTTGCACTCTTTGCAAGAATATTATAATGATTTTAATGAATTTTTATTTTTAGTAAATAATTATATTAACGTCAAAACTGAAAAATATTGATATTAAATTCAAAATATAATTATATTTGATTAATTCATTTTATGTGTATTTTACGTATTTTAATAATATATATATAATTATATTTGATTATTTCATTTTATACTTTTTTAGAGGGTATTATAGTAATATATATAGATTACCTTGTAATGTGGATAATATATTGTTCACACCCCGGCTTATGGCCCAATCCGGCGGCCCAATTCGGAACTCCAGTAAGTGGCCCAAAAAGAAGGCCCATAGTGCAAAAAAGATGAGCACAAATGAGGCCCAAGGTCGCACCTCGGACCCCATGACGGGCGAGTCCAGACCAAGGCCCATTAAACCCTCAAAGCCCAGTAATGAAACTGGCGGCCCAAAAGAATTGGATCCGGAGCAGGACCCGGGTACCAGCCCATGACCCGATCCGAGGTCGGATAGAGATAGCCCCCGATTAGGGCGGAGCTTGGAAGCGAGTGGATAGCGACGCCGAGAAATCCGTAGCCATGATCGACACTACGCGGGACACTCCTATACGCCGCGGAAAGCGGGGAGGCCGTTGCCCCGAGTCTCTCGGCGCTGGCAGTGTGAAAACGGCTCTAAATCCCCCTCTATAAATAGGGTGTTCTTACAGAGTATCAGGTACGCTTTCAGTTGAGTTCTCACACTTTGACTGATATTGACTTAAGCTTCGGAGTCCTTTTAGGGAAAACACCTCAGCGCCTTGGAGAGTAGCTGTGCGAGGAGTCAGATTCCGGCGACAGTTCATACCTCGGTCAAAGGTACGAAACATATACCAAACAAGGTAATGTGGATTTCCGATAATCTTATTTGTATATACCAAACAAGGTAATGTGGATTACCGGTAATTAAATTGGAGGTAATCTATCTGTAAGGTAATCTAGATTACCGGTAATCTTCCACCGTAATGCACCAAACGCCTCCTAAGAAGAGAGAGCTGCCCATGAGTATGTCGTATGTATTTTCTTTTTTAACCTCAAATTCTTCCTACATTTTTCACGCATAAATCAAATTCGACTTTCATTTTAATTTCCGTGACTCATGTTAATTCTAAGGGTAAATAACACAATCTACCCTCCAAGATTATGAATATAACACTTTACTCAAACTTTAATACAACATAACACTCCAATCCATCATAAAATTGGAAGTAGTCATTAAGATAGAATATACTAACGGAATATTCTTATTTAATTAATCATGGTTATATTTTTTCTTTTTATAAAAATAATTCATATTGGGATTGCACAATATTACGTATTCTCATATTCTAAATTTTAAAAGATTTCTCATGTCCACAACCATAAAACTCTTCACTATTTTGACCATCTTAATCTATTTCTTCCAAAAAAATATCTTCATAATTCAAAATTGATTTTTCCACATATTCTTCATCACCCCCAATCTCCTTTAACTTGCCCTTCCTTTAACATCAAATCATCTATAACATAATTGAACACAATAAAATATAAAACATAAAAATATAATATGTAGTTTCTATTTAAATCAAAGGATAGATCATCATATTTTTTAAGCATATAAATATACCAATATACATGAATCACTGCAATTCTTCAGTCCCAATAAAAAAAAATTAGACAACCCCTGGCCACATTAATATTCTAGAAATGACAGAACAAAAAAGTAAAACTAATGGGACAAAAGACTAATTCCTAGTCCTCTAAGCAAAAAACCTGCAGAAAACTAAATGTCTTCTATCCAATCTGATTTGCAGCATTAGAAATGCCAAAAGTCCCTACATTTTCATTTGCAAGGGATGAAATACTCATAGTTTGATTCTCATTTTCAGCAGACATTCCACCAACCTCTTCATTCTTGGATCTATTTTTCTTATTTTGAGTTCTATCATACCTTCTTGCCACATTTTCCTTTCTCTTTCCCTTTGCTTTAGAGGTGGTCAAAACTTGACTATTTGCAGTTGGATTATTTTGTTGTATCTCCACTCGTTCCTCGATAATTATTCCATTATTTGCCCTTATGATTTTTCCCTGTGTAAATTTCATAAGATTTATAAACTACAAACTAAAATCTATTAAATGCATCCAATTTAATACATTACCTTGGAAGATCTCCTTGCAGACTTTGTATTAGCAACTGAATCTCTTTGGCAAGTTCTTTTGTTATGCCCAAATTGTTTGCATGTGTCACATCATACCCGAGAACTTTTCCTTGAAGTTCGCATACAAGTGTCTACAACACCATTTATGTTGAGCACGGGGAAACACTTTATTAATGGCTTGGTCAAGTCCCTACAAAATTAACAATAAGAAATCCAATATGTAGAAGTTTTAATTATACAAGTTATTCATATAGGAATTAGATATAAACTAAATAGAAATTAAATTTTCTACCTTCTGTCTATCAGTCATAATCACGAATGGTTTATCATGTATAGCAGGTCCAATCATTGATTCCAATAATTGAAGAAAAAAAGTCAAGCTATCCTTGTTTTCCACCTTAACAATAGCAAATGCACAGGAAATATACCATTATTTCCATCCATAGAAACAACAGCCAACAAGACCCCCCCATATGGGCCCTTCAAATGGCAACCATCCACACCTAAGAAAGGTCTACATCCTCCAAGAAACTCATTTCTCATGGCATCAAGACACAAAAAAAATCTTTTGAAAACATGATTACTTGACAAGTTTATCCGCTCAACTTCCAACTTGGCAATAGTGTTGAAAAGTCAAAAATGGTGGCTTTGCATTTTAGCCAATTGAAAGCAAAATCAAGTGGCTGCATAATAGCTATTAAGCTAGATGCAAGCTGGATCATGCAGAGTGCAATAAATGCACGCGATTTGGATCCAATATAAATAGACGCTTAAGCAAACCGTGAAATGCATCGAAGCAGAAACAAATCTGAGTATTTGGTTTCTATGTTAGTGAGATATAGTAGAGAGTGTGTAGTAAATTCCAAGAGTGTAGTGAGTAAATAACACTGGGAGTTTGGGTACATTTTCTAGGTCTCACTAGGATACACTATATTGTAATTATCTTTAAATATAGTGGATCATTTTTCGGAGTTTGACCCGTGGTTTTTACCTCATTATTTGGGGGTTTTCCACGTTAAATATTGGTGTCTACTTTCTCTCTTCCTAGTCCTATTTTATTATTAACTGAGATAATTTTCTTAGTATGCTCTGTGGTTGCGGCATTGTCTGACCTTCCACATCAGATCCGAATTATTTCTGGTTGTTAGCGTCTAGCGGGTCTCACATAAAGTGTCAAACACGTGTTTTAGTTTATTTTATACCGTTACTCTCCACAAATTTGGGTGTGCTTCCGCTGTTGTATACGGGTACTATTTACACATACGATACTGATCACGTATATTGTTACTATTCACGGTTACTGTTCACCGAGCACTATTCACGATGCTGTTCACGGGGTATTGTTTAAGTAGCTGTGGTGGGTTCTATCCCTAACAAGTGGTATCAGAGCCACTTGGTTTCGGATCCAAGATGTCTATGCCAAAATTTGAAGTTGAGAAATTTAACGGTTCCAACGACTTCAGATTATGGAAGCTGAAGGTGGAGGCATTGTTGGACCAACAAGGTCTTGCAATGGCGTTGGAGGGCAAAGGAAAATTGCTGGCATCAATACCTGCTGATCAGAAGGATGATGTGATGCGTAAAGCACAGAGTATAGTACAATTGAGCCTTGCAGATAATGTTCTGCGAGAGGTTATGGATGAAAAGACCGCTGATTCTCTATGGAAGGCATTGGAGAAAAGATATGCTGTGAAGACGCTGTCAAACAAGCTATATCAAAGGAAGATATTGTACACATTCAAATATTCAAGAAATAAATCAATGCAAGATCACATAGACGACTTTAATCGGATGATATCCAATGTTAGAGCTGCCAGAATAACAGTAGATGATGTTGACCAAGCCATGATCTTATTGACTTCATTACCTCCGTCCTATGATAATTTCTGTGATACCATACTATATGGTAGATCAGACATCACAGTGCAGAATGTCAAAGACGCACTGATGATGAAAGAGCAACAGAAGTTAGTTTCAGAACCTGATGCTGATAATCATGCAGAAGGGTTGTTCGTGAGAGGTCGTAGTCAAGAAAGAGGTTCAGGAAGCTCAAACAAAAGGAGATCAAAGACTCGAAAGCACAAAACTGTAAAGTGTTTTCGTTGTCACCAAGAAGGGCATATCAGAAGAAATTGCCCACAGAGAAAGGAGAAACTAGAAAATTCTGCTAACATAGCTGCAAGTTCTGGTGATAGTGATGCTGGTTCGGCCTTGACAATATTCACCAATGACTCTGGAGATGAGTGGATACTAGACTCAGGTGCATCATTTCACATGACACCAAATCGAAACTTTTTCTCTTCTTATAAAAGGCGGGAAGGAAAAGTTAGATTGGGTGATAACAGAAGAATTTCAATTCTTGGTGAAGGAGATGTCCTAGTCAGATTACATGATGGTACAAAAAGGACGTTTCAAGCATGGCATGTTCCAGAACTGGGTAAAAATCCGATCTCGTTGAGTGCCCTAGACAATCATGGTACAAGTTCTTTGGTGAGGGTGGTATCTTGAAGGTGATCAAAGGCTCGATGGTGGTGATGAAAGGGAAGCTGCAGGGCGGGATCTATCTATTGCAAGGAAGCACAGTTGACGAAACTGCTGCTGTTTTATCCTCTGAAAGAAGTGATGATGCTACACGAATGTGGCACATGCGACTTGGTCATATGAGCGAGAAAGGAATGTCCATACTTGCTGGGAAAGGCTTGTTGAAGGGCCTGAAGAATTGTAAACTTGGTTTTTGTGAAAATTGTGTATTTGGAAAACAGAAACGTGTGAAGTTTAGTTCTGGCAAACAAAACAGCAAGGGGATATTGGAGTATGTCCATTCAGATGTTTGGGGTCCATCCCCTGTTAATTCATTGGGTGAAGCTCGTTATTTTCTTACGTTGATAGATGATTATTCCAGAAGAGTCTGGATTTATTTCTTGAAGAAAAAAGATGAAGTGTTCGACAAATTCAAGCAATGGAAGGCCATGGTCGAGAAGCAAACCGGGCGGTCAGTCAAGCGACTGAGAACTGACAATGGCAGAGAATTTTGTAGTAATGAATTTGCGGAGTTCTGCAGAAATGCTGGTATAGTGAGGCACCATACTATACTTGGAACACCAAAGCAAAATGAAGTTGCAGAATGTAAGACCCCAAAATTTTAATTATACCTTAATTAGAGGTATTTAGTCATAATCACTTTAATCAAGGCGTAATTGGAATATGGAGATTATTGGGATGCATTTTAATGTATATGTGTTGTTTGACATGTGTTATGTACATTATGTGTTTTGCATATAGGAGATAATGAAAAATGTATTGCATACAAGTTAAATACAATAAAATAGACTAAGCACCTAGGGAAGGAAGTTAAGAAGCAATCATGAGAGATTTTAGGTATTTATGGTTATGTATAAGTTTATATAGGTGTAAAAAGGGTGACTAGGGTGTTAGAAATGGTTTAGAGAGTATTAGGTGCATTTTGGAGTTTTAGATGCTTGAAACTGCTGTTGCTGTCATGTATCAGCAGCTGCTCACTAGCGGCCAGTTATAGTCGTAGCGGGTGAGGCGGCAGAAGTTAGTCGCTAGCGGCCGTGATAAGGCGCTAGCGGGTAATGTGGTGTTGTTGGTCACTAGCGGCCGCATGTCCCTCGCTAGCGACCAACATCGTGACAGAACAGAATTTCTGTCATTTTGCATTTTAGACCAAACCCTCCATCTTTTTAATATTGCTTAGATGCCCCTCCGTTCAGAACCACCTTATAACCCCAGAAGAGACTTCTGAAACCTTTCTTCACCCTTAAGAACACTCCATATTCTCTCAAGCTCACTAAACCTATCAACACTCAAACCTCACCTCTATATCACCAAAACTCATTACATCAAAGAACAAACATCATCATCAGATTCTCCTCATCAATCCCTTTCATTCTAACCGAATAGAAACCATAAGAAATCATAGAAACATCATCATCATCATTAAGGAAGCTTAGGTAGAGAACTAAGCAAGGAGTTCAAGAAGAGGAAGTGATTTCTAGCTTGGATAGAGAGGAACTACAAGAGGTAGGGGTTTAGAATTATGTTAAGTTATGTATTAATGTGTTTTCATGCATCAGATTCGAGTACATGTCCTTCTTTGCATCAAATGGTTGCTGTTTTGAAAACTGATATGAGTGCAGAGTCGAGCTGCTCACTAGCGGCTATAACACAGCCGCCAGAGAGTGCACACCCGCTAGCAGCATATTACAGGCGCTAGCGAGTGTAGAGAACCGACCTGGGCGCTAGCGGCCGCAGAGGACGCGCTAGCGGCCGCAGAGGACGCGCTAGCGACTAGATCGTAGAGTTTCCTGCAGAATTGTGTTTTCTGATATTTTTGGTATTTCAAAGATTTTAAACTTATATATGTTTTTAAAGAAAATATCATGATGAATATATATATATACATCAGAAATAAATATTGAATATAGGGAATGAGGAATTTAAAGAAAAGATGATATATGAGGTTATCTATGTTTTTATGATTACATGTATGTGATATATGTGATATGATGAGCATATGATGTATAATATGCATGCTGATATGTTAAAGAAGCTGTGAAAGGTCATGTGAATCAGAAAATGAGATTTATGAGTAGCTTTCTGTACAAACGGAATTGGCAAGGGAGGTTGGCATCCTCGGTCCCCAATACCGATTTGTAAAGAAAGTGAATAAAAACCCTCTTCCCCAAAGAGATCTAGTAGAAAACTAAATAGGTATGAGCTCATAGCCTAGGGGCCAGGTGTATGCGGAGGTAGAAAGAGAGAGGGTAGTACCATTGATTTACGAAAGTTATAACACATGACACATATAATCGTATGCATGATGTTGATTGTGCAACTTTTATATGAATAATTATATTTAAACATGTGACCGTATGCATAGTGTTGACTATGCAACCGTTGCATGTTAATGAACATATTTTCAAGTAACCAATGTCAGCACAATATTGATTCTTTATTGTTGCATAGCATTTATATAATTAACAAGAAGCATATAGGTAAGACACTCCGGAACTAAATATATATTTGTGAAAATATTAACAATATGGTCTATGCATGTTCCACTTATTTCATAATAAACCGGAGTGATCCCCCTATTGAGTCCGTGGAGCTCACCCCAATTCCACCACCCTTTGTTTAGATTCAGGTCAAGCTACAGGTACCTCGTTAAGAGAGCAGATTCAGACTTGCATGGAGATGGAAGCTTGGATATGCGAGAAGCTTAGGACTTTACGGATTTTCGTTACCTTCATATATGATATGTAGTTATGTTATGTACTATATGCAAACTCGAAAGAATTTATAAGGGAATTATAAGTGACTGTACAAACTTATAGTTCTCTTAGAAATTCTAGTATTTAAATATTGTAATATCTATTTTGGATTTTATGTTTATATGTATTTCCTTGTGTACGTAAAACTATATGTATGTATTGGGCCACTTATGTGTATTATGTTGTTTTGGTTGTAGGTAATTCACAAGTTCATAGTTTGGTGTATCAGATTATACCTTGTCACGTACAAGCCGAGATTTTTAAATTACGTTTTCTTATGAAAATTATTGGCCCTATTTTCTGCGTATTCTTACTTTCAAACTTGAACTCTAAAACAAGATGATAATTTCCGATAATTAACTCGATATGACTTAAGCATAAAGAGGTAATTATTAGGGTGTTACACAGAACGGATGAACAGAACACTTCTAGAGCGTGCGAGATGCATGCGATTCAACGATGGACTTCCCAAATCATTTTGGGCTGAGGCAGTCAATACAGCTGCATACTTGATAAATCAATCTCCATCAACTGCTATTGATCTGAAGATTCCACAAGAGGTATGGTCTGGTCGACCCATAAACTATTCTGATTTGAAGATATTTGGTTGCCCTGCGTATGCCCATGTTAGTGATGGTAAACTTGAGGCGAGGGCAAGAAGGTGTATATTTCTAGGGTATGCACGAGGGGTGAAAGGCTACAAACTGTGGTGTACGGAGAAAGCATGTTCGCCCAAAATCATTGTCAGCCGAGATGTCACTTTTGACGAGGTGGCGATGTTAAATCAGAAGGTGGAGTCTATATTAGATGAGGCAGAAACAGATCATGGTGCTCAGAAGCAGGTGGAGCTAGAAATTGACTGTGGGAAGTCAAACCAAGAAGTAGAAGAAAGTCAGCCGAGTACTTCAGGTACTGCTCAACCTGAAGTAGAACAACAAGATGAACCTGATGATTCAGATGCTGGTGAAGAAACCACAGAATCAGAATCATACAATATTGCCACTGGCAGAGAAAAGCGACAAATTCGAAAACCTCAGAGATATTTGAATTCTGTTGCTTGTGCAATTGACTCATCAAACGAAGACCCTATAGCCTTTGCATTGGCTATGGCAGATGGTACAGTTGGAGATGAACCGCGTACCTATCGTGAAGCAATTGAAAGCAAGAAGTCAAGAGAGTGGCTGATAACAATGAATGAAGAGATTGAATCTATTCAGAAAAATCAGATGTGAGAGCTGGTACAACTTCCAAAGGGGAAACGAGTAGTTGACTGCAAATGGGTCTACAAGAGGAAAGAAGGAATCCTTGATATTGAACCTCCTAGGTTCAAGGCAAGACAGGTAGCAAAGGGCTATACTCAGAAGGAGGGTGTTGATTTCCATGAAGTATTTCTCCGGTGGTGAAGCATAGCTCAATTCGAATCCTATTAGCTATTGTGAGTACGTTTGACTTGGAGCTTGAACAACTTGATTCGAAGACGACGTTCTTACATGGTGAGCTAGAGGAGCAAATCTACATGAGTCAACTGGAAGGGTTCGTGATTCCTGATAAGGAGGACCATGTATGCCTGTTGAAGAAGCCATTGTACGATTTGAAGCAATCCCCGAGGAAGTGGTACAAAAGGTTTAATGCATTTATGATTGGTACTGGATATAGTAGAAACCAATATGATAATTGCATCTACTCGAAGGAGCCCTCAGATGGTTCGAGGATTTATCTGTTGTTGTATGTGGATGATATGTTGATTGCAGCTCGAAATAAAGCTGAAATCAATATATTGAAAACTCAGTTGGGGAAGGAGTTCCAGATGAAGGACTTAGGTGCGGCAAGGAAGATTCGTCGGGAGAGGCATTGTGGCAGGTTGTGTCTAACACAAAAGAACTATATCATGAAAGTGTTGCAACGCTTCAAAATGGATCAGTCCAAACCAGTTGGCACTCCATTAGCTGCACATTTTAAGCTTTCTTTGAAAGAATGTCCGAGAACTGAGAAGGAGGTGGAGCAGATGTCTCGTATACCTTACTCTAGTGCAGTTGGCAGTCTCATGTATGCCATGGTGTGCACTAGGCCAGATATTTCACATGCTGTTAGTGTAGTGAGCAGATTTATGAGCAATCCAGGAAAGGTTCACTAGGAAGCTGTGAAATGGATCGTGCGATACTTGAGAGGTTCCACCGATGTCTGTTTGGTGTTTGAAGGTCAGAAAGATCGAGGAGTTGTAGGCTATGTTGATTTAGATTATGCAGGTGATTTGGATAAAAGGAGGTCATTGACAGGTTATACCTTTACAGTCTTTGGATGCACTATAAGCTGGAAGGCGACATTGCAATATACAGTGGCATTGTCAACTACTGAGGCTGAGTATATGGCATTGACTGAGGCTGTTAAAAAGAGTATCTGGGTGCATGGTCTTTTGGATAGTTTTGGATTGAATCAAAATGTACCAGTTGTACATTGTGATAGTCAAAGCGCCATTCACTTGGCTAAAAATCCAATCTATAATGAAAGAACCAAGCACATTGATGTCAGACTTCATTTTGTCAAAGAAAGTGTCAGCAGTGGCACTGTTGTAGTTCAGAAGATAGCTACAGCTGAAAATCCAGCAGATATGATGACGAAACCGTTGCCGATTGACAAGTTCAAACATTGTTTGGACTTGATCAATATTTGCAGAAGTTGAAGACTATTGTAAAATGCAAGCCAAGGTGGAGAATTGTTGAAAAGTCAAAAACGGTGGCTTTGCATTTTAGCCAATTGAAAGCAAAATCAAGTGGCTGCATAATAGCTATTAAGCTAGATGCAAGCTGGATCATGCAGTGTGCAATAAATGCACGCGGTTTGGATCCTCTATATATAGAGGCTTAAGCAAACCGTGAAATGCATCGAAGCAGAAACAAAACTGAGTATTTGGTTTCTGTGTTAGTGAGATATAGTAGAGAGTGTGTAGTAAATTTCAAGAGTGTAGTGAGTAAATATACACTAGGAGTTTGGGTACATTTTCTAGGTCTCACTAGGATACACTATATTGTAATTATCTTTAAATATAGTGAATCATTTTTCGGAGTTTGGCCCGTGGTTTTTACCTCATTATTTGGGGGTTTTCCACGTTAAATATTGGTGTCTACTTTCTCTCTTCCTTGTCCTATTTTATTATTAACTGGGATAATTTTCTTAGTATGCTCTGTGGTTGCGGCATTGTCTGATCTTCAACATCAGAACCGAATTATTTCTGGTTATTAGTGTCTAGCGGGTCTCGCATAAAGTATCAAACACGTGTTTTAATTTATTTTATACCGTTACTCTCCACAAATTTGGGTGTGCTTCCGCTGTTGTATACGGGTACTATTTACACATACGATACTAATCACGTATACTGTTACTATTCACGGTTACTGTTCACCGAGCACTATTCACGGTGCTGTTCACGGGGTACTGTTTAAGTAGCTGTGGTGGGTTCTATCCCTAACAAATAGAACGAGGATTAGCTTTCATAACCACTTCTGCATATTGCCTTAACTTACTATATGTTTTTGCATGGTTACCCTCAATTTGTTCCCTTGCTTTCTTCTTTGCACGATACATTGGTGATCTTGATACTTCAACCCCATATGTAGATAACAAATGCATGCTCATCAATTGTTTCATAACTAAGATTAGGGTCCGCCCTAAATTGAGCTGCCATTTTTTTTGCTATCCATGTAGATGTGACACAAGAATTACTAGTACTTTTGACACAAGTGTGTTTCCCTTCATATACCTTTATCTCAAAAGTTACTTCATCCGGGTTAGTACTAGCATGCAAATACCACTCACATCCACGTCCAGCACACATAGCAGTAATTCGATCTCTCATTCCTTATCCTTACAATTTCAAATCCCTCTTGAATAACAAAATCCCTTAAAACCTCTCTAAAAGCATCCACACTAGCAAACAACATTCCCTTTTCTAGTGTTATCTTGTTGTTACTTGATTCCTTGTATATCTTACCAATATAAGCTCTATCTATGTAAGGCCTTTCTTCATTGAAGTCAGAATCATATATTGGATCAACAACATTTTCAGAATCACAATCTGAGCTATTAGTTAAACCCTCATTTTCTGGCACAATAAACTCCTCAAGATCAGAACAATCTAAGGTTACACTATCAACTTCAGAATTTTCATATGTATCATCATCAGATTCAGTAACCTCATTATTCAATATCTTAGGATTAGACAAATGTACCTCTGGATTCTCTAAGACTTGTTCTAATGGAAGACTCAGAGCTTCAACAAACAAGTGTAGAATATCATTACCTTCACTCTCATTTTCCTTGACCCATATGAGAAGTGATTCATTATCTTGAATCAGAATTTTTCGATCCCTGGGCATTTCTCCTTCCATCTGTAACTTCTTCTCACAATCAAGTTTTAACTCCACATAAACTTGACTCAATAGATCCATGTAACTTAGGTAGTCTGTGTCAAACTTTAATATAAAGAAGTTATCTCCCCAATGAACCACAATGGAAATGCATATATTTGCTGCCATGGAAAGCTCTAAAACATTGAAAAACCCAATATTAACACATGGAAAGAAATATGTGTAAAATGAAGAAATATGAGAAAAAAGACAAAATAACAAGTGAATATGAAATGTTAACCTTACATTCTAAAATATTTCTGGTTGAATGAAAACATAGAAGAATAGCCACAAACAAAGATGGACCAAGCTAAATGCCAAAAGGGAAACTTGTTGGATACTGTATAAGCGGAAAGTGAATAGTGTATCTCCCGCGTATCTATTAACCATAGGTAGGTGAAATGGGTTAAAGTTCATGAACATTATTTGACCATGGTTCCCTTAAGTTAGTAAGTAACAGTGAAATATGAATTAGTGGGGCGGAGTGTCATGTGATAAAAAAGATTGGGTGGAGTGTTATTTTCATAAACTTGGAGGGTAGTCTTTGATATTTACCCTAATTCTAATTACGACAATCCTAGGCAAAAATACATATATATATATATTAAGAGAAAGAAAGTTATTTCCATATATATATTGGATTGGAAAAAATTCGCTCATTTACAATATTAATGAACTGACACATTTTGTGTTGTTTTATATAATGCATAAAATGACACACTGCTTGTCGATTTATGTATTATATAAAACGGCACAGTAGGTGCTGATTTACTAATAGTGTATATTGTGCCATTTTATGTATTCTACGCCTATAAATTAAATGCACTAGTGCATTTTTAACTAGACTCTCATTTGAAAATTGAGCTTTTTTTAGTAATGCTACGTGGGCATCATAAAATTAGTCACTATCAACCATCATATGTAATAATTTAATTTTTTAAAATTATTAATCTAACTTTTAAAATATTAAATTATATTAATAAAAATAAAATTTATAATTTTAAAAATTTAAATTATTACATATAGTGACTAATAATAATTGATTTTATGGTGTAAAAACACATTTCCCAATTAGGTTATATATTCGCACAAAGGATGTTATGTACAACGTTTGTGATATTTTTTTTACATTGAAAAATCATCTGTAATACAAATAATATTTACGAGTGTGTTTTCTCATTTTTTATGTTGTATGATTATTAATTATATGTAAATGTGGTCTATTTTTTTAACTATGTATGAACGATACATATACATAAAATATTTTAGATTTACTACTTAATATTGTCCAATTATAAATTGAAATTGTCTTGATTAAAGATATATTTTATATGATTGTATCAAATTATCCTCACAGGCAAGGCATTGTTCCTGATATTATCATTAACCTCATGCATTTCCCTCGCGACAAACACCTGGGTAGCTCCTTGGGGCTGCTTTGGGTAAGGGCATTGCTTGTGGTGATACATTGATGCATGTCACTCCGTTCTCCACTCCCTTTGTTGATAACATTACTGACCAGCTTCATAGGTACAATTTGATCTTGCTACTTACTATACTCAAAGTATTATTATGTGGGCTACGTGTATTGTGTATATTATCTGAGCCATTCTCCTTTCTCCATAGATGGAACTTGTATTTTAACTAATACTCTTGCCTATATTGGATTTCATTCATGGTTTGTGTTTGCAAAATAATGTCTTTGGAGTTGTAGATGTTATCTTGGCTTTGCGGTTAGCTAATTGTGAATGTAGGAACTACTTTTTAAAGTTTTACATACAAGTTGTTATGTATTTTGTGGTTTATTGTTTTACTGAGTTCCTTTGGTGTTTATGGCAGATCTGGGTTTTAAAAATGTGGATATAAGAGAGTATACAATGGGGGAACTGGCGAGATGGTTCGTTCACTCATATTTTGGCCCCTACATTCTACCGGCAGCTACACCACATGTCGGAGGACAAAATAAAATTCCGAAACACCGGTCCTGTTCACTCGGTGACTCGGCAGGCTATAGCAGATAGGAAGCGATTTAGAGCATAACTATACATGACCTAGGCTTAACTATCCTACGCGGCTGCAATTAAAAAATTTCAATATATATAACTAAGTAAAATGAAAAGTAACTAATATTAAAACAATCTAATATTATAAATAATATTGAATCTAAGTAAAATGAAAAGTAAACTAATATTAAAACAATCTAATATTATAACTAATATTAAGACTAAATAAAATTAAATGTAACTAATATTAAAACAATCTAATAGTATAACTGATATTAAAATTAAGTAAAATTAAATGTTACTAATATTAAAACAATCTAATATTATAACTAATATTGAATCTAAATAAAATAAAAAGTAACTAATATTAAAACAATCTAATATTAAAACTATAAGTAAAATTAAATGTAACTAATATTAAAACAATCTAATATTATAACTAATATTGAAATTAATTAAAATTAAAACAATCTAATATTATAACTAATATTAAAACAATCTAATATTATAACTAATGCATATATTTCAAAATTAATTAGAAATATGTTTAAAATGCACTAGAGCACTTGATTTATAGGCGTAGGATACATAAAATGGCACACAATATACAGTATTAGTAAACCGGCACCTACTGTGTCGTTTTATATTATACATAAACTGGCAGGAAGTGTGCTGTTTTATGCATTATATAAAACGGCACAATATGTGCCGGTTTACTAATAATGTAAATGAGCGAATTTTTTCCATCCGGCCGGTGTAGACAGGGAAATAATTTTCTCTCTCTTAATATATATGTATTTTAGTCGGCAATGCTAGGTGTACAACATAATATACGTATATTATCTATCATACAATTAGGGAAATGGGTAAAAAAAAGAGAAAGAAACGAGCATTTTTTGTGTGTTTACTCTCACAGAGCCGCGCGTGAACAATACGCGCAATAATGAACACATTTCAACACATTAATTGTTAAAAGTGAGCACATTTATTTAAAAAATATCCTAAACTGATGAATTTTATCCTCTTTGATGTTGTGAAACTAAGATTGTGGATTGAACAAATATAATATGTTCACCAATGAATATATGTTCATCAATGCATAAATATTTGTTCACCATTGAGTAAGTTATATGTTTACTGATAAATAGAAATGTGTTCAATGAGAAATAAAAATGTGTTTATCAATGAATAAATTATATGCCCACTGATAACTAAATAATGTGTTCACTGATGAACAAAAATGTGTTCACTAATATATAAAAATGTATTCATTAATGAAGAATGCATATGTGATGAAGGTGTGTATTTGCACGAGAAGGGGGGTTGAATCATGCTTTGTTAAAAATCATTTTCAAAAAATTTTGCTTAGAAAACAGACTTAGAATAAAATCCTTCTAAGTAGCAGCGGAAGTGTATCTGAGAACTTAAGTTTTTGAGAACCTTAAGTTAGCTTTCTGAGTAAGTAATGTTGATGTAATTCCTCATTTGGTTTTGTTAAGAACAAAACTCATGTAACTAAGTGAGTTAGTATTGAGAAGTTAAAAGTATAAAGTATGTAATATGTTTAGAAAGCTTCTTTGTAAAGTTCAGAAGATGAACTATATTGCATATGTAATTTGTATATGCTTCATGTATTGAATGTAACATTTGTATTAAAGTGTATAGAAGCATAGAAGTAAGGATTAGTTGTGTATTAGGATTCATATTGTAACAATCTTTGTAATATACACATAAGAATGTATGAGAAGCAGAACGGAAGAATCAGAATGCTCGAGAAGAGGTTTAGAAAAGGAAACTGCAGAGTTCAGAAAAGGATCATTTCTGGTGGTTCAGAAAATGATTCAGAAAGCTCATTTCTGAATAGTTCAGAAATGGTTCAGAAACTTAATGAGTTTCTGAATAAAAATAAGATCAGAACCGGGATGAATTGTTGATTAAGAGTTCTGATATAAGTCTTATAATTGCACGTGTGTGTATGTGATTAGAAAATTAATTAACACATGTGATAGAAATGGGAAATTAGTTTAAAGCTGTAAATTGATAAGCATTATTCATGTCATTAGAAATTCCCGCCAATTTTATTATAGCCGTTTGTAACAGATGTATTGTGTTATAACTCTCTATAAAAAGAGGAGTCTCGAGTTGTAAAAAAGAAGGAATTCAATTGATACATTCTGTGAGAGAAAAAGAAAAAACAAAAGAGCTTGAAAGAGAGAAAAAATCTGAGAGAGAATCAGATACATTTGAGAAAGAAAAGAAAAGAGCTATGAGCTGAAAAAGAAAAAGAAAAGAGAAAGGGAAAGCTCAAGAAAAGATGAGATCAGAATAATGTTCTGATTCAAGAATGTGCTGAGAAAGATCAAATGCAGAAAAGATTTATGTGAAGATTGCTGCTGAGAAAGAAAAAGGAAATTCTGAAGAGAAAAGTTCAGAAATTGATCAAACTTAATGAGTTTGAGCCTGGAGATTCAAGAATAAGAAGATATTGAAAGGTGTTATCAATTTCTCGAGAAATGATTCACAAGGAAAGTGTGATCTGAAACAAAGTTGCTGAAAAGTCCTTGAGGGGATATCAAGGCAGGAAAGTCTTCTTGGAGAGTACACCCTTGGAGCAGAAATTTTTTTAGGGGGACATCTAGGGAGTGAAATCTTCAGAAAAGGGAGTTTCTGAAGTGTCGAACCTGAGAAGGTTGCAAAATATATCTGGAAATTATTGTAACTTGTGTTTTCTGATGCATTTCTAGTGGAACTCAATCATTGAAAGATTGAAGAACTGGATGTAGGCTCATATTGGCCGAACTAGTATAAAATCGGTTTATCTCTTCTTACTCTAATCTTTGCATGCATATATGGTTTTCATTCATTGATAATTGTGCATAACATTTGAATGTTTGTGTTGTGTTATATGCATATTGAAATCTGATATATGTTCTGAGAAAACAAAGATTGAAACATAATCTTGAAAGTTAGAGAAACTAAAGTAAAAGTAATTTTTATTTGTTAAAATTGCTGATATATGTTATTTGATGTTTATGTAATTGAAATATGAAATAAACAGTTGAAACAATTAAGTTTTGAAAGAAATACAAAAGATTTCTGAAAATTGTAACTAGTTTTCTGAAGAACACATTTCTGAAGAAAAACTGATATTGAAATCTGTGTAATTGCTGTTTAGATTTCTGATTGGAATTAAAGATCATATCATATTGATTGAAGTTATAAGGATTGTTTGTTAATTCAGAAAGTGAAATAATTGTTCAGAAACAGATTAATTCTGAAACAAGTTCTGAAGCTATTTTTGAAGAAGTTCAGAAAGTGAGTTCAGAAAGTGTAATTTCTGAAGGGTCTCTGAAAGTGAAATTCTGATATATAAGTGCTTAATTGTTCATAAAACTTGATATAAAAAGTGTTGTGATATATTTGTGATTGTATAAACCGCTGTGCAAAATAAATCATTGTATTGGACATATTGATTTCTGTGTATGTCATAACATTGAAATATAATTCTGATATCACAAATAACATTTTAATTCTTGTTGTTTAAACTAATTCTTGACAAGCTTCAAAAACTTGATCAATCTCTAAAAGTTGCAGAATTGTTCTAAATAATAAAGCAAGAAAATTCAAAAAGTACACACAACCAATTCACCCCCTCTTGGGTTGTGGGATCATAGCTTGGAGGCATTTCTCAAGGAATAGCTCACACTATCAAGTAAGTTGTTAGTTTTTAAGAAACATTTTGATGTAATGACCTACTTACTTAGATTAAGGAATGTTCTCTTAGAAGGTTGATTTAAAGATGGTTTTCACAAGGAAGTGTAATAATGAATGAGTTAGAGAAAAGGAGATTCACATACAAGAAATTTTATACCGGTTTAGTTAATCTTTAACCTACTCCAGTCCTCAACCTTTGTTGAGAGTTCCTTTGATATTTTTCTTAACGTGCTTTCTCAGGCAACAATTTCCGTAAAGGATTTTTGCCGTTTTACACCAGAGGGGGGGACTTCACTGCCTTAAAATACCTCTAAGGACTTTTGCATCTAACACTTGAGGACTTTCCTTGCCTTTACAACCAAAGGACTTTATGCCCCACAACTCGAGGACTTCTCTTGCCTTCGACCAAAGGACTTTTATAAATGATTTGAGTTTGAAAGATACTTTCGAAAAACTATGAAATACTTAGTCAGAGCTAAGATTAAATCTTGATAGACTCCTAGCACTACAGGAAATCTGGCCTTTAGCGGCGGTTCCAACCGCCGCTATTTACACTTTGCGGCGGTTCGCGGACCGCCATGATTGTGACCGTCGCGGCATACTTTAGCGGTGGTTTGCCCAACCGCTGGAATGACCGGCGTTAAAAGACATTGCTTCTTTTGGCGGCGATTGCGAAGCGCCACTAAAGGGTTAGTTTATTTTGACAAAAAAATTGGCGGCGGTATGAAACCGCCGCTAAAATATTCTTCTAAAATAGGGAAAAAAACATTTTACCTCCCTGGATGTTTGGGTCGTTGCAATTTAGCCCCTGAACTTTCAAAACGGGCAATACGGTACCCTGTATGTTTTAAAACGTGCAATTTACCCCATCCGTCACATCTCCATCCATTTCTCCGTTAAATGGTCATGTGCAGTGCACATGTCATTTATTAAATTACTAAAATACCATTTTTTTTACGTGGAAAAAAACACTTTACCCCCCTGAATGTTTGGGTCGTTGCAATTTAGCCCCCTGAACTTTAAAAAACGGGCAATACGGTACCCTGTATGATTTGACGGAGAAATGACATGTGCACTGCACATGACCATTTAACGGAGAAATGGATGGAGATGTGACGGATGGGGTGAATTGCACGTTTTAAAATATACAGGGTACCGTATTGCCCGTTTTGAAAGTTCAGGGGCTAAATTGCAACGACCCAAACATCCAGGGAGGTAAAATGGTTTTTTCCCTCTAAAATATTAGCGGCAGTTCGTATCCGCCGCTAAATTATTTTTGCAAATTTTAACAGCGGTTCTTAACCGCCGCTAAATAATTCCATTAAATAGTTAGCGACGGTTGTGTAGCCGCCGTAACAATATTAATTAATTTTTTCGCACTAAAAATACTAACAGAACCGCCGGTAAATTCTAACAGAACCGCTGCTAACTGATAACCAAAATGCCGCTAAAATGTATGTGAATAAATTTTAGCGGCGGTTGTAAAAGGCCGCGAAGGAGGAGTATAATCGCCGCAAAAGGCTGTATTTATTAGATATCATCTTTTAAATTTACTGCAAACCTGTTAAAAAACAAAGAAAAAATATATAGTTTTCTCTCTTTCGTAGAAAATTAAAATAAGTATTACAATGATATTGAAATTCTTGAAAATCCAAGAAACAAAATACAAAATATTCAAGTCTTTATAAAGTTATAGTAATATAAACAAAGTCACATATTCTAAAACTAACTAGTTAAGTAACAGGACAAGAAACAAAATACAAACTATTTAAGTCTTTATAATGTTGTAGTAATCTAAACAAAGTCACATATCCTAAGACTAACTAGTTAAGTAACATGATTAATAACAATTTAAAGCTAAGTGTTGGATGGTCCAGTCTCTGGTTCATGACTAGAATTTGATGATCGTCTTGCTGGTGCTGGTGATTCCATGTGTCCAACCCGAAATAGTACACAAAAGATATATTATAATCCACTACACAAATATGGCAGATGACAAAAACATAGTATTAATAGTAAGACTTAATAGTCTCAATTCAAAAAATAAAAAATAAGAAGTCCAACGTGGGGATATTGTGGTAATTTGACAAAGGGCATAATTGGTAGAGAGAAGTCCACTACGCATCTAGTTAAGCCTAGTTCACACAGCACTCTACAATAATAACAATACCATTATCGTAAATAAAATCAATTCATGCTTTTGTAAAACTTCAAATACTCAATTAATTCATTCATGCTTTTGTAAAAAAAAAAATCATTTATTTTGATAACATATGAATTTCAAGAAGCATCTATCAATTTCTCTATAGCGTTACTCACTTCTTCAACACCACACATAGTTTTTCAAAGCTAGAGCATCAAAAACCCAAGAGAAACATCTAAGAATTTCTCCACAGCACTATCATAATACGAAGAGCTACAGAGAAATAATTGCATGCCTCTCGTACAGTAACAAAAATCACATTTCAGCAAATCCACGTCTCAGTTATCGATAACAGTGCTATCGCGCGCAATCGCGACGTCAAGTGGACCGGCGGCGCGATAGAGGGGAACATGGAGGAGCGGTTTGTGTAAGACCCCAAAATCCTAACTATGCTTTAATCGGAGAGATTTTGTGAAAATCGCTTTGATTAAGGTATAATTGGGATGTATGTGCATTAGAATGTATTTTGACATGTATGATTGATTAAATATGTGTTATGTGTATTATGTGAAAATATGTGTATTAGGAAGTGGTAAGTGCATTGCATAAAGTTGAGAAGTTAGTATAGTACAATAATGAATTAAGAATGATGATCTAGGTGGGAATCTTAAGAAATAATTGGTAATTTTAGTAAGAGTGTGATTTTACAAGTGTATGAGTACTAGAAAAAACTGTTGGTAAGGGTTTGGAGTGAGTTAGAAGCATTTTGGAAGTTTGGAGTATGTCATTTGCTGCTACTGTCATGTAGCAGTACTTCCTCGCTAGCGGCCAGCTTAGCTCGCTAGCGGGTGAGGCGGTAGAGGTCCCTCGCTAGCGACTGTAACAAGGCGCTAGCGGGTAATGCGGTGTAAGCGGCCGCTAGCGACTGTGAAACACGCGCTAGCGACCAGCCTGATATCAGAACATCATTTCTGCAAAATTTTGCATTTTAGTCAAGCCCCTCATGTTTTAACAATTGCTCTTCACTCCCTCCGTCCCTAAAACCCTTCCCTCACCTTGAAGTAAGCTCATTCTCATCAGAAACACAATTCCATGCTCCCAAATCCTTCAAGCACAATTCTCTCAACCTCCATAACCACTAAACTCCACAAACCTCATCACCTCTCCACTCAAAACTCAACTCACTCAGAAACCAGCCCCATATTCGAGTTCGTCACCTCATTTCTCTCATTTTGAACCGAACATAATCTATTAGAGGCTCTAGGATTGAGTTCCTCATCATCAAAGTCTAGATAGAGTGTTAAGCAAGTAGCTCAAGGAAGAACAAGGTGGTTTTGGCATTAGAGGGTGAAACTACAAGAGGTAGGACTTTAAATTTATGTTTTAACATGTATTTGTACGTTTCCATGCATAAGGATCGATTAGAAGTCATTATGTGCATGAATATGGTTGTTGTTCTGATGCTGTTTTAAGTGCAGAGTCGAGACACGTGCTAGCGGCCAAATCATAGCTGCTAGCGTATGTACGCGTGCTAGCGACCGAAATGTAGGCGCTAGCGAGTGTTTGCATAAAGATTGGGCGCTAGCGGCTAAAAGGAACGCGCTAGCGACCAATTCGCAGAATTTCTGCAGAATTTCCTTAAATGCTATATTTGTGATTTTTGAATTCTAATGGTTTCCAATCCTTTTTCCTGGACTCTAAACTACTGTAACATGTTTTATATGTGTAAAGAGCAGAAAAGGATATTCATAAAAAGAACCTAGCTAATTAAAGAGAAAATGACACATGAATGCAATTATGTGCACAAGTGACCTATGAATTAAGAATGCTATGAATGTCTTATATTTAATTCCAGAATGAGATTATCAATTGTATATGTGCACATACGTTGTAAATAGTATGGTAAATCAGAATATGATGGTATGATACCATGAATATGATTGAAATATCAAAGTAAGTAATTGTAACCTTCGGTCACTAGTATCGTCAGTAAGGGAGGGTTGGCAACCTCGGTCACTGACATCACTAGTAAGGGAAGGTGAAAACCCCTCTTTCCCCATGTGTCTAGTAGAAACTAGAGAGATATGAGCTCATAGTCTTGGGATTCGGTGATGTGGAGGTAGAAAGAGATAAGAGGGTTAGTGCCAACTCAAGTAAAGGTATCTCATGCACATGTCAAGAAAGAGTTTATGTTTTATGCACTAGTCAGAAATGAAATAAGTAATGATGTCTTCAGAATTGTATCATGATGCATGCATATTAATTAAGACGCATATAGGTAAGACACTCCGGATTCAAAAATGATTTATGAAAACCCCAGTAATATGAAACTTGCATGTTACACTGTTTTTATAATAAGCCGGAGTGATTCCCCTATTGAGTCCGTGGAGCTCACCCTATTCCACCACCTTTTGTTTTAGATACAGACAGGGGCGCAAGTGAAGGTGTGTGTTAGCACGAGAAGGGGGGGTTGAATCGTGCTTAGATTTTCAAAATACTCTTCTAAAACTTTTTCTTTCAAAAACACTTCTCAGAAGGGTATCCTTCTGAGTCGCAGCGGAGAGTCCTTCTGAGAAAGTAAAGTTTCTCAGAAACTTTGCTTTCTGAGAAGATCAACCTTCTTGGTGATTTCTGAAACTTGTAGATTATAACTATCAAGTGTAAATACTTGTAGTTATAACGAAAGAGAGTTAGTATAATAAAAACTATATTAACATGATAATATATTCAAGATATACATGAGATATTAACATAGCTATAGCAACTAGAAACCATGTATAGAGATACTTTCTAGATAAGTTATCTAATATGAAGAATTAGGAACTTATTCAAGATAATATTTACGCACATAATAATATACTATAGACTTCAGAAACACATTCTTGTTCAAAGAGAAATGGTCATAGAGCCTCAGAAACCTCATACGAAGTTTCTGATATTACTTTCTGGTGAGAGCATAATTTGTACTGGTTCATTACGTTATTAATATCTCTCACCACAGTCATCGAATCAAAGATCCAACCGTTCAAATGTTAGAACTATGTGTCCTTAACATTCTCATAAATTTTCAGCTCGATCCAACGGTTAACGAATCCGTATATGAAGAATTACAATGACTGGTTTATAGAAAATCTGCTCTAAGAACTCATTATGTTCTTGCACGTTTTCACTTCAAAAGTTGTCTTTCTCTCTGATGTAATTTTCTGATAGAAAAAGCTAGTTAATATCATGCATCTTATACTTTATATAGAGTGTGAATTAAGATAAAGATTAAGCAACTAGAAATTAAACTAGCAATAAAGTTCAGAGAGAAGTATAGAAAGTGAACACAATTTTATACTGGTTCGGCCAATGATGCCTACATCCAGTTCTCAAACAATTGTTTGAGTTCCACTAACTTTCTTCAAAGTTACGGATATTATCAAGCCTTCTCAGGCTCTCTCAAGTATTCTTTCTTATAGCCTCTTCAGGCTTTGTAGTGAATATTCTTTCCACAAGCCTTTCCAGGCTAAGCATGGATATTCTTTCCTATCGAAGCCTTCCCAGGCTCCCTCAGGATATTCTTCTTATTGTGTCTTCCCAGGCAACCTTGCCTTTAACACGTAAAGGACTTCCACCACTTCACAACCCAAAGTGGATTTCCTTGCCTCATTACGAGGACTTCCTTGCCTTAAACAATTAAGGACTTTTTACTCCACTCTTATAAGTAAGAGATTAGTATTATTTCATCAAGCCACTTCTGGCTTCTCTTGCTTAACTCAACACCATGAGCAAGACTAGTATTCTTTGATTGGCCTCTTCAGGCTACTTGCTCATTCACCATGAGACTTTTACAAGTATTCTTTTCCTAGCCTCTTCAAGCTCTAATTGCTCAACTCCACATGAGTGAGACTTTTACAAATAAATACAGATTTGTGTTTGAAAAGTGTGTGCGTAAAGCACTTACAAACAAATGCTTAAGGACTTTGAATGAACAAAGGATATCCTTAAACAACTCCTATTCAAAGCTTGCAACAGCAAGGATGTTATCTAATGAAAGAATAAGAATAGAAGATTTCTAGAAATTTTCTTTTGAGAGAAAATTTCTCTTCTATAGAATCTCGGGTTTCTCAAGGAATATGAGTAGAAAAGATTTGATTTGATTCCTTAGAGTGACCCTAGATGCTGTTAGTGATGTGTTATAAAGTTGAATTAATGTTCTAACATCACTAGGAAAATTAGCAGCATTGCAGCAACGTGCAAGCTCATTTTGTGTCTTGTTGGGAGCTTATTTATAGCCTTTTCCAGATTATAGCCGTTGTGCACAGTTCCCAAGACTTTCTGATATGTCCTTCTGAGAGACTACCTTTTGAGAGTCTTCTGAGAGGACTGTCTTCTGAGAGCTTTCCGAGAGTACTGCCTTCTGAGAGCTTTCTGAGAGGACTGCTTTCTGAGAGCTTTCCGAGAGTACTGCCTTCTGAGAGCTTTCTGAGAGGACTGCTTTCTGAGAGCTTTCCGAGAGTACTGCCTTCTGAGAGCTTTCTGAGAGGACTGCTTTCTGAGAATTTGTGCTTCTCACAAATTCTATTCAGCCTTCTGAGAAAACTGCTTTCTCATAACCAAGTCAGCACTTCATGAGAAGGCTGATGCATCTTCTTGATGTGTCTTGACTATCCCAATGAGAAGCTTCTGAAAGAATTTCTTCTTTCCTTAATGATGTATCTTCTCATTCAAGATGCCTTGATTAGATCCAGAGGGTGACTCCTCAGATGTAGATTTTTCTCAGCTTCTTGAAGGAACATCTTGGACAGCTTTCTCATAAGCTCACAACTTCTGAGAGCTTCTCAGATGCTGGCTTTCTGAACATTCTCCGGAAGGTGGATCTTCTGATACTTACTCAGAAAGTCTCTTATGCTGCCTCAGAAAGTACTTAAATATAGATCTTGATTTCCTTAAGTGCTTTCTGAATGATTCTTATCAGAATCCGATGCTTCCATTTTGTCTTCTGGGACTGCTTTCTGGAGCTCGACTTTCTCAGAAACTTTCTAGTCTTCTTAGAAGACTTTCTTGGCTTCTTGGAGGATGCTTTCGAGAAGTCTTCTTGGTCTTGATATCTTCTCGGTTTATGAACAGTTTCTTTATCAGAAACTTGAACTTCTTAGCTTCCAGAAACCTATTCTTGAAGTGTTCTGATATTACCGCTTTCTCCATTCTTCTGGAAGTGCTCTCTTCAGAAGGTTCTCATATCTTCTGAGTAAGGGTGGCTTTCTGAGAGAAGGTCGTTCTGAGAGGAAACCTTTCTGAGGAAAATCTTGTGCAGCCTTCTGAGTGCAATTCTCAAAGAGCTTTCTCATATCTTCTTAGAAGACTCTTCTAATAAATTATCAGAGTTCTTCCTTGGCTTTTAGTGTGATCTTCAGAGATGACTTTCTCAAGTCTTCTCATGTGAAAATACTTGATACTTTGGCGCATTCTCAAGAGTTTTCCCATGCCTTGACATCCTTCTGAGAGGCTTTGTTCTTCTTCATTTTGCTCTTCCAGAACCATGTGCTTTGGGTGCTTGTTATCCCAACTTTCGTATGGCTTTAGCTATATCAAATAGCTTTCTTACTGCACATATCAACACCCATTAAATTATTCTAACAAAATATTTTCTTTGTATTAATTTGTTATCACTCAAAACCAAGTCTTTAATGATTTCCAATCATTAGCACTTCTTGGAAGGGTGCTGGAGCTTACAATCTCCCCCTTTTTGATGATGACAAATCAATTTAGGAAATATTTTGTAGAATCGTTTGAAGGAAACCTTTATTTAAGATCAGAGGCTTAATGATAGGTTCCTTGTGCAATTTAATCTATCTTTCTGTTATTTCACCAGTCTCAACCTGAGATGGCTCACTGATATGAATACCCTATGAGGCTTGAGAAGTCCGCTGCATCCTCTTGTAAGGGAGTTTCCTGCTCTCCCTCCACTCTCGACTTCTTCTTCTTCAACGTAACCTTTCATGCTCTTTTCCACTTCTTCACTGCAACTACAACAGAATCGGCGGCAAGGACGATCAGGCGCGCGGCGGAGCGGACCAGCGGCGGTGGAGCAGACCGGCGGCAACGGAGCAGACTGGCGGCGGCAGAACTGAACACAATGAGCGAAGCATGTTCTATTGTTCTCTATTCTGTTATTTTTTAAAAAAAAAATCTATTTTTTAAAAAAAAAATCTATTTTTTTGTTAAAAAATGGTCTCTCTTCTATACTCTCATTCCAAGATTCCATCTCTGTTGTTTTATTTTTTTTGGGTTCTGTTTTTTTATTAAAAATGTTCTATTTTGTAAAAAATCCCTTGCGTTTTAATTTTTTTGGGTTCTGATTTTTTTTTTAAAATATGTTTTCTGTAAAAAAAAAATGTTCTGCAAAAAATCTGTTTTTTTACTTTTAGCAACTTTTTTATGGATAAATTGATGAATTATGAATTTTAGATACTTTTTGTTTGATAGATAGATGAATTAATTGTGAATCAATACTCCATAGGTCTAATTGTGGATGATTTTGAATATAGGAAAAATTAAAAATAAAATATTGGATGATTTCTTTCTTATAAATTATTTTATATTCTAGTTGTTTACAATAAAAAATAGCAGCTAGAACGCTATCCGCTATCCCGCTATAGCATTTTGGGGGTCACCCGCTCCGCGCCGCTATCCGCATTCGATAACCATGATCCACGTTAGCTTTCACTTTTAGATGAAAAGCCATTTTAGTAGAATATATTCTACTAGATATACCCAAGCCATTTCACTAAACATACATTCATTCAGTATCAATCTGGTACAACAGAAGCATGCAAGTACTGCTCCATTATTAAATACAACACAACACGTGCAATATTGCAAGCTAGAGCATCATAAAAAAAAAAAAAACAGAGTTGTTCCCATTGGACTCCCTTCTCCCACATCCACACACACCTAAATGGACTCCTAACCCTCAGCCCATCATGTTCCCATTCCTGCTATGTCTTTTACTTGTTCTGTTCCTAACCCTCCTAAATGGACTCCTATTATGAAACTTCCTGCTCCCAATTTCAAAGCTGTGAGAACAGATTTTCTCTCTTATGATGATCTTCCTAACCATAGTTTCTCTTAAATGCATTATTTAGGATCCAATACACAGTATGTGTTGCACTAAACACTAATTATAGTCTTTGTTAATTGCATTATTTAGGCTTATAATATATCTTGCACTAAACACTAGATAATATTCTCTTAAAGAGTGTGAAGCTAGCTACTCATCAAAACACTTACTACTTATATAAATAATATAATGACAATGAAGCAAATTAGAATTAGTTACCACATCCTCTGCAGGTGTAGGAAAATCTGGTGGCAATACACCTCCTATATAGTGTGTAACGAAATAATTTAGTTGGGTCTGCAACACTGACACAACTGCCTTACTCTCTTTCATCTCTACTTCCATCTGTTGGATTTTAGCGGAGTCTGAACCATGACTACAAGAGAATGGCATCCCGCCACAACAACTTGAGCCAGTGTTGAGAACTTGAGATGGGCAAACTCCAAAATCCATGCCTCGAACACGACCGTTGTGCTCCTTTCCAAATAATTTGCTAAAGGCATCATCTTGTGCAGAATGTTGTGTAGAAGCCCCTTCACTCTCAAGGGTTGCTAACTTCTCCTACACATACAAATTAATAAGTGTCAACAATGGATCATAACTATCTATTTGAAAAATAATTTTACAACATACCAAAATAAATAAATAAATGACAATTCTTACTCTTTTTTCTCTAGCCTCATTATTAACATAAGATCCATCTTGTTTTTTATGGCTAATTGGATACATCTGACTCCTGGTGTAGGTTCTCTTGTTTGTAACTTCCTACGAATTTTCATATGGTTAGGACTTTAATTTCCAAAGCACTTATGTATTTCAATTCAGTAAATATCATTTCAAAATAAATATCACACATACCAGCTCATGTTTCTTCCTAGCCATCGATTTAGACCCAAGAGTATGATGAATTGTTTGCTTTTGGCGATTCTCAGCATTTTTGTCACATATGGCCTGCAAAGATGTGAAAAAACAGATTTAGCATGCAAAAAAAGAAATTGCTAAGTATTTTTATATACATTCAATTACCAATGTTTTTGCCTTCAATCTATAGTCAATAAAAGACGCCCAGTGGTCCAGCTCAATTCCATCCGGGCATGACTGGAGATTTTGATCTCTAGTCTTGTCTTTCCATTTTCTACCAAGGTTTTGAAGTATGTACTCCTTATGTTTTTCACCATTGACATCAAACTTTCCCTTCAAAGAAAAGGAAAAGGAAAAGGAAATCAAATGTTAATAAAGCAATCTAAAAAAAAAAGAGTTTATTGAAGTGATTAAAGTAGAAACATGAATGGTTTCTTTGTAGAGATTTGGAACCAATGGCCATCTCTCATAACAGATAGGAAAGTTGCTAAAATTTCTAGCAACTGCTGCTAAAAGGCCCCCTGATTCCCCAATTGGTTGGTTTAATTCATTCCATTCAACCATAACTTTTGTACCTGGCTCAAGTACCCACAAGTCTGCAAGAGATAACTTTCCTTGCTTCACAAATTTGTTCTCATCTAGCACATAAATAAATTCATACTTATAAATTAGAAATGAACAAACTTCTACACAATATAAATCTAGCATACAAATCACATACCGATCAAATCAATAGTCCAATATTTGGACTTTTTTTAACATGCATTCACTGGGACATGTTCAACATCATGCTCATCAAGAAATGGAAAGTCTTCATGCTCATTGAATGGAAAGTCTTCATGTTCAACATCGGCTTGATGACTTGATGTACCAACTTAGCCTAAATATTCTCTGGATGCATTCAAATGACCTCCTTGTTGTGAAAATGTTCTTGTGGGGTCAACATGATCTTGACCATGTGAAGTACTACCATTTTCCTCTAAAGGGGGTGCTGAATTTTGTGTGTATTTTATCTTCACACAACATCTCTTTCTCTTAGGCATCTCCAATACCTGAAAAAATTAATATATTCATCAAGAGTATCCATTGCAAAAATAATAAAATAAAAACCAATCATTGTCATTATCATAAGAGATGTAAATTACCAATCATTGGATACAAGTTGGACGTATTTTTGTTGTACGTCAAGCATTATTGTATACATATTCTCTAACATGCAAATACTACACCATCTCTTCATCATTTTCATCACCAACATTTTCATCAACCAACGGATTAAGAGGATCGTCATCTATACTACCCCTTGCTAATTGTATGTAGAAGCCATCATCGGGAAACAAATGCTCCAAATTTTGTGATGGATAACCCTTATTATCATAGATAACCTCTTCATTATCTTCACCCATGTCATAATAATCTCTTGGCATAAGATGAACTGGTAAGATCCAACCTATTTCCTTCTCATCATTCACATGATAAACCATTTGAGCTGAAGAAGCATTTATATATGGTTCATCGTCTTCTTGTTCACCAGTCTGAATCAATATACCATAATTGATGGAAGTGAAACCTAACTTATCTTTTTTCATGCCCCTTGGATTACTAGTATTAGCACATTCACATTTAAATAGCAGAACCTTGAACAAACCATGGTAGTTAAGTTCAATAACATCAACCAACTTTCCATAATAAGGCACCTCCCCAAATCTCATTTGGGAATCACTACTACTTGCGTAACTTCTTGTTCCAAATGAACCAAACACTCAACTATTTTGTGTTTTTAATCCACTGTCTCGTGCCACAGTTCGAAACTTGAACCCGTTGACATTGTATGCAGAGAATCTTCTAGCTTGGTCAATAGGACCTTTAGCAAGAGTAAGTAAAATGCCTATCTTTGACTCTTCAAGATTATCGAGATCTCTGGCGATCTAAAAAGGTATGTCAAGGGTTAATCATATACAATCTAGAATATATAAATTCAATGAGTCCAACACTTGTGATCTTACTTACACGATTAGAAAACCAACTAGCAAACTCCCTATGAACTTTCTTATCTATCTTTGAATTATTTCTTGTACGACTCCTTAGTTTCCCTCGCACAATATTTCTAAATTCCCTATATATTAGACAAGAAAAATTAGATAAGGAAATGTTGGAATCACAAATGTTAGATAACTTTAATGTGAATTACTTACTGTAGATGGATGTCAACCATAGAACAATAGGTTAACACATGTCTATGAGCCTGTAACTTTTCAATGCTTGTCAAAGGGAAATATGAGGCACCTCCAACTGGCTTCCCCACTTAGGGAAATAATTTTGCTACCCAAGAGTCTGGTTGCATACAGTTAGGCTCATCATCATTAAGACTAGGACGATTCCACCTTGTCTCAATATTATCCTAATATCTTGAACAAAATGTTTGTATTTCATCCATGAGATAACCTTCTGCTATAGAGCCTTCCGATTGTGACTTGTTACGCATATAAGACTTCAAATGTCCTAAGTACCTATTACACCATAGTAAGAGATGTTAAAAAGTAGGTTTTCTATTAATAATCTATGGAAAATTAACACAATTCTAGCCTCTCTATAGGATACATCCATTGATAATGGACGAGACCTCCAAGTTTAGCTTCTTCAACAAGGTGGACCACCAAATGAACCATAACTGTGAAGAACGAAGGGGGAAACAATGCTTCCATATGGCATAAAGTAAGGACAATCTGTTCTTGCAATTTGTCTAAAGATGTAGAACTTAAAGACTTGGAGTACAATTGTCTAAAGAATGAGCACAACTCAATCAATACTTGTCATGACCCAAACTAGACCATGACTGGTGCATAGGGGTACATCCCCTAGCAAGCCTTTCTTAAACCAAATCTCCAGAAAATTTGACAGAGTTTCCTCTGTTTTTTAGACATTCCCCAAATATATAACTTGTTAAATAATTAATATCCAACCAGCATAATATATATAATCATAAATCTAAGCTTAAACACATCAATCCAGCATAATTTCGTACTTTAATTCTTACACATTCCAAAACATAAATTTGTCTTATACACTACCCAACATAATAGATCCAAGGACCCTGCCTGTGGCAATATGGAGCACTAAACACGACAGAATGGGTTCCAATTACAAAACATATATGGCCCTTGAACAAAAAGGGCTCACCAAAAGTAGAAAGATCCTATTGTGAGGACGGAGGGATGGAACCCGGGTCAGCACCTGTATCTGAAAAAGTTTAAATAACGACGGGATGAGTTTTACAACTCAGTGAGTAGGCAAATGTCCATAACCCACACAAGCTAGCATAATTGCCTTAAATACAGTAATAATATCTCAAGTTTATAAATCAAATTCCAATGTATGTTCATCAACAAAAATTTCATATTTATCATAATTATGATATATAATTTCACGAGAATCACCAATTCCAGGATGTAACAGGAGAATCCATACTCCGGTGGCCAAACGTTCGTATGGTTCTAAAACAGGACGGACCTACCCCATCTCGTGAGTGTAGCCGTAAAACAGGAGGATCCACAGTGTGGTCCTAAATCATAAAGTCAAGGTGCTCCAAGGCTAACGCCTACTGTCGTTAGCTACAATATCCTGGCAAGGGTTCTTCCAAAACAGATATACTAAAATATTTTCTCATAGTACTCAGAAATTCAGAATTCAAGTGAAACCTTCAGACTACACATGTCATTTCAGAGTCAATTACGTTTCAGAATAGGGACTTATGTCCATAGCTCATAAATGACAAATCGTATTTATTCCCACTTCTCAAAATAACTATATAACGAATATATTTCATCACTTCAAAATTGGTCTTCAATTTACTAAAATTGTAATCCAAATATATTAATTTACTTACTCTCTCAATATATAAAATTATCAATATTTAAGAGCAAAATATCATAATCTTATTTAGGTAAAATATACATATTTCACAAAATAAGTTTTCTCATAGTTTTAATATGCAAAATTAATTTCTATAATAATATAGCATGCAATAGGATGATCATAGACACAATATCTACTCACAAATGGTTCTAAAGAACCGAAGAGCAATCCTCAAGAGCCTCCAAAAATACCGGTTGATGTCCAATCGCTTTAGAACTCTAGGAACAAAATAATATTGATAAATATAAGCTAATTATATCATCAATTAGAGTAAAACAGCCTCAAATCCCTAAAGCCCCAAATTCTAGGGTTCCTAAATACACTAATTTACTCTAAAAATTAATTAGAGACTTGATAAACTAAATAGAGTATATCAGAGTTATTATTACCACTAGATAAGTAGGAACGATGATGAAAATTGCTTCAATCTCTTCAAAAGCTCCAAAACCTCTCTAATGGAGTTTAGAGAGAAAAATGGAGGAGATAAGAGAAAATAATGACGATGATGAAAATAGAAATGATGAGATGGATATGAAAGTGATGGTTAGAGTTAGAAAAAGAAAAGAAAATGAAATTTGGGGGGGGGGTGAAGAAAAGGAATGGAAGAACAAAACAGAGAGAAAAAGGGAAAGAAAGAGAAGTTGAGGAAGGGTGGAAGGATGGCTTATGGGAGAAAGGGAAAGAGAGAAAAAAATGGAATTTTAAGTGGGGGTGGGTCCCACCTAAATTATATATATATATTTATATATATATTTTCACGGTTAGTACATTCTTCCCTTCTTCCCCCCTTAAGAAATTTGGTCCTCGAATTTTACACATAGCCAAAATGAGCACTAACCTCATGATTGAAATAGGTATGGGTACTTCGCTCGCATTGCCTCCTCTGATTCCCAAGTGGCCTCTTGACTTGAATGGTTTCTCCAAAGCACTTTCACTGAAGCAATTTCCTTCGAACGAAGCTTCCTCACTTGTCGATCGACTATGGCTATTGGTTCCTCCTCATAGGACATGGTCTCATCTAGTTGTACTGTTCGATGCTCGAGCACATATGATGGGTCAGATATGTACTTACGCAACATCGTCACATGGAAAATAGGATGAATCATGGATAACTCAGGTGGAAGGGTTAGACGATATGCTACCACCCCGACCTTGTCCAAAATCTCGAAAGCTCCAATATATCGAGGACTGAGTTTTCCTTTCTTCCCAAACCTCATTACACCTTTCATCGGGGAAACTCGAAGGAAAACATGATCCCCAACAGAAAACTCTAGAGCACGCCTTCTGAGGTCAGATTAGGACTTCTGCCTACTTTAAGCAGTCAAAAGTTGCTCTCTAATAAAATGGACCTTGTCTATAGACTCTCGTACGAGGTCAGGACCCAACAACTTAGCTTCACCAATCTCAAACTAACCAATAGGGGATCTGCAACGTCTCCCATATAAAGCTTCAAATGGTGCCATTTGAATACTAGTCTGATAACTATTGTTGTAAGAGAACTCAATCAATGGTAAGAAATCGCTCCAATTACCACCAAAATCAAGTACAAACATTCTGAGCATATCCTCTAGAATCTGAATAGTCCTCTCCGATTGTCCATCGGTTTGTGGATGAAAAGCGGTGCTAAGATCAAGGCGAGTGCCTAAAGCTTCTTGAAAAGCTCTCCAAAACCTAGCTATAAATTGAGCTCCACGGTTAAATATGATTGAGACAGGAACACCATGAAGTCTAACAATTTCATCAATATACAACTTTGCATACTGATGAGCTCGGTAAGTGGTCTTTACTGAGAGAAAGTGAGCCGACTTCGTCATACGGTCCACTATAACCCACACAGAATCAAATCCCTTGAGTGTACGAGGCAACCCGGTTACAAAATCCATAGTGATTCGTTCTCACTTCCATTCAGGTATATCAATCTGCTGAAGCAGTCCCGCAGGCCTTTGATGTTCAGCCTTCACTTGCTGACACACCAAACAACGAGACACAAAGTCACCAACATTTTTCTTCATACCTTCCCACCGGTACACTTGTCGCAAATCATGATATATCTTGGCCGATCCAGGATGTATTGAGTAGCGGGAGTTATGAGCTTCCTCTAAGATAGTCTTCCTTAGATCACCTTCATCATGTACACATAACCTACTTCCAAAGTGAAGTACTCCATCTGAATCCAATACAAATTCAGAGGTTATTCCACTCCTAACATCCTCCTTTAACTTAAGTAATCTAGGGTCTCCATCTTGAGATTGCTTTATTTGCTCCACTAGAGATGATTGGGCCTTCACATGAGCCAAGAGTACCCCGAACTCTCCCAAATCAAACTGAACCCGCTCAGCTCCAAGCTGATGAAGTTCTTCTATTAAAGGCCTCTTTACCGGGGCAATATGGGTCAAACTACCCATAGACTTCCTACTCAAGGCATCAGCCACCACATTAGCCTTTCCCGGATGGTACAAGATAGTACAGTCGTAATCCTTAAGCAACTCCATCCATCTTCTTTGCCTTAAATTCAAATCCTTCTGCTGAAATATATAATTTAGGCTCTTGTGATCTGTGTATATTTCACACGTTTCACCATAGAGATAATGCCTCCAAATCTTTAAGGCAAAGACCACAGCTGCCATTTCCAAATCATGAGTGGGGTAGTTTTGCTCATGCCTTTTGAGCTAACGAGAGGCATAAGCAATCACATGACAATGCTAGATTAAGACACACCCCAATCCTATCCGAGAGGCATCACAGTACACTGCAAAACCTCCTGATCTGAAAGGCAAAACTAGAATAGGTGCCGAAGTTAAGGAATCCTTAAGCCTTTGGAAACTCTCTTCACAAGCATCAGACCATTCAAACTTCACATTTTTCTGGGTTAGCCTTGTTAACGGGGCAGAAATCTTTGAGAAGTCCTTAACAAATCGACGGTAGTAGCCCGCCAATCCTAGGAAACTTCGAATCTCAGTCACCGTACTAGGCTTTGGCCATTGCTGAATGGCTTCAACCTTCTTTGGGTCAACCTTAATTCCATCCTTAGACACAACGTGACCAAGAAAAGTCACTTGATAGAGCCAAAATTCACACTTGGAGAATCTGGCATATATTTGATGGTCTCTTAGTGTCTGCAGAACAATTCTTAGGTGATGTGAATGCTCCTCCACACTCTTTGAGTACACCAGTATATCATCAATGAAAATAATCACGAAACGATCTAGAAAAGGGCTTGAACACCCGATTCATCAAATCCATAAAAGCGGCTGGAGCATTCGTTAACCCAAAAGACATCACTAAAAATTCATAATGTCCATAACGAGTGCGAAATGCAGTCTTGGGAATATCATCCTCCTTAATTTTCAACTGATGATATCCTGAGCGAAGATCAATCTTGGAGAAACACGAAGCTCCTTAAAGTTGATCAAACAAATCATCAATTCTAGGCAGTGGGTACTTATTTCGTACCTTGAGCTTGTTCAATTGCCGATAATCTATACATAATCGCATTGAACCATCTTTCTTCTTCACAAAAAGCACTGGAGCTCCCCACGGAGATGTACTCGGGCGTATGAAATCTTTCTCCAACATGTCTTGCAACTGATCCTTTAACTCTCGCAATTCAGTAGGAGCCATGCGATAAGGAGGGATAGATACAGGTTGAGCTTCCAGAGCCAATTCTATATTGAACTCCACTTCCCTTTCGGGAGGCATTCCAGGAAGCTCATCCGGAAACACGTCAAGAAACTCATTCACCACAGGAACTTGGTGAAGATTAGGAACTTCAGACTCTAGGTTCTCAACCACTGCAATGAAGGCTTGGTTCCCTTTATTCATCAAGTGCAAAGCACTCATAGAAGAAATCAGATTTGGAAGGGCATTGTAATGATCCCCTTTGAACACAAAAGATGGTCCATCAAGAATGTTAAACCTCACAATCGTAGAATAGCAAGATGACATCAAAATCCTCCATTAATTCTAAAAGAATTAAGTCGGATAAGGTATTGATTTCATCGACATTAACAATGCAAGATCGAAACACAAAATGAACCATTGTAGAGGCTCTAAGCGGAGTGCCAACATGGAAAGAGAGATCTAACAACTCAGGTTGTTTCTCAAAGCGAGATGCAAGATATGGAGACACATAAGAATAATGAGAACCCGAATCAAATAACACTTGAGCATCTAGAGAACAAACTTGTAAGGTACCTGCCACAACTGCATTAGAGGCTTGGGCATCTTGTCGTGTCAAAGCATATACTCTAGCTTGGCTCTCCCTGCTTGACCAGAACCCTTGTTGCCATGAGCTCTACCACATGCTCCTCTAGCTACTCCCCTACCAGCAAAGTTGGAGGACCCATCTGGTGATGCAGCTGAAAAAGAACGTGTTGGTGCTGTATTATGTGATGAGCTCTGCCTAGGATTACCTAGCATATGAGGACAATCTCGTATAAGGTGCCCATGCTGCCCACAACGGAAACATGCTCCAATGGACCTACGATTGACTCCGGTGTGGTGGTTTCCACACTGTTGGCAATAAGGCTTAACATAGCCTGGCTGGCTTAGTCCTTGAGTAAAACAGCCTCAAATCCCTAGAGCCCCAAATTCTAGGGTTCCTAAATATACTAATTTACTCTAAAAATTAATTAGAGACTTGATAAACTAAATAAAGTAGATCAAAGTTATTATTACCACTAGATAAGTAGGATTGATGATGAAAATTGCTTCAATCTCTTCAAAAGCTCCAAAACCTCTCTAATGGAGTTTAGAGAGAAAAATGGAGGTGATGAGAGAAAATAATGATGATGATGAAAATAGAAATTATGAGATGGATATCAAAGCGATGGTTAGAGTTAGAAAAAGAAAAGAAAATGAAATTTGGGGGGTGAAGAAAAGGAACAGAAGAACAAAACAGAGAGAAAAAGGGAAAGAAAGAAAGAAAGAGAAGTTGAGGAAGGGTGGAAGGATGGCTTACGGGAGAAAGGGAAAGAGAGAAAAGAATGGAATTTTAAGTGGGGGTGGGTCCCACCTAAATTATATATATATATATATATCTTCTTTTTCACGGTTACTACAATACTGTAGAAACCTCATCAGGCAACGCAGTCCGCATGGCTAAAGGTAACAATTGCTCCATTAGTATATGAGAATCATGGCTTTTCAACATCCCATTCAACTTAAGATTCTCCAAATCAATGCACCTTGAAATATTGCTAGAGTAACCATCTGACACAGTGATGTTTTTCAGAGTTGTCAAGAATGACCGCTTACATGAACTAGTAAGTGTAAAGATAGCAAAAGGATATTTTTCGCTTTCATTTGGCCAAAGGTCACGTTTGATATCCATTTCTTGAAGGTCTCTTCGAGCATTAACATGATCTTTTGATTTTGCACTATCATTTAGCAAAGTATAAATGATATCGTCACACAAATTCTTCTCAATATGCATCACATCGAGATTGTGACACAACAAGTTACTCTTCCAATATGGAAGCTCAAAAAAAATGCTTTTCTTTTTCCACTGATGAGTTGTTCCTGTACGTCCATTTCCCCGCAGTCTTTTCTTCTACAGGCCTTTGCCCAAATATAACTTCAATATTCTCAACTTGTGAAAGGATTTCAGCACCGGATAATTTTTTCGGGGCACACTTTGTCTCTTGTTCTCCATTAAATCGAACCCTATTCAATCTAAATCTATGTCCTTGATCAAGAAAACGACGATGACCCATAAAGCAAAACTTTTTACTATGAGGGAGACGACATGGGACAACATCAAAATTGCAAGATGGGCAAGCTATTCCCGTGTATGTATTCCACCCAGAAAGAGTCCCTAACCCAGGAAAGTCGCTTATTGCCCACATGAGAGCTGCATGCAACTTGAACATTTCTCTCGCTGAAGCATCATATGCATTAACACCTTCATCCCATAACTCCTTTAACTCTTTGATGAGAGGTTGCAAGTAATTATATATGTCATTCCCTGACATTTTTTTCCTGGAATTATCATTGAAATAATGAATGATGTCGACTTCATACACACCCGTGGAGGGGTGTTGTATGGAACAAGAATGACTGGCCAAATACTATAACTTGCGCTTAAAGTTCCAAATGGATTGAATCCATCGGTTGCTAATCCAAGACGAACATTTCGCGGATCAGATGCAAACAAAGGGTTCATCTAATCAAACCTCTTCCAAGCTTTCGATTCTCTAGGATGTCTCATCAAGTCATCTTTGTTACGATCTACAACATGCCACTTCATATCCTCTGCAGTCTTTGAAGATAAAAGCAATCTTTGTAGTCTTGGTTTAAGAGGGAAGTAACGCAAAGTTTTTGCAGCCACCTTTTTCTTCTTGTTAGCATCATTATTGGATGCCTCAACTTGACCATCTTCTGACCTTGATTTCCATCTAGACTTGTTACAAGCTTTGCATGTCTCCCTATTCTCATCCTCCCCCAATACAACATGCAATTATTTGGACATGCATGTATTTTGGTATAGTTTAAACCAAGCTTGGTGATGGTCTTCTTTGCCTCATAGAATGAACTTGGAATGCTCAAATGCATCACTAAGTAATTCTAGTATCATCGTCATTGACTTGTCACTCATCTTGCATAAACACTTGATATGATACAACTTTACCATAAAGGATAACTTTGAGTACCTTGTAACCCTAATTCATATAACGATAGTTCTCCTTCCTTAACTAATTCATAAAACTCTTTAGCTTCACACCCTTCTTGACTTGCATTTGGCATCACCCCTTCATCCTCAACCTTAACAGCTTCTTCATTTGTCGAAAAAGGTTGTTCCGTCCCATGATTCTGATCAACTCCAAAAGCTTCATGGATCATATTTTGAATTGGATCTTCCTCAGTCATCAATTCTTGAACGTCATGTAAAACACTAGTACTTGACACATTGCTAGTTTCACCCATGGAATACACCCCATGATAAAACCAGAATGTATATCCCTTTGGAAATTGTTTATATATTAGGTGCTCATACACCATGTCCCTTGTTTGCCACTTGTTAAATGCACATGAAGAATAAGGACATATTATTTTATCATCAACTAAGCGATGTGTAAAGGAGAAATCAATAAATCTTGAAACCCCTTCCTCATACTCAGGAGAATTCTGTGGTTTAGTGATCCACGACTTATCCATATCTAATCTTTATTCTGATTAAAATGAAACACAAAATTTATAAACTTGTAAATAGCACGCAAACAAAATATAGACTAAGATTGTTTGTTTCCCAGCACAAATAAAGAAAATTGTTTGCATTTAAAGGAATTAGCATGGAAATCTATGCATATTGTTCTTGGTTGGGTTTTTCAATATTTTAAAACCCCTATATTTGGCTTTTGTCTTACATCAATTTCTTGGTCTTTGTTTATCTATTGTAATTGTCTTATGTTTATCTCTTGGTCTTGGTTTCCAAAATACATGTTGTTTCTCTTCTCTTCTCTGTATGTGTATGTTCTATGGTTGACCCCAACATTTCTATCTTTGCCTCGTAAAATGCCTATCTTTACTTTCATTCTTCTCTCAATTTCTATGACAAAAGCTTTTGGAAGTTCTTCTTTCGATTCCTTAATCGGCAACATTAACTATATATTCTTCCATGAATGCCCCTCCAGCAATCATTTCTTACACCAATTCATTAATAATATACTTCACTCACTTCAAATATTACAAGTTCTATAGAAAATAACTTGCTAAAAGCAAGAATAAACAAATACAACTCTAGAAGATTTTACAAGTTACACTTCTCAAGTTCTGAGAAGGTTTCTGAGAAAAATCTTGAGTTTAAAAAGAGATTTTAATTCGACAGAGTTTTTGCACGTTTTCTCAATCATAATTCTCATACTAAACTTCTGCACTGATCTTCTATTTATAGATTGCTGAAATCCCTTGTAATCTGAAAGATTTCGCGAGCCGATGTGGCTTGTTGCTGACTCAGCTTCTCTCAGAACAGCTCTTTGCATGTCAGCGCATTTTAGGGGTCTTGTAGAGAGTGTATAGTGCACAGTTCCCTAAACCCTTGCATTAGCCTTGTGAACTTGATGAGAATGTTTCTCTTGATTTGAGTTCCGAGACTTGAACTACTTTAGAATAAGTCTTCTGAGTGAGACCAGCCTTTTGAGTAAGGTTGCCTTATGATTTTGAAGGTAGACTTCTGAGAAGAGGTTGCCTTCTGAGAACTAAAATCTCTTACTGCCTTATGAGAGACTTCTAAGAGGATTTTGTTATCTTCTTGAGGACTGCATTTTTGCCTAGCTTTTGAGACATTCTTAGTGTGCTTCTGAGCTTTTTGATTTAACTTGCATATTTGAGGCTACTAATGCATCTTCTAAGTCTTAATTTCAACTCTCATTCTCATATTCGAGCTTTCTGAGCAATACTAGCACACACATTAATTCGTTATCAATCAAAATCTTTACCCTACAATTAAGACATGTTATCATTATAACAATTTGATGCTTTGTGTAATTTTAAAATTTTAATTACTCTTAGAAGGCTTCTGGAGCTTACATGTGATTATAATGAAACTGATTAGGATAGACATAGTGAATGAAAAAAATACATGATGAGAATATAATTACTCAAATAGATAACAAGAAACATACATCTTTTATCATTTCATTTGATTTACTTTGGTTATATAAAAAAATTGTAGAAAGAACACTTTGATAATTTGATGGTGTGTATTTTATTTGTGATGATGATGATGAACAGAGATGGTTTGGTAATGAAAAAGATCCATGTGAAGAAGCTCAGGTGGTTTCTGAGTAGAAACTACTTTCTTGCTAGGAAAAGAAGCTTTGGTTTGTTTCCCCTTCTCACAGAAGTCACAAGTGACATCTCTGTTATATCTGAGTTTAGGAGACCCTTTACAAGTCCTTTATGAGAAAGCTCAGAAAGTAGCTTCATATGGGTGTGACCAAGCTTCTTGTGCCATAGCCACTTGTCATCTTCTATAGAGACAAGGCATTTCACAATTTCATTTTTTAGATCCTCTAGATGGATAACGTAGATGTTTCCAACATGTTTCCCTTCTAGAATGATCTTGTCGCTAGTGAGATCAATCACATGACAATATTTGGCAAGAAACTCAACCTTCAAGCCTCTGTCACAAAATTGACTGATGCTCAGAAGGTTGTGAGTCAAGCCATCAACAAGTAGTACATCTGATTTGGTGAGAGTCATCTTTACCAACATCTCCAATGGTTGTGACCTTGTCCTTTGCGCCATCACCGAAACGCACGGTTCCTCCTTTCTTAGGCTTTAAGTTTCAGAACCAGTGCTTGCTTCCAATCATGTGCCTCGAGCATCCACTGTCCAGGTACCGTTGCTCATCTTGATGATGGAGCAATGCTTGTTGATGCACTTGCATTCACAAAACCATTTGTTTTAGGTACCCATGCTTTGTTGGGTCCTTTGTGGTTAACTTTCTTAGTCTTTTTGTGCTTTGGTTTTTGAAGGTTGGATTCTGGTTTCTGAGAGTTCTCAAATTTTGTTTTTCCTTTATTGGAAACTTTATCCTTCTGAGAGAAGCTTCTCCTTTTAGCCTTAACAGCTAAAGAGGTTTTGCCTTTTCTCAGTTTGGGGCATTTCTCAAAACCATGTCCAACCTTAAAGCTTATAGTGCAAATGCATGGGACCTTTTTCAAAGATGGGTCAATGGTATGAGGTTCAAATACTACTTTATAACCAAGCCCTCTATTATCTTTGTATGGTCTTTGACCTCCAAGAATAAGATCGAGCATTTTGCTTCCATTTACCATCTTGACTAGGTCAGAAGTAAGAAGATCATTTGTCTTCTACAACTCTATTAAAGCTTTCTCAGCCTTTTCTAAAATTACAGAAGTCATGTCTTCTAGAGCTTTATAGAGTTCGTGGCTTTTTAAATTTCTTTCTTTGAAATCATCTCTTTCAAGATCCAACCTTTTTACTTCTTGAAAAATGTTTTGTTCTTATCCTTTGAACCGCATTTTCGCCTAGCTTCTGAGGAACTTTCTTTGTGCTTCTGAGCTTTTATGATGAACTTGAATTTTCGAGGTTGTATATGCATCTTCTAAGTCTCATTGAGATTCTCATATAAAGCTTTCTGAGCAACACTTGAGCACATAGATTAGTCCATATCAAATAAAATTTTTATCACTTAATTAGTACTTGTTATCATTAAAACATATTAGAGCTTTTGAGTAATATAAATAGAAATTTCTCTTAGAAAGGTTCTGGAGCTTACAAACCACACTCACCTCCCTTTTCACCTTCACATTTTATACACATCCCTCTCCTGAACAAACACCCTCACCATCAAAAAATCAACCACCCCGTTCTTCTCCATCGTCACCACCCACAAACACTCTCACCCCATCTTGAACCTCTCCCTGATATTCCACCCTTTGTTGGCACAAAACCCCCAACTACTCTTCTGGACCCTCTCATCCCACATCATCTAATGGTGATTCTCATCACTTTTCTCACTCTTCACCACAAGAATCCCACCTTTCACCCATGCTTTTTTGCTACTCTGGCACGTACTGAATCCATATTAGAGGCACATTCACCCTCTGCATCTGTACATATTGTTGTCCTCTTTGAGTCTGAGGACGACGACGCTCAAAATTTCTTTTGAGTTTAGGCTTCCATCTACATAGCCTCAACAGCCTTATACCACCATCATGGCAGGCTTTCAGATTGCCTTGCGACAAGTAATGGGAAATCAAGCTAGAATTGAAGTCTTACAGAAGCATAACTTTGAACAGTCGGCTTACATAATGGCTAAGATGAATTAATTGTGATTCTTTGATGGTCATCTCCGATCCCCTCTTTTTGATGACACCAAAGGGGGAGAAAGACAACAGATATAGGACTTAGGGGGAGATAGGATTTTACTCTATTCTTGTATTCTCTCTCATTTATAAATACATTTTGTTTGATATTCTGCTTAGCTATTTTTTCATTTATAATACTCTGTTGGGATATTTACTAGATTCCTGAATGATTACAGTTATTGATATGGTATAACTAACTTTTCTATGAGTTTGTGCAAACAAGGTTATTTGAACTAACTTCTCTCTAAGTGTGTGCAAATAAGATTCTTTTCCATGACTGCTGACATATAGGTTGTTATACTAGGATTCCTTTTAGATATGATACATTTCTTTCTATCTATACATGTGTGTTGTCTATATAAAAGCAATAAATGACTGAATATTTTATCATCATCAAAAAGGGGGAGATGGTTAGCTGCAGAAGGCCATTTAGTAATTAATTTTGATGATTAACAAAATATTAAGTATATAAAAATTACACTTATTCTGTTTTCTTATTTTTGAGATACATGTTCTTACTAGCTATACAAATCTGAGTCTCATATGTTCAGTTTGAGTTTTATCAAATGTTTTCTTATTGCATTTCTCAAAATCAACATATGAACCATTCTATGGATTTGAAAAGTGTTTAAAAACATTTTAGATATGTCAAAAAGCACTTTAGAAAGTCTTTCAGACTTCAGAAAGCCTCATTGGTACCTCAGATTGTTGTTTAATGAGCTCTGTAACACCCCGACTTTTATTAAGTCTTAATTAAGTGAGATTGGTTAGGATTTAATTCGGTTTGGGTGGATAAGTTTCTTCTAGTCAAACCCTTATGTGTGACGTGATTTAAGTGTGTATATATGTGTTCATTCTATGCTATGTGAATTACGTGTGTAAATTATATGTCATGATAATTATGTGTATCTATGTTAGTGTTCATTGTGTGTGGAAGAGTATGTTGGATGCATATATGAGTTTCAATTGATATTTAGATGACGCATGAGGTTAGGATGATGATATGAAATGTTTATATGAGTTTCATGATGTTATTAGATAATGTTAGTGTTATATATTATTATTTACTTTATTTTATTTTATTTTATTTTATGTGCCTATGTGTGTATTTTAATTTATATTTAAATATTAGAAAAGTTATATGAGCATTATAGTATTATTTGGGATGTTTTAGAGTGTTTTAGTAATTTTTTAAGTGACGGTGGGCCCCACGATGACTCTTGTTGACCTAGCCACTCCCTATATAAAACTAGTAACCCTCTCCACTCCAAAGAAAAACACTCTTCTCCTTCTCCTTGCCGCCATAGCCATTCTCTCTCAAGAGCTCCCTAAGCCATTGATACTCCAAACCACGAAACACTCATCAAACCTTACCCAATCCAGAAAATAAATTCATATTCTTAATCCTCTCATCAAGCCGGAGCTTTCTACCGATTTCGTTTCTCCGTTAAGAGTCTCCGGCGTCACCGGACCATTCGTGGGGCTAGAGAGAGAGGCTTCCAATGAGAGCAACGTCGGGAAAGGGTTTCTCTTTGCATATTTCGTAATTGTCTTCAAGAAGTAGGGGTTAGGCATGTTATTTTCGTGCATATTGATGATGAATTTATGAAATTAATGTTGTGGTCGTTTTTCCCATTAGGGTTCATGAAAAGGTTATATTTTTTGTGAAATTATTTCAAAGAGAAAACATTTCTACCGATTAAAAGTGTTGAGAAAGTGCTTCCATGAGTTATACACACGAGAGTTCTCAAAACAGACGAGCCACCTAGGACTCAGTCTCAGCCTCGACCTCTACAGCAGCAGCAGCGCCTCAGGCGTTGCCCACCATACCGCGATGTGCCACGTGTGGCAAGCTTCACCCTGGGGCTTGTCGTTTCGGTCAGGACATCTGTTATCGTTGCGGTCAGCCAGGCCATTATGTTACGGATTGCAAAGGTACCAATCCACGACCTTCTTCTTCTTCCTTGAAGCCACAACATCAGAGTCGTGTGTTCACGGTTAGTGCAGAGGACGCGGAGCGATCAGGCGATCTCATCAGGGGTAAGCGTTCATGTTGTGCTTGTTTGATTTGTTATGGTGATGGCTAGCCTTAATCATCTTTGTTTGTAACCCACTCAGTGCGTGAGTACGGTGGGAATTGTGTGATGCATGTCTAGGCCTGAAGCTAAGCTACTTTTAGTTTTGTTAAGGTCTAGTTGAGGTTAGTTAGGGATAGTCGACCTTAGTTAAGAGTTGACTGCCTTGGCTCGTTAACCATGGATGTTTACTCATCTCTGGTTGATCTTGGTCTCCATATGTTTTCCTGTGTGTTAATCACACCCTTGTTTTGTTTAGAAAACGAAGTGAAAAGTGTTTTCGAAAAAGGGTTTTTCATGTTAGCTACAAGACCTGTTTTCAAACTTGTTTTTCGCCCTTGTTTTCAAAAGGATGATTTGCGAAAATGATTTCGATAAACAAGAGTGTTCTCGTTTCGACCTCTTTCACAGCCACGATGGGATAACTCTGAGGAATGATCATGTCCCTCTAGTTGAACCCTTTTTCCTTTTAGGGATACCTTACGTCCTCACATATATTGATAGATGTAAGCCTTTACACCTCTAGGTACCCCCTTCTCGTACATTAAAACATATGAGCCCTTGCACCATTATTAGGTTCCCGTCGCTACCAACTACCAATAATACCCTTTGATCATGTTCTGTCATGTTTCCCTTCGAGCTCCTGAAACACTATCCTCCAAGTGCCTTAAGTTGAGAAGGAACCTTACCTACCCACACCGTTTGCACGACCCTAGAGAGAGACCACACTCCCTATGTATAGCCTACATCCTCTTAGAAAACGCTTCGACTACTCATATATGTACCCACACAAACACTACCACTACAAGCCACCACATATATCCCAACTCTACCGAACCTCAGGATCCATTAGCCTCCCAACATCACATGCCGTTAGTGAGACCTAATAGAATCCTTGAGAAGCCATGTGAGAGATAGTTTTACCGTACCCATCGTGTTATCATGGGCACATTCCTCCTAGTGGCTTTGGATGTACGTCGGAGATGTTTAAACCTCTTCTTTTGTTTTGTTTTCAAGTGATTGCGAAAGTTTGTTAAAATGATGTTTTGTTTTCAACTTGGGTTTTAGAAAACAATTTCATACCCCATCGACCTTAAGGTACGAAGTTCCTTAAGGCTCTTTTTGCAAACCGTACCTTGGGGATCTCTTACGGTGTCAGTTGTAATTATGAGTCGTAGAGTCCAATGTGTTTTCCTAGTCTTGTGTTTAATAAGATTATGTGTTTTGGGCGTGGGTAGATGATTTCTAAAATAACAATATAATATAAGTTGAAAGAAGTTTTCGAAAGTGATTTCTTTTATGTCTGCGAAGACGTATGTGATTAAAGGCCGTAGGAGTACAGACAACATGTTTTCGTTAGTGTGGACGTGAGAAACTTTAAAATCTATTTTGAGAGCATGGAATTGCCTTCGATCGCAAGCAAAAAGGGGTTTTTGAGCTTTATGTTTGGTTTTTAAAAATTAAGTAAACGTGTTTTGAACTATTAAGAATTGTGAATTAACTTGGGTTTTCGAAAATTCCTAGGACAATGTTTTGAAAAGGGAGATGAAGCTTTTTGAGGAGAACATTGATGTCGAAGTATGGACCCTAGGAACATAAGGATCGACTTGCCTTGTAAGAACATAGAGTCATGCCTTTTATCTTGGAAAATGTATTTCAGTGTCCTTATGTCTCTGTAACAGATGTCCCTGTCTCTTGAACTGGTTTCTCCTCGTTTGAAATGGTTTCCTGTGATTTAAGGTTTGATACTGGGAACCTATCTCTCTTGAAACCTGTCTTGCCTAACGCTTATTCCAAATGATTTTCTTTTCGGTCTACGATTTCTGATGTAGAAAAGTCTTATCACTCATGAACGTATTTATGATTTGGAGATGGTTTACTTCCAAAGCTGTTTGTTTTATATAATTTAAAAACGGAGTTTGTTTTAGTTTTTGACAAACGAACAAAGATGGTTTCGTGTTTTGGTTCTTTTATGTATGTTGGCCCACCTGGTCTAGTTTCCGCATAACCTGTTCATTCGGGTTAGATGCTTGTAAGTGAACCTTCCCTCTAGTCTCCAAGAGGGTAGGAGCTGTTGTGTTTTGTGTTGTTTTTGGGTGTTAGAAGTGCCGAATTTCGAGGACGAAATTCTTTTTAAGGAGGGGAGAAATGTAACACCCCGACTTTTATTAAGTCCTAATTAAGTGAGATTAAGGGTAATTGACCTTGGTTAGGATTTAATTCGGTTTGGGTGGATAAGTTTCTTCTAGTCAAACCCTTATATGTGACGTGATTTAAGTGTGTATATATGTGTTCATTCTATGCTATGTGAATTACGTGTGTAAATTATATGTCATGATAATTATGTGTATCTATGTTAGTGTTCATTGTGTGTGGAAGAGTATGTTGGATGCATATATGAGTTTCAATTGATACTTAGATGATGCATGAGGTTAGGATGATGATATGAAATGTTTATATGAGTTACATGATGTTATTAGATAATGTTAGTGTTATATATTATTATTTACTTTATTTTATTTTATTTTATTTTATTTTATTTGCCTATGTGTGTATTTTAATTTATATTTAAATATTAGAAAAGTTATATGAGCATTATAGTATTATTTGGGATGTTTTAGAGTGTTTTAGTAATTTTTTAAGTGACGGTAGGCCCCACGATGACTGTTGACCTAGCCACTCCCTATATAAACACTAGTAACCTTTTCCACTCCAAAGAAAAACACTCTTCTCCTTCTCCTAGCCGCCATAGCCATTCTCTCTCAAGAGCTCCCTAAGCCATTGATACTCCAAACCACGAAACACCCATCAAACCTTACCCAATCCAGAAAATAAACTCATATTCTTAATCCTCTCATCAAGCCGGAGCTTTCTACCGATTCCGTTTCTTCGTTAAGAGTCTCCGGCGTCACCCGACTGTTCGTGGGGCTAGAGAGAGAGGCTTCCAACGAGAGCAATGTCGGGAAAAGGGTTTCTCTTTGCATATTTCGTAATTGTCTTCAAGAGGTAGGGGTTAGGCATGTTATTTTCGTGCATATTGATGATGAATTTATGAAATTAATGTTGTGGTCGTTTTTCCCATTAGGGTTCATGAAAGGGTTATATTTTTGTGAAATTATTTCAAAGAGAAAACGTTTCTACCGATTAAAAGTGTTGAGAAAGTGCTTCCATAAGTTATACGTGTTTTGGGAAAAGTTTTTCATCAGTTGGATGTTTAAAAATGGCATTTTGGAAAAGAAAACTGTTGAAATCGCGAAGTCCTGCGAACAGGACGACGCACGACGGCCGAGGTGGTCAGAAACTGTCCCAGCGGTCGCCACCGTCGGACCAGACCGCCTTAGCGGTGGTGCAGCCGCCCCAGCGGTGGCAGTCCGCCCCGGCGGTGGTGCAGCCGCCCCTGGCGGCCAGGACCGCCCCAGCGGTGGTCGCACCGCCCGGCGCGTTTTCGCGCTGTCTCTCACCCCTTTTACGAAAATTAACCTGTTTTGACCCTTTTATGTTCCTAATGCGTTATACGACTTGTATATTGAAATATATAATTATTTATGGAATATGTATATGTTGTACTGAGTATATGTGTTATTTTTATGATGAGTTAAATTGCTTATATGATTATATAATTTATATGATGATTAATGATGAGATATACGCAATGAATGATTATATGAGTATATGTCATAATAAGAGATTAATGTGCAAAGTGAAAAGAAAGTTAAGACACACAGAGTAGCTTATCCGTTCGTGATGAACGTTACAGGGGGCTAGCAACCTCGGTTGTAACGACTCATTAGCGGAAGGTGAATTTCCCCCCTCTACCCAATAGTATAGGATGAGCTCATACCTAGGGTCGGCGATGCGGAGGTTACAGGAGGGTGAGTAGGCCAAAACAATGTAAATGATCTACAGGCACCAAAAGGGCGTGCTCTAATCAAGATAGATCCACAGGCATACTAAGTATGCTTAAAAGACTCAAGATAAATAAGCAAGAGATATGATTTATTATTTGCAAACAAAGAATGTTACTTTATGCTATATATTTGTATATTTGACAGTTGAGCACATAGTACACTACACAAGAGTTATTATTTATGTTATTTATGCATGTCTTTAATTTAAAAAGAACAAGATGCACTTAGGTAGTCGTTCCGGGACAAGATTGTTTTGAAACTAATAACTGAAATGAACTCATTCATGCTCACTTATTTAATTAATAAACCCGGAGCGGCTCCCCAACTGAGTTACTTTCAAGTACTCACACCACGTTATTTCAAACATTTTAGACGATGAGCACCAGCAGGATGATGGAGCGAGCTTGGAGCCCGCGCAACCTTAGTTTAGCTTCCGCACTATTTATTAGACATTATTATTTGAGTTGTTTCCTTTATGGATTATGTTATGGATTTATTATTAATCTCTAGTTTATGTTTCTGAGACCGGACCTTTGTCAGCCGGCAAGTACTATTTTATTTATGGATTGTATTTGTGGAGTCTTGTGAGTCTCTACTTTAGGCTCATAAGATAACACTATTATTATTGCTTTGATATATGTTTTGGGAGATTACATGGTTTATTTATTTATATTGAGGTATTAATCATACTATATTATGTTTCGAGTATTATCGCTTATTTATTATGCAAGGCCCTTATTTTCTATTCCGCAAATGATTTATGAAAAGTTCTCCCACGTATTTTCCGCGTACATTTATTTTAAATATAAAGATAATATATGATAACATGAAGTAACCCTTATGAAATAGCCTAAAATGACTTAAGTATTAAGGGCTATCTAGTAGGGTGTTACAAGCCTTGGCATATATTATGAAAAACTCATATTTGCAATTTTGATATGTTTATGTAGCTTGTGGATACCTCAGACTCCACATCAATCTCATAATGGCACTGTAGCATCTCAGAATTGTTTCTGTATACATCTCAGATTTAGTCTAAATACATCTCAAAAACCTTATCAAAACGTTTTTGATATACCTCAGAAAGGCTAATGTAGCTCATTTTGAAGTTCCTCGAAAATATATTTTATTACCTAAGAAACTTATCTTGCAAGTTTTAAGATATATATATATATATATATATATATATATATTAAGAAACATATATCTCTGTAACAAGATATGTTTCATATCTGCGTTAGACATAGCCTCCTTCGTAAAGATAAAAAGGAAATTTATTTTAAAATAAAGTCAATAACCGAAGACTATTTCATAAGAAGAGAAAAAAGAGAATGTCAGAAGCAAAAGCATCATGTGATACGCTATCAAAAAGGCAAGTTAGAGTTCCAACAAGATCTTTAAATGACTCTCTAACCAGACTATATATAGAAGAGTTGAAAACTTTGAAGACATAGAAAACACATTACATTCTTAACTTGCTTATCTCTCTTATTGTATTCTAGCTATTAAGTTTATGATTTGTTTCTTCAAGAAAAAATCTTTTGGATTTAAAAAGGAGTTCTTGATTTTTTCTAGACAAACGATATTTGTTAAGAAGAAAAACTTATAGTTGAGATTGCAACTTGTGTTTTATTTTAACATATCTCATCTGAAGAATTCACTCCTTAAGGAAGTTTGAGATTGCTTGAAGAAAGACTATCTTGTATCTTTGTGGGTTAGTGGAATCTCAACTTGTTAGTTGAGAAACTGGATGTAGGCAAGGTTAGCCGAACCAATATAAACTTTGTTTTATGTTGTTATTGTTCCTTTACTCTCAGCAATCTTCTTTATATTTCATTTCTAACATTATTTCCGCAGCTCACAAGTTTTTAAACTTAATAAGCCTTGTTTAAAAAGCTTCAGAAAAAGATTTGATTTTTTAAAACATAATTCAACCCCCCTTCTTGTGTTTTCTCTACCATTTCACTTTCAAGCTTCTATAAATAGAAGATGAAGACAGAAGAAATTAAGAACAATTAACGATGCAAAAACTATGCCAAATCTCTATCAAAATCATCTACGAATTTTAACTTATAATAATTTTCTAAGAAAACCTTCTTAGAAACTAAGAAGAATTTTTTTAAAACCTTCTAGAATTTGTATTGTATATTCTTGCTATTGCAAGTTAACATCTAGGAGTCTATCAAGAATTAAATTTAGTTGTGTCTAAGTTCCTGATAGTTTAAGTTTATCAAAACTCAAGCTGTTTGTAAAAATCTTTTGTGTTGAAGGTATTTGAAGTCCTCGGATTGTGAGGCAGAAGTCCTTCGAGTTGTAGGCATTTGAAGTACTCTAGTGTTTGAGGCAAGAAGTCCTTAGAGGATTCTAAGACAGAGAAGCCCCCTTTGAATCAAGGTGGAAAAAATCCTTCTCAGGATTGAGAAGGTGTTTGGTGTATGAGAAGACAGACAAAGAAGAATATCAAAATCTCAACAACAGTTGAGGACTGGTGTAAGTAAATTTTGATCGAACCAGTGTAAAAATCTCTGATGTGAATCTCCCTTTTCTCTGACCTCTTTACATTAAGCACATGCAAAGTTTTTCTTTTAAAACTATATAAATTGCTTTGTAAGAAAACTCAACCTTCTAAGAACATCTCAAAAAGCTTTTGTATGAAAACTCGAAAACAATTCTCAAGTTCTTAAAAACTATTTTAACTTAGAAACTAACTTCTGTTGCTCTTAGAAAGACAAGCCTAAAAGTTTGATCAATTCTTAAGTTTAAGAATTAAGAAGCAAAATTTGAGCACGATTCAACCCCCTTCTTATGCAGATCTACACCTTCAGTAGCTTCAAGAGAAGTTGTAACACCCCGCTACTGAGGGGTGTCCGTGCGAAGGGCTCTATCCCTACGAACACGCTACTAGGGCATAACATAAAGGCTAAACATAATAAAATAAAAAATAATAAGTAATATATATATAATTGTATCAATCTGAAACATACATACTAGTTCTGTATACTGAAGCATAACTTAACTGATAAAGGAATCCAGCCTCTAAAGTATGGAGCAAAACTATACATGATTGATCTAACTGTAAAAATATAAACTAATTATAAACTAAACATAGAATGCTAAGACTCGATGGAAGATGCGGAGCTCACCAAGGAAAACAACTGCAACCGACCTCTACTGGATCAACGGTCCCTCGTCTGCCTCCTGATCGAACTCTGAAACCAAATGCGGGGAGTGAGTCGCAAGCTCAGTGATGGGGTATCATGCATTTCATGCAACACATATTGTCATGTTATTAATCACATATACTTGTCCTGTCTACGTAGTTGCACCTCTCTGACGACGGACGCGTACCGCTGGAGGTATCCGCACTCGAGCCCCCATGCTGAACTGATAACTAATAAATGACGGAACACGAGCCGCCCTGCTGTAACTGATAACTGTGACTCGCTACCACTAGGGTGCGGCCTTATGACGGAACATGAGCCGGCCTATGATCTGGACCTCTACAACCACGCAGGTGAGGCCAGTCATATAGTATCTGTATCTGGGGTGGGAATCAAGGCGCTTCGTCGCAGTATGACACAGGTAGACTCCCAGGATCTCCATCCGAGCTATAGCGTCTAAATTCATACTACGACGGTTCGCAGACTACGTAAACAGTCATCAAACAATTCTACAACCATTCTACTCACACATTGCATGTTATCATACTGATCATATATCAAGGGGTTCTAACATGTTTCATATCATGGCATAACATAGCATAAATCATTCAAGCTTATAGGAATAATCATAATGCATATAATAAATATAATCATAACGCATAACATCATAATGCGTAACATAAATACAAAGGGATCAAGAAGTCATCCACTCATTCTTGTCATGTTATCTATAGGGAACTTATCCATTTGAGCATATCATCTACTAGGACCTGTTATCCTCTAGGGCACGTTTCTACTAAGATATGTTAACTTACTAAGGTATGTTATCTGTCTAAGACGTGTCATCTTACTGGGGCATATTATCTTACTAGGTCACGTTATTCTACTAAGTTATGTTATCTTAATGAGTTATGTTATCTTAATGAGTTATGTTATCTTATTATGTTATATCATCCTAATAGGTTATGGTGTTTTACTAGATTACATGATCTCACTAGCTAGGTTGTATTAATTACTAGGTTATAATTAACTCACTAGATTATATTATCTTACTAGGTTATGTTGTCTTACTATGATATATATTATTTGACTATGTCATATTTCCCTACTAGATTATTTATCCATGCATGTGCTCTATCTAGGCATGCTATTTTCCTAACCATATTATTTTCCTAAGCATGTTATCTACCTATCATATTATCTACCTAAGCATGTTATCTAACTATCACATTATCTTCCTAGGCATATAAACATAAACACAAACATAAACATAAACATAAACATAAATATAAATATAAACATAAACATAAATATAAACATATAAACATAAACATAAATATAAACATATAAACATATACAAATGCTACTATGTGGCAGCCACGACACATCCACCCTAAAACCTCCACTCACCTGGAAAGTCCTAAGACTGGAAGGCACCGCTAGCTCCCGCTCCAGCTATCGGAACCGCGTTTGCACCTGGTGTAACACCCCGACTTTTATTAAGTTCTAATTAAGTGAGACTAAGGGTAATTGACCTTTGTTAGAATTTAATTAAGTTCGAGTGGATAAGTTTCTTCTAGTAAACCATTACGTATTATGTGATCTAAGTGTATGTATGTGTGTTATATGATTTATGTGTGTTTATCATGTGCTATATGATTTATGTGTATGAATATGTGTATTCATTATATGTTATGTGAATTAAGTGCTATATGTTATTTATTTGTTTTATTTTATTTTATTTTATTTTATTTAGGTGCATATATGTGTATTTTTAATTTATGTATAAATATTAGAAAAGTTATATGAGCATTATAGTATTATTTGGGATGTTTTAGGGTGTTTTAGTAATTTTCAAGTGACGATGGGCCCCACGGTGACTCTTGACCTAGCCACTCTATACATAAACACTAGTATCCCTCTCCAATTGAGAAAAACACTCTCCTCCTTCTCCTAGCCGCCATAGTCATCTTTCTCTCAAGAGCTCCCTAAGTCATTGATACTCCAAACCACGAAACACCCATCAAACCTTACCTAATCCAAAAAATAAACCCATATTCTAAATCCTTTCATCAAGCCGGAGCTTTCTACCAATTTCGTTTCTCCGTTAGGAGTCTCCGGCGTCACTGGACCGTTCGTGGGGCTAGAGAGAGAGGTTTCCAACGAGAGCAATGTCAGGAAAGGGTTTGTCCTTGCATTTTCGTAACTGTCTTCAAGAGGTAGAGGTTTAGGCATTCTATTTTCTTTGAATTTTTCGTGCGTATTGATGATAATTTTATGATATTGATGTTGTTGTTGTTTTTCCCATTAGGGTTCATGAAAGGGTCATGTTTGTGAAATTAATTTCAAAGAGAAAACGTTTTATTGATTAAAAGTGTCGGGAAAGTGTTTCTATCAGTTAAATGTGTTTTGAGAAAAGTTTTTCATCAATTGGATGTTTTAAAATGGCTTTTTGGAAAAAGAACTATTGAAAATCGCGAAATTTTGCGAACAGGACGACGCACGACCGCCCAGGCGGTCAGAAACCGCCCCAGCGGCCGCCGCCGTCAAACCAGGTCGCCCTAACGGTGGCCAGTCCGCCTCGATAGTGGTGAAGACCGCCCCAGCGCGTCTTCGCGCTGTCTCTCACCCCCTTTTACGAAAATTGACATGTTTTGACCCTTTTATGCTCCCTAATGCGTTATACGACTTGTATAAGTGTTATATATGATTTATGCATGATTTATATATGATTAGATGAGATGTAATATATGTTTATATGTTAGTATAATATAAAAGTACGATTATATGATAATATATGTTATATATGATTTGTGTATGTTCATTATGTAACGTGATGAGTTGTATGTGTGTTTAAATGCTATGATGTAATGTTAAGTGATGATATTATGATACAATGCGATGTATGTGATAAAGATGTAATGAAAGGTTAAAGTAATGTAAGGTAGCCTTCGGTCACTAACGGAGTAGGTAATGGAGGGATAAGGCCTCGGTCACTGACTTCGTTGGTAAAGGAAGGTGAAATCACGTAAAGTCAAAGTTAAAGTAAAACACTGTAGCCTTCGGTAGCTAGTGGAGTTTGTAAGAGAGGGATGGCAACCTCGGTCACTGACTGCATTAGCAAGGGAAGGTGAAAGATCCCCTTTTCCCGTTTATGTTAGGATGAGCTCATACCTACGGAACCGGTGATGTGGAGGATATGTACAGGAGGGTGGTAGGCCAAACAATGTAAATGCAAGATTAAAGTTTAAGAGAGCTAAAGTTTAAGAGAATTGAAGCTATATAGAGTGTTATGATATATACTTTTTCTTATTGATATTTAGAAGCACATCGTACACTACACAGAGACCTTTAATTATGATATGTTATATGTATCAAATAAAATGATTAAGACACACCTAGGTAAGACGTTCTGGGAAAAGATTGTTTTAAACTTATATCTGAAATGAACTCATTCATACTTCACTTATTTTATAATTAAACCCGGGGCGGCTTCCTCTACTGAGTCACTTCCCAGTGCTCACCCTATGTTTTTCCCACCTTTTAGAGGAGTAGGCAGAGCAGGATGTCGGAGCACACGAGGAGCTCGTGTAGACTTAGTTTACGATATAGTTCCTTAGATATCAGAGACATGTTTTATTTCCTTTATACAGATGTTGTGATTTATATGCTTCCGCTATATTTATTTAGTTATGTTTTCAGAGACCGGACCTATGTTAGCCGGCAACTATTTATTTATCCGTATTTATCGTGGAGTCTCATAAGTCTCATTATCGGGCTATGGGATGACAAATAGTATATATTTCTTTGTGTTTGACTGTGTATGGGAGATTATTTATGGTTTGAATTATGTTCTAAGTATTATTCAGTATTAACTCATGATTATTATTATTATCGTTGTATTTATGCGCAAGACCCTTATTTTCTATTCCGCGAAACATTTACGAAAGATTTACTCCCACGTATTTTCCGCGTAACATATTTTAAAAATAAAGATAAATATGATAACAGGAGGTAACCCTTATGAAATAGCCTAAAATGACTTAAGAGTTAAGGGCTATCTAGTAGGGTGTTAGACAATCCCTTATGATTCCCTTATAAACTCAGCTAAGTGTCAGATAATACATAACATAACAATACAAAGAGTAACATAGGAACAAGACACCAATTCATAAATCTTCAAAATGTCCGAGTCTCCGTCTTCCCGTAGTTTCGGTTCGCTCACCTAGTGGAGGTACTTGTATCCCGGTCTGAATCTAAAAAAAATAGTGGTGGAATTGGGGTGAGCTCCACGGACTCAATAGGGGGATCACTCCGGTTTATTATGAAATAAGTGACACATGCAATTTCCGTATTACTGGTATTTTCGCAAGCATAGCTTTAATCCGGAGTGTCTTAACCTATATGCGTCTTATTTACTGCATAAATGATGCATCAATTACATGCTCAATATTATTTATGCAAACATAAGTTAAGATGCAATAACATAAATTCACTCATTTGTCATGTGTCATGATCTCTTTACTTTAAATGGAACCACCCTCTTTTCTATCTAACCTCCGCATCTCCGGCCCCAAGGCTATGACCTCATACCTCTCTAGTCTATACTAGGATACTGGTGGGGAAGAGGGGTTTATTCACTTTCACTCACAAATTGGTGATGGACACTGAGGGGTGCTAACACTCCCTTGCCAACCCAATTTGTCGAAGAAAGCTACTTAAGAATCTCATTTATCATTTCACATTACAATCTCATATTATTCTTTACGTACTTAGCATGCACGTGGAAATGTCTATACATATTCTTTTCAAACATCTATTATATACATGATTTCAAACTTGAAACATATACTTTAGTTCCACAATACACTATCATAATCACAAGCTCATTTTAGAATTAACATCATAACATAATCATCATCAACTTCAACAATCTAATCAATTGCAGAATTTTGAGGCAGATTCAACATGTTTTACAATTAAAATCACTATAATTATAAAATATTAAATCTGACCATAATATTTTTATGAGATGAACTAAACTGATCATTCTAATATCTCAAACAAACGAAATTCAAAAGTAAATTATACAGAGAGAGAAATAAATCTCGAAATATCACACTCCGTAAAAAATTCAGCACTGCACGTCTAAATTGAAACTTATATTTACATATTTTTCTATACTAATATAGAATGAATTTAGTTCTGAAAATTTGTATCCAACATCCTACATCTCTTAGCTTTCAAACAAATTTTATTTCATTAAATTTTATTTAGCATATGTTTAATTATGAAGTTTTAAACACTGACTGTCCTGTCTAGGAGCCTAATTCTGTTTGTCAACTTTGAAAATTCATAACTTCCAAAATATAAAGCCAAATTAAGTGATTTCTTTTGGAAACCCTTCATAATTGAGTTAACTTACAGATAAAATTAAAATGAACAAAAAATACAATTTGTGTAAAAAGAATCGAATTATTTTGTAACAGCTGTCTATACGAGTTCTCTCTTAAAGTTTTGGGTAATATAATCTCCTTATAACTTTAAATCATCAAAACCAACTTAATCCTCATTCTTAATCACTTAAACACTCACATAAGCATACCAATCAGTCAATAATCATAACATAAAATTATAATTTCATAAAATCTTCAATTTAGGGTTCAAAACCCTCAAGAACACCCAAATTTCATGCAAAAAAAATCTAAACCCCTACCTCAAATTGCTTCAAGGTTGAACAAAACTTCAACAAATTCTTCAACTCTCTCTCAATCTCGGGTAGCCTCTTTGAAGGGGTTAATTGAAAGTGTATGTGTGCACGAGAATGGGGGTTGAATCGTGCAAGTTTTAAAAATTACTTCTTAAAACTTTTACTTAGAAAGTTGTTTTTACTCAGAAGGTAGATTTTAAAGTTTGCAGCGGAAATTGCTTACTGAGAAGATTAAGTTTCTGAGAACTTAGTCTTTCTGAGAAAGTTCCTTTCTGAGCAGTTTTAAGAAAATGACTTTAAGTTAGAGTTTCTTAAACGCTTTCTGATTTTAATCAATAAAGTTTTCACGAGACCTCTTAATTAAAATCGTGGTAGAGTTTTTCTCAAAGATTTATGCAAGTAAAGAGTAAGGGAGAAAAGCTTAACACAGAGAATTTTATACTGGTTCGGTTATAACATACCTACTCCAGTCCCCAACCTTCAGTTGAGAGTTCTTGGATATTCTTCTTAAAGTGCCTTCCCAGACAACGATGCCTTTACCAAGTAAAGGACTTCCACCACTTCACAACCCGAAGTGGATTTCCTTGCCTCCAACACTAGAGGACTTCCTTGCCTTAATCACTTAAGGACTTCCTTGCCTCACAACTGAGGACTTCCTTGCCTTAATCACTTAAGGACATTGAACTTTGCCTCAAACACTAGAGGACTTAAACCTGCCTTCACACAAAGAAGGACTTAGCGTTTTTCAAATGTTGGTTTTGATCGAAAACAACTACCAAGACTAAGTTACAAACCTAGTTTTACACTTAGTAGACTTCTAGAAATAACTTACACAAGGTAAGGATTTACACCAATAATGAACTAGAAGATTTTAGCAAAGTTCGAAAAACAACTTTTGAAAAATTGTCTTTCTGAGAAAAATTCAAGTTCGAAATATGATTTCAAATTGACAGAGTTTTTGCTCAGTTTGTTTAAGAATTTTTCGCGCTTAAGTTTCGTCAATTTACTCTATAATTTGATCTCATATATATAGGCGTTAATGAGCCACGAATTTGAAGTTTCTCTTTGCTGATGTGGTTGTGTCCTTTTCAGAACGGCTCCCTGCTACAGTCAGCGCGAAATGAGGAACTTTTCAGAACTGCACAGTGCGCGTGTTCCCACTTCCTTAGCTTGATGTAGCGAGCTTTCTGAGACTGCTTGCGATCCCTTGAGTCCAGACACTTGGTTGCTTCTGAGTCCAACTTTCTGAGAGTTGTACGGACTTCTGAGGGAAGACTCTTCTGAGAACTACTAGTCGCAAGGTCTTCTGAGACCCTTCTGAGGCGACAGTGTTCTTTCCTCAGAAACATGTTTTCACCTTCTGCGCTTCTGAGACATCCTTTCTGATATCTTTGGCGCTATGATTTTATCAATTGATCTCGAGGCTACTTCATGTTTTGTCTTGGTCTTTACTCATGGTATTGCATTAATTTAAAGCTTTCTGAGACACTTAGCGCACATATTAGCAAAACCTTAAGTAAAATTTTTATACTTATGGCTTACCTTGTTATCATTAAAACTTTCATAACTCTAAGAGAATTATGCCTAATTCTCTCAGAAGGGTTCTGGAGCTTACAATCCCCCCCTTTTTGATGATAACAACTTAAGTCTTAAGATAATAATTTTGCTTAAGTTCAGAAGTGTTTCTGAGTAAGTTCACAACTTATTCAGAATGCACTTTTGCTTTCTTAGAACTTAACATTGCTTTCTGAGAGAAGGCTCTGTTGTTTTCTTAGAAGGCTTTGATAATCAACAGTTAAAGTATGCAATGTATGATCACTGTTTGAGATTATCAATTACATAGCGTGTATTTCTTGATGAATATATGTATGAAATTCAGAAATACCAGGCTAAGTAAATCAAGAGATGCCAAATAATAAAAATAAGCATAAAATTAAGTAAAACATGAGATGCCAAAATAATGATTTTTCATTGATGGTTTTGTAGAGATACAAAATATTTTGCTCCCCCTAAGTTGTTGCTTCCCCTAAGTCCTAGCCTAGTGTTTACGTATAGCCATTGTACAAAATTTTTATCATTTATCTACTCCCCCTTTGTTACATCAAAAAGGGTGGCTAATTCCTAAACGCCATCATTGACTTAGAACTACTGCCTTCTGGCAATGTAGCGTAGCAGCTGGCATATCTCCATGAGAATCTCGCTCTGAGTCGCATGCGGAGCGCATTTTGGAGGTAGTTCAGAGGAAGTGGAAAGCTGTTGAGAAGATGAGGGTTGAGATGGAGGTGGACGAGAGACTTCAGCCTCAAGTACATCATCGATGATATCCCTCTTTTGATATTCAGAAAGTTCTTCTTCTTGGACAGCTTTGTCTTCAATAGCAGCGAGTTCAATAGAAGGCTGCCTCTGAGTGTCCTCAGAAATTAGAGCAAGGTCTAGATCAGAAGATTGCCGAGCAGATGGTTGCTCCATTGCACCAGAAGTCTGGGCATCTTCGGAGAGGTTGAAAGTTGAGATCTGGCTATGTATGGCTTCAATGCACTTCAACTTCTCAGTTCGACCAAAGAAAGGCCTAAATTGCACAGAGGGTGGTGTGACTACCATTCTTCCCAGCTGAAAGCCGGGACTAATCATCGAGTCCGTAATCGAGAAGGTAGGACCTTGTTGATCGAAGGATGGAGGAGGAACTTCTGTTAGATCGAGAGGAGGAACCTCTGGTTCCTTCTGAGAGTCCTTCTCAGATAGAGTTCCTTCTAAGGAACTGTGGGCAACAAATGCCTCAACTGCTGCAACTCCGGCAGCCATGGTAGCGTCAGCGCCCACCTCTGAGCTGAGCCCAGTGCTTGTGGTCCCTGGTACTACTTCATGTGTTGAGACATGATTTCCTCATGTTCCGGAGGGATCTCAGAAGAGAGGGGACCAACCTCAGAAGTTGGTTCAAGTAAGGCTTCCTCATGCTGTGGTTGTTGTTGTGGTTGCATCTGAGCAGCTTCTGGAGTCTCAAAAGGTTGATCCAGTTCCTTCTGGACATCAAGCATCATCTGAGCCAATGACTCAGCATTCACAGTAGCCACCTCAATTGTGGTTGCCTCAGAAAGTTCCACCATAGAAACCTCAGATGGCTTCTTTGGGAGCTCTTTCTTGGAGCTTCCAGCATCTGGAGTGCGATGCTCAATGCGGAAGCTTGCCGCATCTTCTTCCTCAGAAGAGGAATCAGCAACATTTCTTCCATGCCCCTGAACGTTTTCTCTGGTAGGAGAGACATTCCCAGAGGAGGAGGAGTGATGAGAAGCTTCTGCTTCTTCTTCAACAGCAGCAGCAGCAGTAGTGGTGGTAGTGGCAGCAGCAGCAGCAACTGCTACAATTTCTTGACCCGTAGGCTTCGGCGGGCTCTGTTTCTTAGTGGTTTTTATCCCCACTCCTTTGTGAGACTTTCCCTAATAATTCAAGGAATGCAGGAGCTTAGTTTTAAATTTGGTGGGTTTAAAACCAGAGACGGAATCAGAAACAGGAATTGAAGTAGAAGAAGATTTAAGAAAGGAAGGTGGAGTTGTAGAGTAAGCTTTTACCAAACGACCACGTTTCTTTTTCCCTTCTGGTGGCACGTCTGGGACTTGGAGAGTTGGAGGTGTTTTCCTCTTTCTGGTCAGGAGTTGCTCAGAAGTTGTTTCTTCTGAGTCTTCAGCAGCCTCAACAACCTCAGGTTCCTTCTGAGGAGTCTTCTGAGCTTCCTCAGAAGCCATACTCCTTGTCACCCATGTTGGAGAAGGATGAGTCACCTTTTGCTTCTTCTTCTTCTTCTCTGAAGGATTAGAAACCTTTTCCTTTCCTTTTTCAGCCTTAGAGGGCTGTTTGGGACCATCAGCTCCCTTAGAAGGCTTCTCTTCCTCCTTCTTCTTCTTGATGTTGTTGAAGGTGACCATTGTGAATTTGCTGTGGTTGAAGACATACTCGTAGTCTTCAAGTGGGAAGGAGAGATGGTTGAGGATTTTGGTCAGAAGGCTTCCGTAAGGTAGACTTGTGAGAGCCCTCTTAGGATGAGCTTGGTGCATCATGTAGTTGAGCACCATCCTTCCAAAATCTACTCTTTCCTTCTTCAGCAGGTGGTACAGTAGGCATGCATCCATGGTGGTGACGTTCCCCATGTCTCCAATCCGAGGGAGAAGGGTATGCTGGACAGCTGAGAAGATGATTCTGGCCTCTTGCGTAAGATGAGGCACCTTTACGCCCTTGAGTGGTAGACTGTTGCTACCAGTCAAAAGTGTCACCACTTCTTCTGAGTCATCTACCTCCTTGACCCATTCTGGGTTGTCAGCGATGATAGCACCACCATTCAAGGTCTTGAAAATTTTGTTGATGTAAGAGGAGGAGAAGCGGATTTGTTGATCAGCAATCGTGCTCTTGACCCCTTTGTTGGTGAACCTTTCGATTTGCGAGTAGAAGGCCCTCACCACATTTGGGTAGCATACGTCCTCGGAGCTCATCATGGCTGGCCATCCAGGTTGCTTAAGGAATGTGAGCTGAAGTTTGTCCACCTGGTTGTAGACATTGAGAGGCAGTACCCTTCCCATGGCTAGATTCCGTGGTAGATAGGTCTTGTGAAATAGGGATTGCATCTTCTCATCCTCGTAGAGGATGTCTTCTGATACCTCATTAAGATTGTTTCTCATTAATCCCTTAATTTCTCCAGAGGAGGCCATTTGGAAGAAAAAGTTTAAGTTTGGAATGAGATGAAGGGAGATAGAGAAGAAATGAGAGCAGAGATAACAGAGAGAGAGCGAGAGGAGGGAGATGAAACAGATGAAGATTGGAAAGCGAGGAGAGGATTTAGCAGAGTTTTGGTAAGTTTTAAGCGCAAAGTGCTCAAATGGAGCAATGCCATGAGTATTTATAGAACTGGCTTGTAACTAGCCGTTTCTGATGCTTGTCCAAAAGTTACCGTTGGTAACTTGTTTCTCGGAAGGTACCCTTCTGAGAGAAGTGGACCTTCTGAGAAATGCTCCTTCTGAGAAATGTTTCAGAAGATCTCCTTTCTAAGGGATGAGTCTTCTGAGAACAAATTTTCTCAGATAGAGTTTTTGTGTTTTTCCTACTTCTAGCTCAGAAGCTTAGTTCTATTGTTTGTCTCAGAGTCTAAACTAGGACTAAGGGGGGGTTTCTAAGAAAAAGTTTTTAATTTCAAAGTACTTAGAAACGTCTTAGATTAAGAAGTCCTTTCAGAACATTGAAACGATCCTCGGGTAAAGGCTTTGTAAATATATCTGAGATTTGATCCTCAGTATTCACAAATTTGAGTTCAATGTTGCCTTTTTGCACATGATCCCGAATAAAATGATGTTTTATATCAATGTGCTTGGATCGAGAATGCTGAATAGGATTCTTAGCTAAGTTGATAGCACTTGTATTATCACAAAGGATAGGAATTTTGGTGTACCTTAATTGATAATCAAGTAGCTGATTCTTAATCCAGAGCATCTGAGAACAGCAGTTTGCAGCAGACACATATTCAGCTTCAGCAGTTGATAGGGCGATCGTATTTTGCTTCTTGCAAGACCAAGTGATCAAGAATTTTCCAAAGAAGCAGCAGCAACCACTTGTGCTTTTGCGATTGATCCTATCTCCAGCGTAGTCAGCATCACAATATCCTACAACATCAGAAGAACAACCTTTCTCGTACCAAAGACCAAGATTAGTAGTTCCACTTAAATATCGTAAAATTCGTTTAACTGCAGTTAAATGTGATTGCTTAGGCTTAGACTGGAATCTAGCACAGATCCCAACACTAAGTTGAATATTTGGTCTGGAGGCAGTTAAGTAGAGAAGTGAGCCAATCATCCCTCGATAGTTGCTTTCTGAGACTTTCTCACCATCTTCATCCAAGTCAATTACTTGAGAGGGATGCATGGGAGTGCTCATGGGTTTGGCCTTATCCATCAGAAACTTCCTCAGAAGTTCTTTGGTATACTTCTCTTGGTGGATAACTGTCCCTTCTGACTCTTGCTTGATTTGCAATCCTAGGAAGAATTTTAATTCTCCCATCATGCTCATCTCGAATTCACCTTGCATAAGCTTGGAGAATTTCTTTGCAAAGGCATTCATTGGTTGCGCCAAATATTATGTCATCAACATAAATCTGGACAATCAAGAAGCCAGAGTCTTCTGAGAGTGTGAAGAGAGTTGTGTCTACTTTCCCTCTTGAGAATCCGTTATTAAGCAGGAAAGAGCTCAATCTATCGTACCAAGCTCTTGGAGCTTGTTTCAGACCATAGAGAGCCTTTGTAAGCTTAAATACGTGATCCGGGAATGCATCATTTACAAAACCAGGAGGTTGTTTTACATAAACTTCCTCAGAAAGGTATCCATTCAAGAAGGCAGACTTAACGTCCATCTGATAGAGTTTGAAACCTTTGTGTGCAGCAAAAGCTAGCAACATTCTGATAGCTTCCAATCTTGCGACTGGAGCAAAAGTTTCATCGTAGTCTATCCCTTCTTGTTGGTTGTACCCTTGAGCAACCAATCTGGCCTTGTTTCTCACGACTTGACCGTTTTCATCAAGTTTGTTTCGAAACACCCATTTAGTCCCAATGACACTCTTGCCTTTGGGCTTCTGAGTTAGTTTCCAAACTTGATTTCTCTCGAATTGGTCAAGTTCATCCTGCATGGCATTTACCCAGCTAGGATTATCTAACGCCTCTTCTATGGAGTCTGGTTCAAATTCAGAAACCATAGCAAGATTTGTGTAGTTCCTTCTGGTTCTTACGCCACGTTCTGGATCACCCAAGACTTCATTCTGAGAAACGTTCTTCAAGTCTCTTGAACCTCTAATCCCTTTAGGAGTAGGGTTCTGAGAAGGAGACACAGAAGGTTCTCTTTCTGAGTCATCAGAAGCTTGTCCTTCTGAGAATCTAAGTTCCATTGCATTTGGAGAAGTAGATTCTCTAGGTTCTGGAGCTTCGATGATGCTTCTAGATTTTTCTTTAGATGGAGATGGTTGTTCCATGGGTTGGAAATCAGTCTCATCATCTATAAGAATTTTCTTTTTGGCTTTCTCAGAGGAGATGTTTAGTTTCTCAAACTCATCTCCTAAGTCTGCATCTTTCTGAGACATGTCCTTACTGAGTTCTTTGAACTTAATATGGATTGTCTCTTCAACACATTTACTCCTTTTGTTATATACTCTGTAAGCTTTAGAGACTGAGGAGTATCCTAGGAAGCATCCATCATCGGACTTAGGATCAAACTTAGAGAGTTTGTCCTTTGTGTTGAGAATAAAACAAGAAGAACCAAATACATGGAAATAAGAAATGTTTGGTATTTTATTCTTCCATAGCTCGTAAGGAGTCTTTTTCAGAATTGGTCTCAGAAAGACTCGATTCTGAATGTAGCATGAAGTGTTAACTGCTTCAGCCCAGAAACCTTTTGAAAGTCCGCTTTCTAAGAGCATTGTTCTTGCCATCTCTTGCAGGCTTCGATTCTTTCTCTCAGCCACTCCATTTTGTTGAGGAGTTCTGGGAGATGAGAATTCGTGAGCAATGCCCAGATTTTCGCAAAACTTTTCGAAAGCATGATTCTCAAATTCACCACCATGATCTGATCTTATGGTATGAATGTGCGAATCCTTTTCTGTTGAAACTCTTTTCGCAAATGCTTTGAACTTCTCAAAAGTTTCTTCCTTAGAGGCTTGAAAGAAAACCCAAGTGAATCTGGAGTAATCATCCACTATGACAAGACCATAGCGTTTTCCAGAAAGGGAAGCCGTTCTGATTGGTCCAAAGAGATCCATGTGGAGCAGTTCCAGTGGTTTCTGAGTAGAAATACCACTTTTACTGGGAAAGGAAGCCTTGGTTTGTTTCCCTCTTTCACAGAAGTCGCAGGTTGCATCCTTCTGATACTTAATGCTGGGAAGGCCCTTTACAAGTCCTTTCTGAGAGAGTTCAGAAAGAAGTCTCATATGGGCATGACCAAGTTTCTTATGCCACAGCCATTTGTCTTCTTGGACAGAGACAAGGCACTCCACGTTTTGATCCTTTAGATCATCCAGATGGATAACATAGATGTTACCAACACGTTTTCCTTCCAGAACGATCTTGTCATTTGTGAGATTAATCACATGACAATACTTGGCATAAAACTCAACCTTTAAGCCTTTGTCACAAAATTGACTAATGCTTAATAGATTGTGAGTTAAGTCATCGACCAAAAGTACATCTGAGATTTGGTGAGAGGAATCCTTACCAACATCTCCGATTGCAGTGACTCTTCCCTTAGCGCCATCACCGAATCGCACTGTTCCGCCTTTCTTGGGCTTGAGGCTTCTGAACCAGTGCTTGCTTCCAGTCATGTGCCTCGAGCAGCCACTGTCAAGGTACCACTGCTCATCGTGGTGGTGGAGCAGCGCTTGATGATGTACCTGCAGTCACAAAGTTAATAGATTTAGGTACCCATTCTTTGTTGGGTCCTTGCTTGTTAGCTTTCTTGGACTTTTGCCTTCTTTTCTTAGAAGGGTTATGGTTTTGAGAGTCAGAACCCTTTTGTTTTCCCTTTTCAGAAGTACTTGCTTTCTGAGAAGTTTTACCCTTCTGAGAGGGGTTAGTCTTCTTAGAAGGCTTTGCTTTCTGAGTTTTCTTCTTAGCCTTCTGAGGCTTAGAGATTTTTCCTTTTTCCAACATAGGGCATTTTTCAGAACCATGGCCACTCTTAAAACATGCAATGCACATGCAAGGTGACTTAGTTAAGAATGGATCAATATCATGTGGTTCAAAGACTTCTTCATATCCAAGACCGCTTTTGTCTTTATAGGGTCTTTGACCCCCAAGCAAAAGACTTAGCATCTTCTCACCATTTACCATCTTAACTAAGTCAGAGGTTAGAAGTTCATTTGTCTTTTATAGTTCGATCATGGCCTTTTCAGCCTTCTCTACTGTGATTGAAGACAAACTTTCTAATGCTTGATACAGGTCATGACTTTCAAGGTATCTACCTTTGAAGTCGTCTCTCTCAAGCCTTAGGTTCTGAACTTCTTGAGTTAGTCTTACATTTTCAGCTTCTAAATTTTTAAAAGATTTTTTAAGATCGCTGAAACTGTTTGCTAACTCGTTTGAGTCTTTCAGAAGATCATAATAAAGTTCTGAGAGCTCATCGTATGAATATGAAAGAGGAGGAGAATTTGGTACCTCTTCTGACTCAGATTCTGTTTCCAGAATGTAGTCAGTTCCTGCCATGAAGCAAACATTAGCTTCTTCTTCCTCACTTGCTGCTTCAGAAGCTTCCTCTTCTGAATCACTCCAGGTTGCAGCCATTGCCTTCTTTTTCCTTCTGGGAATGAATTTCTTCTTCCCTTTGTTTTGTGGACACTCCGTCTTGAAGTGGCCTTTTTCTCCACATCCAAAGCATGTGGCATCTGAAGGCTTTGACTTTCCTTTCTTAAGAGTGAATTCCTTGCCTTTGTTTGGTCTCTTTCTCCAGGCTTTCTTCATTTTCTTTACTAGGAGAGAGATGTCATCGTCGTCAGAATCTGAGCCTTCATCATTGTCAGACTCAGAAGCTTCTTCAGCTTTGAAAGCTTTGGATGACTTTCTGACTTGACTGTTCAGAGCCAGTCCCTTCTGAGGTCTGGAGGAAGCGGATGGTCCTCCGAGCAACCCTTCCAGTTCGATCTCATGTGTTCTGAGCGAACCAAATAGTACATCCAAACCCAGCTGGTTTAGATCCTTGGCTTCCTGGATTGCTGTGACCTTAGGACGCCATTTTGCAGAAAGGCTTCTGAGGATTTTTCTTACCATCTCAGCGTTTGAGTAAGTCTTTCCCAAGACTTTCAGCTGGTTGATGATATGGAGAAATCTTATTGACATGTTGTCAATAGTTTCCTCAGGCTGCATGCTAAAGGACTCGTATTTGTGTACGAGCATTGAGATTTTCGTTTCCTTGACTTCGTCATTACCTTCGTGCAGCATATGAAGTCTTTCCCAAATCTCTTGTGCAATATCACATGACACAATTTTGTCATATTCTACCTTGGGTAAAGCACAGAGGAGAATATACTTGGCTTTGAAGTTGAGTTGTATCTTCTCCTTCATCTCTTGAGTCCATTCGTCCTTAGGGACTCGTCTTGTATAGGTTCTGAGTGCTGGAGGTGCCACTCCTGGCTCAGCGTCTGTTGCAACTACAGCGTCCTCTGTAATTGTCTGCAGAGGCTGATATTCTCCATTCTCGATCCTATCCCATAAGTCCAGACTGGTGTGCTTGATGAATAGCGTCATCCTGTCACGCCAGTAGTCGAAGCTGTCTCCGAGAAACATCGGAGGTCTGTTTATTGAAGCCCCATCTGATATGAATGCAGCTGGTGAATTCATATTTCCCTTCGTGGATCTTTTTCCTTGACACTGCGAAGTGCTCAACCCCTTAAGGACCGAGCTCTGATGCCAATTGAAAGTGTATGTGTGCACGAGAAGGGGGATTGATGCGTGCAAGTTTTAAAAATTACTTCTTAAAACTTTTACTTAGAAAGCTGTTTTTACTCAGAAGGTAGATTTTAAAGTTTGCAGCGGAAATTGCTTTCTGAGAAGATTAAGTTTCTGAGAACTTAGTCTTTCTGAGAAAGTTCCTTTCTGAGCAGTTTTAAGAAAATGACTTTAAGTTAGAGTTTCTTAAACGCTTTCTGATTTTAATCAATAAAGTTTTCACGAGACCTCTTAATTAAAATCGTGGTAGAGTTTTTCTCAAAGATTTTCTGCACGTCTAAATTGAAACTTATATTTACATATTTTTCTATACTAATATAGAATGAATTTAGTTCTGAAAATTTGTATCCAACATCCTACATCTCTTAGCTTTCAATCAAATTTTATTTCATTAAATTTTATTTAGCATATGTTTAATTATGAAGTTTTAAACACTGACTGTCCTGTCTAGGAGCCTAATTCTGTTTGTCAACTTTGAAAATTCATAACTTCCAAAATATAAAGCCAAATTAAGTGATTTCTTTTGGAAACCCTTCATAATTGAGTTAACTTACAGATAAAATTAAAATGAACAAAAAATACAATTTTTGTAAAAAGAATCGAATTATTTTGTAACAACTGTCTATACGAGTTCTCTCTTAAAGTTTTGGGTAATATAATCTCCTTATAACTTTAAATCATCAAAACCAACTTAATCCTCATTCTTAATCACTTAAACACTCACATAAGCATACCAATCAGTCAATAATCATAACATAAAATTATAATTTCATAAAATCTTCAATTTAGGGTTCAAAACCCTCAAGAACACCCAAATTTCATGCAAAAAAAATCTAAACCCCTACCTCAAATTGCTTCAAGGTTGAACAAAACTTCAACAAATTCTTCAACTCTCTCTCAATCTCGGGTAGCCTCTTTGAAGGGGTTAATTGAAAGTGTATGTGTGCACGAGAATGGGGGTTGAATCGTGCAAGTTTTAAAAATTACTTCTTAAAACTTTTACTTAGAAAGTTGTTTTTACTCAGAAGGTAGATTTTAAAGTTTGCAGCGGAAATTGCTTACTGAGAAGATTAAGTTTCTGAGAACTATGTCTTTCTGAGAAAGTTCCTTTCTGAGCAGTTTTAAGAAAATGACTTTAAGTTAGAGTTTCTTAAACGCTTTCTGATTTTAATCAATAAAGTTTTCACGAGACCTCTTAATTAAAATCGTGGTAGAGTTTTTCTCAAAGATTTATGCAAGTAAAGAGTAAGGGAGAAAAGCTTAACACAGAGAATTTTATACTGGTTCGGTTATAACCAACCTACTCCAGTCCCCAACCTTCAGTTGAGAGTTCTTGGATATTCTTCTTAAAGTGCCTTCCCAGACAACAATGCCTTTACCAAGTAAAGGACTTCCACCACTTCACAACCCGAAGTGGATTTCCTTGCCTCCAACACTAGAGGACTTCCTTGCCTTAATCACTTAAGGACTTCCTTGCCTCACAACCGAGGACTTCCTTGCCTTAATCACTTAAGGACATTGAACTTTGCCTCAAACACTAGAGGACTTAAACCTGCCTTCACACAAAGAAGGACTTAGCGTTTTTCAAATGTTGGTTTTGATCGAAAACAACTACCAAGACTAAGTTACAAACCTAGTTTTACACTTAGTAGACTTCTAGAAATAACTTACACAAGGTAAGGATTTACACCAATAATGAACTAGAAGATTTTAGCAAAGTTCGAAAAACAACTTTTGAAAATTTGTCTTTCTGAGAAAAATTCAAGTTCGAAATATGATTTCAAATTGACAGAGTTTTTGCTCAGTTTGTTTAAGAATTTTTCGCGCTTAAGTTTCGTCAATTTACTCTATAATTTGATCTCATATATATAGGCGTTAATGAGCCACGAATTTGAAGTTTCTCTTTGCTGATGTGGCTGTGTCCTTTTCAGAACGGCTCCCTGCTACAGTCAGCGCGAAATGAGGAACTTTTCAGAACTGCACAGTGCGCGTGTTCCCACTTCCTTAGCATGATGTAGCGAGCTTTCTGAGACTGCTTGCGATCCCTTGAGTCCAGACACTTGGTTGCTTCTGAGTCCAACTTTCTGATAGTTGTACGGACTTCTGAGGCGAACCTTCTGAGGGAAGACTCTTCTGAGAACTACTAGTCGCAAGGTCTTCTGAGACCCTTCTGAGGCGACAGTGTTCTTTCCTCAGAAACATGTTTTCACCTTCTGCGCTTCTGAGACATCCTTTCTGATATCTTTGGCGCTATGATTTTATCAATTGATCTCGAGGCTACTTGATGTTTTGTCTTGGTCTTTACTCATGGTATTGCATTAATTTAAAGCTTTCTGAGACACTTAGCGCACATATTAGCAAAACCTTAAGTAAAATTTTTATACTTATGGCTTACCTTGTTATCATTAAAACTTTCATAACTCTAAGAGAATTATGCCTAATTCTCTCAGAAGGGTTCTGGAGCTTATATTAATGTATGAGTTTCTTGAGTGTTTTGGGGCTGCAACTTGTGGGAAATGAGCCTATGGTGATAGTATATGGTATGGGTGGTGAGTTTTGGTGATTAAAGTGGTGGTTTGGGTTGATTTTGATGAAGAAATGGGGGAGGGAGAGAAAGCTACGGGTTAGGGTTAGAAATTAGGGATTTTGGAGAGTGTTTGAGTGTTATGAGGGGTGGTGAGTGTTATAAGAGTGATGGGGGACTATTTTGCAATTTTAGAAAGCCTAGGGACCAAATTGCAATATTGAGGGAGGGACCTAAATGCAATTTTTCAAAACTTATGAAATTCCCCCAAATTCATTTCTTTCACTCCAAATCCTCATTTTACTAATCCCTCATGCATAAATATATTTTCACTCTCACCCAAAATACATTTTCACATCTTAAGGCATAAATACCGTATAATTATTTTTAAACCACTCGATATGCTCAAAATCACTTTCATTAATTCCTAAAAATGCTCTAATGCTTCTAAATCATAATTAAACTATTTAACACTTTAAAATCATTTTCTTCATACATCCTTAACACATAAAACTTTATTTTCATTTCATAAAACTTATAATACATAAAACATGCATGGTTCACATCAATCACATAGGTCAAACAATGCACATAGTACACCTTGCATACAATATACACATAAACCAATTAGGCCCTAATCAAGGTTGATTATCATTAATTACCTTTAATTAAGACGTAATTGAAAAGCGGGGTGTTACACATATAATACACATATAAATCAATTATATCCTAACTAAGACTAATTATTGCTAACTACCCTTAATTAAGATATAATTGAAATTTGGGGTCTTACATTTTGAATATGTGGCTTATATGCATTTTGGTCTTGTCTATTACGGTGATGACTAGCCTTAATCATAATTGTTTGGAACCCATTTAGTACGTGAGTACGGTGGGATTTGTGTGATGTATGTTTAGGCCTAGAGCTGAGCTACTTGTAGCTTTGTTAAGGTCTAGTTGAGGTGGGTTGAGGATAGTCGACCTTAGTTAAAAGTTGACTGCCTTGGCTAGTTAACCACGAATGGTTGCTCATCTCTGGTTGATCTTGACCTCCATACGTTTTCCTGTGTGATAATCACACCCTTGTTTTGTTTAGAAAATGAAGAGAAAAGTGTTTTCGAAAAGAGTTTTACATGCAAACTAAAGATCTGTTTCTAGACTTGTTTTCCGCTCATGTTTTCAAAAGGAAGTTTTGCGAAACGTTTTCAATAAACAAGAGTGTTTTCACTTCGACCTCTTTCACAACACCGGTGGGATTACCCTTAGGAAAGTTTCACCCCTTTAGTTGGACCCTTACACCTATACTAGGTTTCCGTCACTGCCAACCACCAAACCCATTCATTGACCATGTTATGTCCCACTCCTAATGCTTTCAGTATAGAAGGAAACCTTGCCTACCCACACCGTTTGCACGACCCTAGAGAGAGACCACACTCCCTCTATATAGCCTACATCTTCCTAGAAAACTCTCCGACTACTCACATGTGTACCCACACAAACCCTACCACTACAAGCCACCGCATATATCCCAACTCTACCAAACCTCAGGATCCATTAGTCTCCCAAACACCACATGTCGTTAGTGAGACCTAATACAATCCTTGAGAAGCCATGTGAGATTTAGTTCCACCGTACCCCACCATGCCATCATGAGCACATTCCTCATAGTGGCTTTGGATGTACGTCGGAGATGTTTAAACCTCTTCTGTTGTATTAGTTTTCAAGTGATTGCAAAAGTTTATTAAAATGACGTTTTGTTCTCAACTTGGATTTTAGAAAATGATTTCATACCCCATCGAACTTAAGGTACGAAGTTCCTTAAGGCTCTTTTTGCAAATCGTTTAGTTGCGAACTTGAAAATCGTTTTTGTTTTGTTTGAAAATACTTGGGGATCTCTTACTGTGTCAGTTGTGATTATGAGTCGTAGGGTCCAATGTGTTTTCCTGGTTTTTGTGGTTATTAAGGTCATGTGTTTGGGCATGGGTAGATAGTTTCTAAAGAAGTTTTCGAAAGTGATTTCTTTTATGTCTGTGACAAACATATGTGATTAAAGGCTATAGGTGTACAGACAACATGTTTTCATTAGAGTGTATGTGAGAGACTTGAAATCTATTTTGAGAGCATAGAATTGCCTTTGATCACAACCAAAAAGGGTTTTGAGCTTTATGTTTAGTTTTGAAAATGAAGTAAACGCGTTTTGAACAACTAGGAATTTGGGAATTAACTTGGGTTTTCGAAAATTCCTAAGATGATGCTTTGAAAATTAAGATGAAGGTTTTCAAGGAAAACACTGGTATTGGATCATGGACCCTAGGGACGTAAGAATCAACTTGCCTTGTAAGAACATAGAATCATGTCTTTATCTTGGAAAATGTATTTTGGTTGTCTTTACGTTTATGCAACAAATGTTTTGTTTCTTAAGCTTGTTTTCCGCACGACCTGTTCATTCGGGTTAGATGCTTTCATGTAAGCCTTCCCTTGAGTCTTCACGAGGGTAAAGATCGAGTTGTTATGTTTTGTGTTGCTTTTGGTGTTAGAAGTGTCGAATTTCGGGGACAAAATTCTTTTTAAGGAGGGGAGAAATGTAACACTCCGACTTTTATTAAGTCTTAATTAAGTGAGATTAAGGGTAATTGACCTTGGTTAGAATTTAATTAACTTCGGGTGGATAAGTTTCTTCTAGTAAACCATTATGTGTTATGTGATCTAAGTGTATGTATGTGTGTTATATGATTTATGTGTGTTTATCATGTGCTATATGATTTATGTGTATGAATATGTGTATTCATTATATGTTATGTGAATTAAGTGCTATATGTTATTTATTTGTTTTATTTTATTTTATTTTATTTTATTTAGGTGCATATATGTGTATTTTTAATTTATGTATAAATATTAGAAAAGTTATATGAGCATTATAGTATTATTTGGGATGTTTTAGAGTGTTTTAGTAAATTTTAAGTGACGATGGCCCCACGGTGACTCTTGACCTAGTCACTCTATATATAAACACTAGTAACTCTCTCCAATTGAGAAAAACAATCTCCTCCTTCTTCTGAGCCGCCATAGTCATCTTTCTATCAAGAGCTCCCTAAGCCATTGATACTCCAAACCACGAAACACCCATCAAACCTTACCCAATCCAGAAAATAAACCCATATTCTTAATCCTCTCATCAAGCCGGAGCTTTCTACCGATTTCGTTTCTCCGTTAAGAGTCTCCAGCGTCACTGGATCGTTCGTGGGCCTAGAGAGAGGTTTCCATCAAGAGCAACGTCGGGAAAGGGTTTGTCCTTGCATTTTCGTAACTGTCTTCAAGAGGTAACACAAGACTCCACTAATACAATCCATAATTAACTCATATATATCATCCATACTAGTTGTAGAACGTATTAGGGTACATAAAAGGGTAAAAACATGTCAATTTATACTCTTTAACATCATGGAATAAACATAGCACATTCACTTACTTACTCGGACATCATGGAGAATAAATAAATACAACTCCTTATCAAATAAACATGATATACAACTACTTATAAATATTATTCTCAATGCTTCTATACATTTCATGTCATATGATCTCATTTACTTTATTATTATTTCATACTTATACTTTATTCTAGTTTTACTTATACTTTATACTCTACCCTTAAGTATCTTGTAAACTCTTATATTTTATTCATCACCAATCTTGTCTTCTATACTATTATTGTTACTATTACTATTATCATTACATATCATATATTATACATGTTGTTGTTCTTACTGTATTATTCTTTTATTATTATTATTAGGGTTAATATTTTATTATTATCTTCCCTATTAATATTACTATCATTATCATATTATTATTATTATTATTTTTACCTGTTATCTACCTATTATTAACTAATATACATGCTAATAGGTATAAGTTTATGTAATAATAATATGTAATGGTAATATACATATACTAGTAAACTGTCTTTTTTTTTCTCTTCTTTATATTTATATATATATATATATATATATATATATATATATATAATAGAATGCTCTCGGTGATGCCAGTAAAGCATTCTCGCTTGCTCACGCTGCGCATATATATATATATATATATATATATATATCATGTGTATAATTATAATAATAATAATAAGGCACAAAAATCCCTAATGGGAAAAACGACCATCAAATTAATCTCATAAAATCATCACCAATATGCATGAAAATAGAATGCGTAACCCCTACCTCTTGAAGACAAAATGCTAGAATGCAAAGAGAAACCCTTTTTTTCCCGACGTTGCTCTCGTTGGAAACCTCTCTCTAGCCCCACGAACGGTCCGGTGACGCCGGAGACTCTTAACGGAGAAACAAAATCGGTAGAAAGCTCCGGCTTGATGGGAGGATTAAGAATATGAATTTATTTTCTGGATTGGGTGAGGTTTGATGGGTGTTTCGTGGTTTGGAGTATCAATGGCTTAGGGAGCTCTTGAGAGAAAGATGGCTATGGCGGCTCAGAAGAAGGAGGAGAGTATTTTTCTCAATTGGAGAGGGTTACTAGTGTTTATATAGGGAGTGGCTAGGTCAAGAGTCATTGTGGGGCCCACCGTCACTTAAATTACTAAAACACTCCAAATCCCCCCAAATAATACTATAATGCTCATATAATTTTTCTAATATTTAAATATAAATTAAAATACACACATAGGCACATAAAATAAAATAAAATAAAATAAATAATAATATATAACACTAACATTATCTAATAACATCATGTAACTCATATAAATATTTTATATCATCATTCCTAGCCTCATGCATCATCTAAATACCAATTAAAACTCATATATGCATCCAACATACTCTTCCACACACAATGAACATTCACATAAATACACATAATTATCATGACATATAATTTACACACGTAATTCACATAGCATAGAATGAACACATATATACACACTTAAATCACGTCACACATAAGGGTTTGACTAGAAGAAACTTATCCACCCAAACCGAATTAAATCCTAACCAAGGTCAATTACCCTTAATCTCACTTAATTAGGACTTAATAAAAGTCAGGGTGTTACATTTCTCCCCTCCTTAAAAAGAATTTCGTCCTCGAAATTCGACACTTCTAACACAAAAACAACACAAAACATAAGAGCTCCTACCCTCGCGGAGACTCGAGGGAAGGTCCACACGCAAGCAGCTAACCTAAATGAACAGGTCGTGCAGAAAACAAGTTCAAGAAACAAAAACATCTGTTGCAAATACATAAAAACAACCGAAATACATTTTTCCATGATAAAGGCATGAATCCATAATCTTACAAGGCAAGTTGATCTTTATGTTCCTAGGGTCCATGATCCAACATCAATGTTCTCCTCAAAAAGCTTCATCTCTATTTTCAAAACATCATCCTAGGAATTTTCGAAAATCCAAGTTAATTCCCAACCCTAGTAGTTCAAAACACGTTTATTTAATTTTCAAAAACTAAATAAAAGCTCAAAACCTTCTTGTTTGCGATCAAAGGCAATTCTATGCTCTCAAAATAGATTTCAGATTTCTCGCATCCACTCTAATGGAAACATATTGTCTGTACTCCTACGGCCTTTAATCACATACATTTACACATGACATAAAAGAAAATCACTTTCGAAAACTTCTTTCAACTTGTATTATATCGTTACTTTAAAAATCATCTACCCATGCCCAAAACACATAATTTAAATAACCACAAAACTAGGAAAACACATTGGACCCTACGACTCATAATTACAACTGACACCGTAAGACATCCCCAAGGTATTTTCAAACAAAAACGATTTTCAAGTTCGCAACTAAACGGTTTGCAAAAAGAGCCTTAAGGAACTTCGTACCTTAAGGTCGATGGGGTATGAAATTGTTTTCTAAAACCCAAGTTGAGAACCAAGCGTCATTTTAACAAACTTTCGCAATCACTTGAAAACAAAACAAAAGAAGAGGTTTAAACATCTCCAACGTACATCCAAAGCCACTAGGAGAAATGTGCTCATGATGACATGATGGGGTACGGTAAAACTATCTCTCACATGGCTTCTCAAGGATTCTATTAGGTCTCACTAACGGCATGCATGTTGGGAGACTAATGGATTCTGAGGTTCGGTAGAGTCGGAATATATGGGGTGGCTTGTAGTGGTAGGGTTTGTGTGGGTACCTATGTGAGTAGTCGAAGCGTTTTCTAAGAGGATGTAGGCTATATATAGGGAGTGTGGTCTCTCTCTAGGGTCGTGCAAACGGTGTGGGTAGGTAAGGTTCCTTCTCAACTTAAGGCACTTGGAGGATAGTGTTTCGGGAGCTCGAAGGGAAACATGACAGAACGTAGTCAAGGAGTATTGTTGGTAGTCGATAGTGACGGGAATCTAATAGTGGTGTAAGGGCTCATACGTTCTAATGTACGAGAGGGGGTACCTAGAGGTGCAAAGGCTTTCGTCTATCAATGTATGTGAGGACGTAAGGTATCCCTAAAAGGAAAGAGGGTCCAACTAGAGGGACATGATCATTCCTAAGAATTATCCCATCGTGGCTGTGAAAGAGGTCGTGACGAGAACACTCTCGTTTATCGAAACCATTTTCGCAAAACATACTTTCCAAAACAAGGGCGAAAAACAAGTTTGAAAACTGGTCTTGTAGCCAACATGAAAAACCCTTTTTGAAAACACTTTTCACTTCGTTTTCTAAACAAAACAAGGGTGTGATTAACACACAGGAAAACATATGGAGGCCAAGATCAACCAGAGATGAGTAAACATCCATGGTTAACTAGCCAAGGCAGTCAACTCTTGGCTAAGGTCGACTATCCCTAACTAACCTCAACTAGACCCTAACAAAACTACAAGTAGCTTAGCGTCAGGCCTAGACATGCATCACACAATTCCCACCGTACTCACGCACTAAATGGGTTTCCAAACAATGATGATTAAGGCTAGTCATCACCGTGATACATTAAACAAGAAAAACATAAACGCTTACCCCTGATGAGATCATCTGACTGCTCCACGTTCTCTGCACCTACTGTGAACACGCGCCCCCGATGTTGTGGCCTAGAGGAGGAAGAAGGTTGGAATCCCATCCACTTGCAATCCTTGACATAATGGCCTGACTGGCCGCAGCGACAACAAACATTCTTACCGAGGCGACAAGCCTCAGTGTGAAGCTTGCCACACGTGGCACATGGTGGTGAGGCGGGTAACGCCCGGGGTGCTACTACGGCTGGGCGCTTCTGCTGCTGCGGTGGTCGAGGATGAGACCTGGTCCTTGGTGACTGACCATAAGGCTGAAAACGGGTGCGGGGCTGGCGCCTAGACTGTGAGCTCTGGCCTAGTGGGTCTGTGCTTGCTACCACTTCTTCAGTCTCGGTGTACTTGATCACTTCCAGGACGCTCTCCAGAGCACAACACCTTGCCACCAAATCGAGGAACTCCTGAATCTCCAAGGGAATCACCATGCTCCGTAACTCAGGCCTCAACCCACACAAGTACCTGCTGCATCTGGTGGCCTCAACCAAATCACTCGACGGAAAACGGGAGAACTTAATCAACTCGTTGAACCTCCCAGTATACTCCGAGACTGACATCGTACCCTGTTGTAGCGTGAGGAACTCCCTTTCCTTGGCGTGCATGATTGATTCTGGAAGATACTTCTCGTGAAAGAGGACCTTGAATTGTTCCCAACCAATGGAGGTACTGACAACCTCCAAGACCTTGCATACATCTGACCACCAAACTCCAGCTTCACCCACTAGCATCAGGGCGGCATGCGTAACCTTCTGTTCTTCTGGATATGACATATCTGTAGCCACTTCTTCCATCTTGAGGATCCAGTTGATAGTCACACTCGGATCGGGGGACCCGGCGTACATGAGGGAATTAACCTCACAGGAACCAGAGACTCATAGGTGCTGATAACCCTCTTCCTGACTGTAACCATCAGGCTGCCTATGATGACTCTTGCACTGCATCACGGGCTTCTTGTCATGAGATGTCCTTGCTGGAGCGCCTTGGTCTTTCATGGTGGAAGAAACGTTCCTAGTACGTCTGCTAGGTGCCATGTCCCTGTGCACACAAAACAATCAACATCGAGTTGAACAAACTCCATATCAATGCTAAGTATGCACAGTTACTCTGACAGTCAAGCAAAACGTTCATGCACCTCAACACTAACTAAGACACATAAGAGGCTTTACGCATGACATTGCTACCGTACATGCAATAATAGCATAACAGGTCCATTACCCCAAGCCCTGTAGGATAGACCTGCTCTGATACCAAAATGTAACACCCTACTAGATAGCCCTTAATGCTTAAGTCATTTTAGGCCATTTCATAAGCGTTACCTCCTGTTATCATGTTTTATCTTTATATTTAAAATATATATACGCGGAAAATACGTGGGAGAAATTTTCATAAATGTTTGCGGAATAGAAAATAAGGGCCTGGCGAGATAATACAACGTATATAGGTGCGGAAGCTAATAATCCTGAATAAATCTCAATATAATAAAATAACAAATCATAGTCTCCCAGAACATACAGCAGGAAATAATAATAATATGTGTAATCTCATAAACCCCAAAACTGAGACTCACAAGACTCCACTAATACAATCCATAATTAACTCATATATATCATCCATACTAGTTGTAGAACGCATTAGGGTACATAAAAGGGTAAAAACATGTCAATTTATACTCTTTAACATCATGGAATAAACATAGCACATTCACTTACTTTTTGTAACATCATGGAGAATAAATAAATACAACTCCTTATCAAATAAACATGATATACAACTACTTATAAATATTATTCTCAATGCTTCTATACATTTCATGTCATATGATCTCGTTTATTTTATTATTATTTCATACTTATACTTTATTCTAGTTTTACTTGTACTTTATACTCTACCCTTAAGTATCTTGTAAACTCTTATATTTTATTCATCACCAATCTTGTCTTCTATACTATTATTGTTACTATTATTATTATCATTACATATCATATATTATACATATTGTTGTTCTTACTGTATTATTCTTTTATTATTATTATTAGGATTAATATTTTATTATTATCTTCCCTATTAATATTACTATCATTATCCACTACAACAAAATTGGCATAAGGCAACGTTTAAAAAGTGTTGCCATAACTGCACAAAATCGTTGCCCTTGGCCAATGGCAACACTTTTCCACCAACCGCAACGCTTTAGTGGGCGTTGCGGTTTCGACTGTTGCGCTTGCTCAAAGGCAACGCTTTTCTGTCAAAGCAACGGCTTAGCAAAAAAACGTTGCCTCTGGTCCTAGCAAAGGCAACGTTTTTTTCATTCGTCTAAGGCAACGCTTTATAACTGTTGCTCCTACCGTTTCCTTTTTCTTTTGTACTGCTACACTTATAAGCGTTGCCTTTTCTCTTAAAAAACAACATTTTTAAAGCGTTGCCTTTGGTTCTCACAACTGGCAACATTTAAAAACGTTGTCTTTGCTTTAAATTGGAATAATTTTTTAAACATTACCTATTCTCCTATCTTATAATACATCTCCTTTTCAAATCTGTTTCAAAAATTAATTATAATTATCTCATAATACTTCAAATTTATATTTAATTTATATTTAATTTATAATTTAATTACATACTCAACCTAAGTTCATACAAAAATAAAATAAAAACTATTATTAACATAAGATGTAATATCAATTAATCATATAGTACAATATATATATATTTAACATCTTTCCTTAATAAATAAATAACTCCAAATAGCTACATATAACTTTAAAATTAAGTTCAGGAAAAAAAATATCACGGAGCCCCCCTTAACAGTGGAAATATCAGTCTGAATCAAATGAGAAGGAACAATGGGCATGCTTTTCTTTTCTATTCTTCTAGTTGACTTCACTCGTCTTGATCTTGTTCTAGCTCTATTGGATCATTAAAGTATATCAACGTCTGCAAAATAAGAATAACATCAGGGCATAAAATGAAACATCATAATTTAAAATACAAATTTGTCCATAATATTCATTCCTTCAATTAAAGAACCATAACAATACATGCCTACCATGAATAAAATAAAGGGACTAAATGGAAGAAGAAAAATAGCCACTAAAGCCTGCATAAAACCTGTCCAAGAACAAATTGCAAGCATCATGACCCTCTCATCAAGACAAAAGACAAACCACTAGAGCAAGGAGGTCAAATACAATACAAGGTACAAAATAACGAAACAAGAGGAGATCCTCATCACAGAAAAAAAAAATCAGCAAGCATCATGCCCCTGTCATCAAGACAAACCACTAGTAATATCCAAAATCTAGACCAAATCAGCACACACTTAGGACACACAATCAGAACTGCAAGAGATATCAAAACTAGCAGAGAATCACATAAAAAATCAGCAAAATTCAAGAACAGCCATCAACAACATTAAAAATCAGTACTAAAATCATCTAAGCCAAGACTCAAGAACAGCCATCAGCAACATTAAAAAATCAGCAAAATTCAAAATCAGTACTAAGTAGGGCTTGTTGTTGTATGTATGATGCTGAGATTGTCAACAACAAAATTAATTTCTGTAAAGAAAAGTCAAAAGGAACCTATAAGCAATAATATTTTTTACTTAAGAAAATCAGCATTAGCAAACTTCATTTCATGTGCTAACCAAACTCACCAGAAACTTCTCAGCAAAATCAAATGCCCCCTCTATGCCCCCTCTGCTAGGTACTACTAAGACACCATTCAATAATCTTTACCATCCCCAATTTCTTATTCTTAGTTTATACAATAGTATTAATTTGGAAGTGTGATTTCTGATATATAAGATGGATGAACCTAGCTACTACTACTACAATAAAATTAAAAATAAACATTAATTCTTGTTGCAGATTTCAATGAGATTAAAATTCTTCAACGCTCACATTGAACAATGTAAGCACCAAACAATTTGACAGACTCCAAGATCCATCCTTTCAACAAGAAAAGGGAATAAATTTCCTTACCTACTGGAGTTGCTGAAGCCATGATGAAAAAATAGCCTGAGGAGTAAGAGACAAAGGGAGCGTTAGTTGAGTGAGAGAGAGTGAGCGCTACCGAGAAGAAATGGGTCGCCTCTCATGAGTGAAGCATTAAGTATAAAATGGAAAAAAACGTTTTAGAAAAGGGAAGAAAACTGAGATAGCAAATAAATCATTTCCAAGTATAAGGGAAGCATTATAAAAGGGAAGTGAAGCTAAATAAGAAAGATCATATTGCAGTAGCCTGAATACCCTTTCTATTTAAGTCTAAAATACTTTTTCTGGTTAAATTCTCTCTGATTTTAAGTATATAGAATATAGTGTCTCTTCTTTTAATATGTCACTTGGTAAGCTTTTGATTAACTTTATTTTCAAAGTTGGAGGCTCCAAATTTCAAATACCATATAGAACATGTAGCTAAAAGCATAGGATAAAGTATTAAAGTACCAAACTATGACCCTTGCATGCTGGAATCTTTAGTGGCAGACTACTTGGTGACAAGTAAAGCTTCGATGATGCTGTGCTCCATGAAAATCTGTCAAAATTTAGCATCTGACTATAATAAAATGAGTATTATTACAATCACAGTTTGTGTGATAAACGAACCAATAAATAAATAATTTATACAAACATCAAATGCTCATATCCAAAGAAACAATCTCCCAATCATAAAGCTTTCCGCTGCGATCACTAGGTCCCATTTGGAACCAAGGTTCTTCACAACAATTCCCTCATCTCTAAACTAAAGGACAAAATTGTTCTTCAGAACAGGCATATGCAATTTGTTCTGTTTCTACTTTAATGAAGATATCATACATTAAAATCAAACATCGAACTCTCCCACTCTCTCTATAGCTATATATATATATATATGCTACATTCTTAATGCTATGCAGTTAAGTAAATTTATTCGTTTCTCTTTCAAGTAACATGAATGACTTTATATAAAAATGCAAGAATGCATATAAAAGGTCATATACTTGTATGCTACATATACCCTTCTTACTCCTTAGTCCTCAACCGAATCCTACACTTAACCACATGACACTTATGTCCCTTTATTTTCTTGTTCAATTCGCTATACTCATCCATCACTCTGTCCTTTACATAACAATAATAATACTAACATATATATATGAACATAAAATAAATAAATTTTATTATGTACACAAACTAAGAAGTAGAAAAGGGGGCTTTCTTGAAAGCCTCCCGAATCTCTAATCACTCCAATTGGATTTATAATAACAGTTAACGCAATAGATAAAAAGCGTGTTATGTGTTGTGGTGGTACCTCGTCATGAGAAGGGGAGGCTAGAACCACATTAGATGCAGATGCGGGAGCTAGAAGCAGCAACCTCACCGCGACCAGAGAAGCAGCAGCGGCGGCGTGAACAAGTACATACAGTCTAGAACTAAGTGCATATCTATATGCGATTGTGCCTCAAATTTCTAATATACAAAGTCAACTAGGGTTCAGAACAAGACTAGAAATCATGCACAATCCCATCCCACTGTGACAACAACATATTCAATTGCAGTTTAATCATACATCTTTTTTACCAAAAAATATAAAAATATATATATATATATATCAGATTTACACCTTCATCATCATCTCAGCATCTTCACCATCATCATCATCTAAAATAAAAAAAAAGGGGAAAACAGAAGCAATAATAAAAGAAGCAGAAAAGAGCTCACTTCTATCACCACCAGCCGCAGTGGCAGTGCCTGAGACAGCTGTGGCGGCAGCGGCGTCGGCAGAGACGAAGGAATGAAGAAAGCATCGGTATAGCTACCATGGCTGCTGCAACTGCTGCTTCTTCTTCTTCTTCTCCTTGTTCTTCCGCGCGACTGAGGCAGAAGTTGAAGCTTCCAAGGGTTTTATTCGTGAGTCTATTAGGCGGCAGCGGCGGCGGCAGCGCGTCGGCAGAGGAGGCAGCGGCGTCGGCAGAAGCGGCAGTCGGCAGAGGCAGTGGCTCTCTCTCTCACCCTCTGTCTCTCTCTCTTCCCGCACCCCTCTCTGTCTTCTCTCGCTGTTTCACCCTCTTTCTCTACCGCGGCGCCTTGCAGCCGCGACGGCCGCGCCGCCCTGCAGCCACGACCGCCGCAGCAACAGCGGCCTCCACCACCCCCAGTTGCTTTCTCTCCCTCTCGATCCCGCTCTCTTCTCTCGCATGATCTCCCTCTCTCTCTTTCCACATGGCCGCGGCGCCCTGCAGCCGCGATGGTCGCGGCAGCTGCGGCCTCCGCCCTTCCCCCCTCTCTCTTTCTCACATGGGCGCCGCCTCTGGCGGCTGCTCTCTCTCTCACCCCTCATTCCTCTCTGTAACCTAATTTGGTGTGTGTGTGAGTTGTGTGTTTTGTCATTTGTGTATGTATGTGTACCGTGTGTGGGTGTGTGTTAGGTTAGTTTAATTTTGTTTTGTTTTTTTAATTATTATTATTACTATTATTATTATTATTATCAATTAAAAAAATGATGATTGGGCAGTGGATACTACCTTCATCAAAAGGTTTATTGAGTAGTCAAGTACTAATTTAAACCTTAAAAAAAATGTTTTCTTCATAAAAAAAATATAAAAAAAATTAAATCTTAGTATTATTATCTAACGCAACGCTTTTTAAGCATTGCCTATAATATTCTCAACCGCAACACTTTTAAAACGTAACAATTTCCAAGAAAAGCATTGCTTATTTTCTATGTTGTGGCAATGCTTTAAAAGTGTTGCTGTTTCATTTTAACACCACGCTTTTAAAGCGTGTTGTCAAAACACAAGTTCGTAAAAAGCGTTGCCATAGGTTTTTAAACGTTGCCTTAAAAAAGTGTTTTCTTAGGCCAAAAATGTAGTAGCGATCATATTATTATTATTATTATTATTATTTCTACCTGTTATCTACCTATTATTAACTAATATACATGCTAATAGGTATAAGTTTATTGTTCACACCTCGGATTGTGGCCCAATCCGGCGGCCCAATTTGAGATTTCGATGACTAGCCCAGGAGGGGGCCCAAAATAATGAACCCCAATAAGGCCCAAGGTCGGACCTCGGACCCCACGATGGGCGAGTCCAGATCGAGGCCCATTAAACCATCAAGGCCCAATAACCATTGGAGGCCCAAAGGACCTGGATCCGGAGCAGGACCCGGGGGCCGGCCCGAGACCCGACCCGAGGTCGGATAAGGTCAAGCCCCCGATTAGGGCGGCGATTAGAAGCGAGCGGATAGCGACGCCGAGAAATCCGGGGCCACGGTCGGCACGACGCGGGACGCCCCAACGCGCCACGGAAAGCGGGAAGGCCGTTATCCCGAGTCGTGCAGCGTGAGCGGCACGGAAATGGCTCCAATCCCCCTCTATAAATGGGGTGTCCCATCACAGTATCAGGTACGCTTTCAGTTGAGTTCTCATTCTCACGCTGATATTGACGTAAGCTTCGAAGTCCTTTCAGGGAAAACACCCCCAGCGCCTTGGAGAGTAGTTGTGCGAGGAGTCAGATTTCGGCGACTGTTCATACCTCAGTCAAAGGTACGGAACATTGGCGCCGTTGCCGGGGACCCACCACAGCACTTTTTGAGGTCGGTTTACCTTCTGAGGGACCGAAGCGAACACCAGAAACTGGCTAGAACAAAGACTACCGCCCGCCTCGTCCACCCAAAGGCAACAGGAGACCCGATGGAAGGAACGCAGGACGGGCATTGCGAAACGATCCACGAGACCGACCAATCTCAACCTCAGCCCCCCCCAAATCAGAATGAGCTGAACCTCGGAGGAGCAGGGGGAGCTGAAGCTGAACAGCAACCCAACACGGTTGCTGGAAATAATGGGGTCGGACCCTCTGTTGACCCCGATGTGCGCCAGACAATGCAGCTCATCTGGGATCAGCAGGAGAGGCTCCGACTGCTAGAGCAAGAGATGGTGAAGCGACTTCCTTTGGAAGACCAACTCCGGAGGGAGGAACGCCGAAACCAGAAGGTGGAGGAAAAGCTTCTCCACAAGCGGGAAAAGGTCAAGGACCTAGCCCACCGCCTCCGAAAGCTCGAGCTGGAGCAGAAAGGCCCGACCAGAAAGGGTCGGAATGAGCATTCTCGGGAGAAAAAGCAGGAGCGACCGAGGTCCGATGAGCAACGTCGGTCTCGGGAACGCGATGATCGCCAAGAACGGTCGAGAAGATCCCGAGAAAGAGAAAGGGACAGGCAGTCCCAGAATTATAATGAAGATCGCGAACGCTCCTTTACCTACACCGAGTACCGAAGTACGGGCGGTGGAAAGGGGGGAGGGTTCACGTTCAAGGCTGAAGGGCCGTTGGCCCCACATATCTTAAAATACAAGATGCCCCAAGGTCGGACCCCACCGGGACTCAAATACGATGGGACCACCGACCCCGAGGAGCATCTGGAGGCATTTAAGTCCAGGATGGATTACGACGGAGCTGAGGATGAGGAACGATGCCGAGCGTTCCCGATTACTTTGCTGAAAACAGCATTGAAGTGGTACAACCGTCTTCCGTCAAGATCTATCCACTATTTCGCCGACCTCGCCGCTCAATTCCTGGCTCATTTCACGACCAGGAAAACAAAGCCGAGGTCAGTTGTAAGCCTCGTGAATATAAAGCAGAAGCAAGGGGAGACGCTGAGAGCCTACTTCGAAAGGTTCAATGCGGAAGCGCTCCTAGTGAGGGATTTGCATGTCTCCAATGCAATTACCCTCCTGATCAACGGACTCCGCTGGTCTCCATTTGCCGAGTCCCTCTCCAGGTCGGAGCCAACGACCATGGAGGAAATTCAGGACAGAGCGGCTGAGTTCATCAGGGCGGAGGAGGCCATGATGGCCAAAATGGAAAGGGAGTCAGCGGAAGACAAGGCAGAGGAGAGAAAGACAGAAAGGTCCCGACCTTAGAAGCCTAGGGAGGAAAGGCAGAGGTCGGAGAAGCATGATTGGGCCCCTACGAGGGGAAAATTCTCCAACTACACCCCCTTGTCACGATCGATTGGGGAGGTTACAAGGAGATACAGCAGACTGAGCGGTTGCCCAGGCCCAGGCCGGTGAGAACGAGGGCAAACACAAACCGAGGTCTGTACTGTAGCTACCACGAGCAACATGGGCATCGGACGGAGGACTGTTACGATCTCCGAGATGCAATTGAGGAACTGATCCGAGCTGGTAAGCTCGCGAAGTACGTAGCTGAGCAGAGGGGCCCGAAGAGAAAAAGGGAGATAAGCCCTGAGGATGAAGGGCGTAACCCAAGAAGCAAGAGAAATAAGCTGGAAGATGAGGTTGAGCCCGAAAACAGCTCCGAGGTGGTGAAGACAATTCATACCATCGCGGGGGGTTTTGCGGAAGGTGGAGCAAGCGCTGCGGCGAGAAAGAGGGCGCTCAAAGAGATATTGAGCGTAGATAGGAAGGAATTGGCATCAAAGGCGCAGAAGAAAGCCCCGGTGCCAATCACCTTCTCGGACCTCGACAATCCCGGGGTAGTTGCTGATTATGCAGACCCCTTGGTCGTGTCGGTTATAGCCCACAACATGGAGATCCGAAGGGTTTTAATCGACACGGGGAGTTCCGCCGAGTTGTTAACAAGAAAGGCCTTCGACGAGATGGGCCTAAAGGACTCCGACCTGAAGGCCTATGATGAGGACCTCGTAGGGTTTTCAGGGTACGATGTGATCAAGCCGGACGGTTACATCACCCTGTATCTCACGTTAGGCACCAAGTCATTAATGAAGACTGTGGAAGTAGATTTCATAGTGGCAAAGATCAACTCGGCCTACAACATGATTATGGGTAGACCTACACTGTGTAAGCTCGGAGCAGTGGTGTCGGTCCCCCATTTGGTCATGAAGTTCCCTACAGAGGATGGTAAAGTTGTCACAGTGAAAGGGTGTCAGGTGACAGCCCGGAAGTGCTACATCAATAGCTTAAAGGTCACTGAAAGGACCAAAGGTGAGGATGGAGCGGAAAAAGAAAAAGAAAAAGAAGAAAAAGAGACAAAAAGGCCGAGAGTCGAGGTCAACAATGTTGAGCTCGATGTGAGATCTCGGAATCCAGTAAGGCCAGAGCCAGAAGGCCAGCTGGAGGAGGTTCAGATCGGGGAGAGCCCCGAGAAGATTACTCGGATCAGTGCTAACCTAAGTCCTATAGGTAAAGGGGCACTGATCCAGTTTCTCAAGAAAAACGCCGACCACTTCGCATGGGAAGCGAAGGACATGCCCGGGATCAGTCCCGAAGTCATGAGCCACCATCTGTCTATTTACCCAGGCACTAAGCCGGTGCAGCAGAAGAAGAGGAGGATGTCGGAAGAGAAGGCCCAAGCAGTGATCGAGCAAGTTGAAGCACTGCTCAAGGCTGGTTTCATCAGGGAGGTCCAGTACCCGACTTGGCTCTCCAATATCGTGTTGATACCGAAGACAAACAGGAAGCTCATGATGTGTGTAGATTACACCAACCTGAACAAGGTTTGCCCCAAGGACCCCTTCCCACTACCGAGCATTGACAGCCTAGTGGATGCCGCGTCGGGATTCCGTTTTTTGTCCTTCATGGATGCATACTCGGGATACAACCAGATCCCAATGAACCCCGATGACGAGGAGAAGACGGCGTTTATCACACCAAGGGTGAACTATTGTTACAAGGTGATGCCTTTTGGCTTGAAGAATGTCGGGTCCACTTATCAGCGACTCATGAACAGGGTCTTTAAATTGGAAATCGGAACCAGGATGGAAGTGTACATAGATGACATGCTGGTGAAGACAAGAAAAGAGGAGGACACGATCTCCGATCTGGAAATCGTGTTTGGAAAGCTAAGAGACCATGGGATGAGATTGAACCCCCTGAAATGCGCCTTCGCTGTCGAGGCCGGAAAATTCATGGGCTTCATGTTGACCCAGAGAGGTATCGAAGCAAACCCAGAAAAGTGCAAAGCCATTCTGGACATGAAGAGCCCGGCCTCCGTAAAAGAAGTTCAGAGGTTAACGGGCCGGTTGGCTTCGTTATCAAGGTTCCTCCCGCTGTCAGCTCGGAAATCCCTGCCGCTGTTTGAGCTACTGAAGAAAAAGACGGATTTCAGTTAGACCACGGATTGTGAAGGAGCTTTCCAAAGCTTCAAACAATTCCTGATGGCTCCCCCGATTCTGTCTAAACCGGAGGTCGGAGAGGTATTATACCTCTACCTCTCGGTAGGAGAGCTGGCAGTCGGAGCGGTGCTGGTAAGAGAAGAAGACAGAGTGCAGAAGCCTATCTACTTCGTGAGCAAGGCATTGCAGGGCCCCGAGGTCCGATATCCGAAGTTAGAAAAGGTGGCATTCGCGCTGATCACAACCGCGAGAAGGCTTTGGCAGTACTTCCAGGCCCATACGGTGGTAGTAAGAACAAATCACCCTATGAGGCAAATTCTACAGAAGCCCGACCTAGCAGGATGAATGGTGTCATGGGCAGTAGAACTTTCCGAGTTCGACCTGATATTCGAACCTCGGAACGCTGTAAAGTCGCAGGCCTTAGCAGATTTCGTAAGGGAAATGGTGGATGAAGAAGAAGAAGAAGAGGTCCAGTGGACCTTATTTGTGGATGGATCGTCTAACCTAAAGGGCAGTGGAGCCGGCATCATCCTAGAAAACAATCTAGGAATCTAGGTAGAGATGTCGGTAAAGTTCGAGTTCCGAGCTTCCAACAATCAGGCGGAGTATGAAGCCTTGATTGCCGGGTTGAAACTAGCAAATGATCTCGGAGCTCAAGAACTCACTATCTGTAGCGACTCGCAGATTGTGGTTTCTCAAATCGGGGGTGAGTACCAGGCCCGAGATGAGCAACTAAAGAAGTACCTACAAGTAGTAACCGAGTTGCTCAAGCCACTGCAGAAAGCCGAGGTGAAATACATACCTCGAGAAGAGAATGCCCGAGCCGACGTGTTGTCGAAGCTCGCAAGTACTAGACCTACAGGGACAAGCAAAACCTTGATTCAAGAAACCCTGGAAAGGCCATCAATTGCAGAAGGACAAGAGGTCGCGGCTATAATAACGTCGCCGAGTTGGATCTCCAAGCTCCTCCAGTACCTTAGGCTCGGAATCCTTCCGGATGATGAGAAGGCCGCGGCAGTGGTGAAAAGGAGGGCCCCATACTACACAGTGGTTGAAGGGCAGTTATACAAAAGGGGGTTCTGCCAACCCCTACTGAAGTGCCTAAACGAAGACCAAGCCAGATATGTCCTCGAGGAAGTCCACGAAGGAGCAGGGGGTAATCACCTCGGAGGCCGGACCTTAGCGCTGAAAGTTATCCGAGCTGGATACTTTTGGCCAACGTTAAAGAAAGATGCGGCCGAGTACGTAAAAAAGTGCGTGAAGTGCCAAGAGCACAGTCACCACTACAGTGCGCCTCCCGAGGAGATGACCCCAATCTCGGCATCATGGCCCTTTGACAAATGGGGCATAGACCTGCTCGGGCCCTTCCCAGCAGCTCCGGGCTTGGTAAAATACTTGGTGGTAGCAATTGATTACTTCACCAAGTGGATCGAGGCAGAACCTCTCGGCACAATAACGACAGCTCAATGTCGGAAGTTCGTTTGGAGGAACATCATAACTCATTTCGGAGTCCCAAAGGTTATAATCTCGGACAACGGAACGCAGTTCACTGACAAAAAGTTCCGAGATTTCCTACAAGGTTGGAACATTGAGCAAAGGTTCACTAGCGTGGAGCACCCCCAGGCTAATGGACAGTGCGAAGCTGCTAATAAAGTGATCCTAAGGGGATTGAAGAAAAGGCTCGACGAGGCAAAAGGATCTTGGGCAGAAGAGCTCGGGAGTGTCCTATGGGCCTACAGAACGACGCCGCACTCTACTACGGGAGAAAGTCCTTTCAAACTCTCCTATGGTAGTGATGCTATGATCCTAGTCGAACTTGGAGAACCGAGCTTCCGAGTTATCAGCTACAAAGAAGCTCGAAACTCGGAGGCAAGGGAGGCAGAACTCGATACCGTCGAAGAAGATCGAGACGCAGCCAAGATCCGAGAAGAAGCCCTCAAACAAAGGGTGGCAAGAAGGTACAACTAGGGAGTGATCCCGAAAAGGTTCAAGAAGGGCGATTTCGTCCTACGAAGAGCAAACACCGGAGCTCCCAACCCGGGAGAAGGGAAGCTGGCCGCCAACTGGGAAGGGCCATATAGGGTGAAAGAGATTCTAGGAAAGGGGGCTTACAAGCTAGAAACCCTAGAAGAAAAAGAAGTTCCGAGGTCGTGGAATGCCACGAACCTTAGGAAATTTTATATTTAAATTTTACTTATGTAATTTGTGGTACCTCAGTTCGTACTCTTTCCTACCACGTGATTTTGCCCTAAGGAGGGTTTTGCCCGGGAGGTTTTAACGAGGCGAGCTTGAGAAGACATTAATAAAGTTTTTCTTTCGATATTTGCTTGGTTGTTTTTATCTGAAAGATTGAAGTATTAACACAGCGCTAAAACCCGAGTTGGTTAAGACCCTGAGATGGTCAAAAACCTGAGCTGGTTAAAGTGTTTGACTAAATAAATAAAACCCGAGTTGGTTAAGACCCTGAGCTGGTCAAAAACCCGAGCTGGTTAAAGTGTTTGATTAAATAAATAAAACCCGAGTTGGTTAAGACCCTGAGCTGGTAAAAAACCCGAGCTGGTTAAAGTGTTTGACTGAATAAATAAAACCCGAGTTGGTTAAGACCCTAAGATGGTCAAAAACCCGAGCGGGTTAAAGTGTTTGATTAAATTAAAAAACCCAAGTTGGTGAAAGACCCCGAGTTGGTCAAAACCCGAGCTAGTTATATTAATTAAAAAAATCTAAGTTGGTAAAGGCCCCAAGGCGGGCGGAACCCGAGATGATAAAAATTAAGTGAACCCGAGGTGGTTACCGCGATTAAAGATAATTACAAGTGCAAGGCTAAGTTAAATAAAGCTACAAGCGCGAAGTAAATAAAACCATGACGTGAATCGAATTCCTATATATATTAATGGAAGCCGGCACGAACCCCGAGAAGGGGAACCCGGAAAATACAAAAGTACGAAAACAAAACCGGCACGAACCCACGAAGGGGAACCCGGGCAAAGTACTCAAAATATAAAGGCAAGATAAAAATTGTCATTTACAAATCAAACATCTGGAGCATCTACAACATCGGTCTCTGGAATAATAGCCTTAGAAGAAGTCTTGTCAGCAGGAACCTCGGGGTCAGCAGGGGGGTCTGGTTGTGCTTCCTCAGGCGAGTTCGGATCAACAATGATCAACTTCCCGTCCTCGATCTTGGTGTACATCCCGACTTGTCCAAGGTCGAGATCGGGAGCGATGATTCGAACTTGATCCTTTATAAATTCCGCCACAGCCAAGGTGGAGTCAACCAAGGAAGCCTGCAACCCCTCCACCTCGTTCTCAAGCCTGGAGATGTCTTGAGTGGAAGAAAGGCAGAGATCATCCAACGCGCCTGTCAGCTCGTCGATCTTCCGCTTCCCTTCGTTCAGCTCCGTGGTCAGGCTCCTGCGACCATCCTCCGAGGCCTTCAGCTCACCTTGAGTAAAGGAGAGATCTTCCTCACAGGCCTTCAGCTTCTCCTCCGCCTCCTTGAGACGAGCCTCGAGGTCCTCGATCCTCTTGTTGCTTGTCTCTTGGGCCTCGCGGAGGGCGTCGAGCTCCTCCTGAACGCCGTGCCCAAGAACAGCAAGGGGCTCCATGAGGCGAAGGACGGTTACGGTCTTCACCAAAGTCCTCTGGCTCCATCGGAGGAAAGTACGAATATCCTCCGCCCCCTCTAATTCGGCCACGGCAGCCGGGTTGTACAGCTCTCGGTCTATCAAGGCCGAAAAGTTGAAATCCTTGTCAAAGGGGGAGAGGGCGGAAGAGCTGTTATGATCATGCTTCTTCTTCTTCCGAGGCTCAGAAGGTCCAGAGATACCCAGGCCGGCACCCTCGTCAAGCGCCAAGCTCTTGCGTTTGACACCAGGGGGCGGAGGAGCAGAGGTCGCCACCACGACGGTCCCCGGGGCAGGGGCAGCCGGGGTGGCGGCAGAAGCAGAGGCCTTAGAACCCGAGCTTCCTGCAGCAGCCTTCTTCTTCTTTTTTTGGGAGAGGCATAGAGCTCAGAGAGCGTCCAGGTTAGCTGCGCCTGACATGGTTTCTGCAACAAAAACAAGCTCCAGTTATACAGATATTCCAGATAAAAAAGGACGAAGAGGAAGAAATATCGTTACCAAGTTCTTTTTGGAAGTCGGAATCGCTCCCCCGAATTAACTTCTTTAGGGAGAGGTTTTTCTCCCTATGGGACTCGAGGAACAGCTGGATGATACCCACGTCAGCCTCGGTCAAGTCAGTGTCTTTAATGTCTACAATGTAGACATTTTTGTTCCATTAAAGGGGAAATCGGGGTTCACCCTTATCGGAAAGCCAAAAAGGGAAGGTGTTCTCCGCGACGCGAACTCGGAAATACACCTCCTTGAAATTATGCACGGAATCTTCAAAGAGGGTGAAAACCTTCCGGCCTGAGTGAGCTCGGAAGGAAACCCATCCTTCGGTTCCATGGGGAAGGGTGGCGGCAAAGAGGTAGAAGAACACTCTCAGGGAAGGAGGAATCTCGAGATGTTCGCAGACTCTCTCGAACCCTCGAACCATTGCCCAGGAGTTGGGGTGAAGCTGAGAAGGGGCGGCCCAGACGGTCCTGAGCACCCGTATTTGGAAATAGGTAAAGGGGATGTGAACCCCAATCCGGGTCAACAGGATGTCGTACATATAAAAGAAATCCACGGGCTCCTGGCCATTATCAAAAGGGACCCTTTCATCAGCCGAAGGGGCTTCAACAATGTAGTGGCCAAAACCTCCTTCAGCGAAAATTTGCTCGTGAGAGTTGACGGCAGTGGCATAAGCCTCGTCAACCACGGAAGCTATGCCGAGGGCCTCCTCCCCGGCCCAGTTATATTGATCGTTGAGTAGCAGCGGACGTTGGAGCTGTGGCTTCGGACGCTTACCCATGACCTACAAAGGAAACCATTCAAAATAGTTTATAAAAAACTGTCCTCGGAAATCGGGGTTTGACGTTTTAAATGGTTTCCAATGAAAGGAAAAAGGGGGCATATCAGATCCCAGTTAAGGGAGGCCGAGCTCCGACGTCACCGCTCCGAACAAATAAAGCAAAATGTAGAAGACCCTTACTAAAGGAGGGAGTATCCTACAGGTCGGACCGAACGGAATCCCGAGTAGGGGCATCCGAGGTCCGATGTCACATCCAGAAATATGGCAAAAATAAGGGGCGATAAAAGGGCGAAAATGCTCTATCGCGACCTACGCCAAGGACAACAGCAAGAAAAGGAAGAAATTGCTGAACAATTTATACAGGTTTAAGATGGGTTCCAAAACCCAGGAAAGAGCAAAGGCCCAAGACGAAAGTGGCACAGACGCCACCACCGGAAGGCGAGAAAGCGCCACCACAGGAAGGCGAAGAAACGCCATGGTTAAAAAACTTTAAACAAACAAAGAATGCAGCAAAGAAAGAAAACTTACCAAGTTGGCAGAAGAGAAAGCGACCAATAGTGATTGCTAAGGAGGACAACGAACTCTGAAGTCTTTCACGGCGGCGCAGGGCGGCGTGCGGTGGAGGAAGAAGAGAGGATCGCAGAAGCCACGAAAAGAAATGAGGGAAGAATCGCAGAAGTGAGAGTTTGAAAGTGGAAGAAGAAGCACAGTGACCCCAAGGCGGTACTTATACCGCCAAAAAGACAGGGGCACGAACGTCATTTCACGTCCCGAGCAGGGGCATTTTCGGCATCTCACGAGCAAAAGCAGGGGCAGTTTTGGAAGTCGCAAAACTCATCTCGGAAACGCTTCGTGTCCAGCCGACACGTGTCACGCATCGAGCGGCACGATGAGACGTGAAAAGACAGGCGTCAGAGATAGGGTGGCGGGAATCTCGAGACGCCTCTTGGTGTTTCAACTCGAACCTCGGGCTACGCCCGAGCTCCGAGCTGGGGGCAATGTTCACACCTCGGATTGTGGCCCAATCCGGCGGCCCAATTTGAGATTTCGATGACTAGCCCAGGAGGGGGCCCAAAATAATGAACCCCAATAAGGCCCAAGGTCGGACCTCGGACCCCACGATAGGCGAGTCCAGATCGAGGCCCATTAAACCTTCAAGGCCCAATAACCATTGGAGGCCCAAAGGACCTGGATCCGGAGCAGGACCCGGGGGCTGGCCCGAGACCTGACCCGAGGTCGGATAAGGTCAAGCCCCCGATTAGGGCGGCGATCAGAAGCGAGCGGATAGCGACGCCGAGAAATCCGGGGCCACGATCGGCACGACGCGGGACGCCCCAACGCGCCACGGAAAGCGGGAAGGCCGTTATCCCGAGTCGTGCGGCGTGAGCGGCACGGAAATGGCTCCAACACTAGAGGACTTCCTTGCCTTAATCACTTAAGGACTTCCTTGCCTCACAACCGAGGACTTCCTTGCCTTAATCAATTAAGGACTTTGAACTTTGCCTCAAACACCAGAGGACTTAACCCTGCCTTCACACAAAGAAGGACTTAGCGTTTTTCGGAAAGTAGTTTTTGCTTCGAAAACCAACTACTAAGATTAAGTTACAAACTTAATTTGACCCTTAGTAGACTTCTAGATTTAACTTACAAATGTAAGAATTTGCACCAGTACAGAACTAGAAGATTTTCGCAAAGTTAGAAGAACAATTTCGTAAAATTGTCTTTCTGAGAAAGTTCTAAGTTTTCGCAGATGATTTTCAATTCAGCAGAGTTTTTGCACGTTTAATAAAGAGTTTTTAGCGCAAGAATTTCGTCACAATGCTCTGGAATTGAACTCATATATATAGGCATCAAAGAGCCGCGAATTTTAGAAGCTTTCACTTTGCTTATGTGGCTGTGTCCTTTTCAGAACGACTCCCTGCTACAGTAAGCGCGAAATGAGGAACATTTCAGAACTGCACAGTGCGCGTGTTCCCACTTCCTTGGCTACTTATAGCGAGCTTTCTGAGACTGCTTGCGCTCCCTTGAGTCCAGACACTTGGTTGCTTCTGAGTCCAACTTTCTGAGAGTTGTACGGACTTCTGAGGCGAACCTTCTAAGGGGAGATCCATCTGAGAACTACTAGTCGCAAGGTCTTCTGAGACCCTTCTGAGGCGACAGTGTTATTTCCTCAGAAACATGTTTTCACCTTCTGCGCTTCTGAGACATCCTTTCTAATATCTTTGGTGCTATGATTTCATCAATTGATCTCGAGGCTACTTTTGTCTTGGTCTTTACTCATGGTCTTTACTCTTGGTCTTTTCATTGATGGTTTTGTAGAGATACAAAATATTTTGCTTCCCCTAAGTTGTTGCTCCCCCTAAGTTGTTGCTCCCCCTACGTCCTAGCCTAGTGTTTACGTATAGCCATTGTACAAAAATTTTATCATTTATCTACTCCCCCTTTGTTACATCAAAAAAGGTGGCTAAGACATAAACGCCATCATTGACTTAGAACTACTGCCTTCTAGCAATGTAGCGTAGCAGCTGGCATATCTCCATGAGAATCTCGCTCTGAGTCGCATGCGGAGCGCATTCTGGAGGTAGTTCAGAGGAAGTGGAAGGCTGTTGAGAAGATGAGGGCTGAGATGGAGGAGGACGAGAGACTTCAGCCTCAAGTACATCATCGATGATATCCCTCTTTTGATATGCAGGAAGTTCTTCTTCTTGGACAGCTTTGTGTTTAATAGCAGCGAGTTCAATAGAAGGCTGCCTTTGAGTGTCCTCAGAAACTAGAGCAAGGTCTTGATCGGAAGGTTGCCGAGCTGATGGTTGCTCCATTGCACCAGAAGTTTGATCATCTTCGGAGAGGTTGAAAGTTGAGATCTGGCTATGTATGGCTTCAATGCACTTCAACTTCTCAGTTCGACCAAAGAAAGGCCGAAATTGCACAGAGGGTGGTGTGACTACCATTCTTCCCAGCTGGAAGCCAGGACTAATCATCGAGTCCGTAATCGAGAAGGTAGGACCCTGTTGATTGAAGGATGGAGGAGGAACTTCTGTGAGATCGAGAGGAGGAACCGCTGGTTCCTTCTGAGAGTCCTTCTCAGATAGAGTTCCTTCTAAGGAACTGTGGGCAACAAATACCTCAACTGCTGCAACTCCGGCAGCCATGGTAGCGTCAACGCCCACCTCTAAGCTGAGCCCAGTGCTGGTGGTCCCTGTCAGTACTTCATGTGTTGAGACATGAGTTTCCTCATGTTCCGAAGGGATCTCAGAAGAGAGGGGACCAACCTCAGAAGTTGGTTCAAGTAAGGCTTCCTCATGCTGTAGTTGTTGTTGTGGCTGTATCTGAGCAGCTTCTGGAGTCTCAGAAGGTTGATCCAGTTCCTTCTGGACGTCAAGCATCGTCTGAGCCAATGACTCAGCATTCACAGTAGCAAATTCAGTTGTGGTTGCCTCAGAAAGTTCCACCATAGAAACCTCAGATGGTCTCTTCCATGCCCCTGAATGTCTTCTCTGGTAGGGGAGACATTCCCAGAGGGGGAGGAGTGATGAGAAGCTTCTGCTTCTTCTTCAACAGCGGCAGCAGTAGCAGTAGTAGTAGTGGTGGTGGCAGCAGTAGCAGCAACTGCTACAATTTCTTTACCCGTCGGCTTCGGCGGGCTCTGTTTCTTAGTGGTTTTTATCCCCACTCCTTTGTGAGATTTTCCCTGATAATTCAAGGAATGCAGGAGCTTAGTTTTAAATTTGGTGGGTTTAAGACCAGAAACAGAATCAGAAACAGGAATTGAAGTAGAAGAAGATTTAAGAAAGGAAGGTGGAGTTTTAGAGTAAGCTTTTACCAAACGACCACGTTTCTTTTTCCCTTCTGGTGGCACGTCTGGGACTTGGAGAGTTGGAGGTGTTTTCCTCTTTCTGGTTAGGAGTTGCTCAGAAGTTGTTTCTTCTGAGTCGTCAGCAGCCTCAACAACCTCAGGTTCCTTCTGAGGAGTCTTCTGAGCTTCCTCAGAAGTCATACTCCTTGTCACCCTTGTTGGAGAGGGATGAGTCACTTTTTACTTTTTCTTCTTCTTCTCTGAAGGATCGGAAACCTTTTCCTTTCCTTTTTCAGCCTTAGAGGGCTGTTTGGGACCAGCAGCTCCTTTAGAAGGCTTTGCTTCCTCCTTCTTCTTCTTGATGTTGTTGAAGGTGACCATCGTGAATTTGTTGTGGTTGAAGACGTACTCGTAGTCTTCAAGTGGGAAGGAGAGATGGTTGAGGATTTTGGTCAGAAGGCTTCCGTAAGGTAGACTTGTGAGAGCCCTTTTAGGATGAGCTTGGTGCATCATGTAGTTGAGCACCATCCTTCCAAAATCTACTCTTTCCTTCTTCAGCAGATGGTACAGTAGGCATGCATCCATGGTGGTGACGTTCTCCATGTCTCCAATCCGAGGGAGAAGGGTATGTTGAACAACTGAGAAGATGATTCTGGCCTCTTGCGTGAGATGAGGCACCTTTACGCCCTTGAGTGGTAGACTGTTGCTACCAGTCAGAAGTATCACTACTTCTTCTTCTGAGTCATCTACCTCCTTGACCCATTCTGGGTCGTTGGCGATGACAGCACCACCATTCAAGGTCTTGAAGATTTTGTTGATGTCAGAGGAGGAGAAGCGGATTTGTTGATCGGCAATCGTGCTCTTGACCCCTTTGTTGGTGAACCTTTCGATTTGGGAGTAGAAGGCCCTCACCACATTTGGGTAGCATACATCCTCGGAGCTCATCATGGCTGGCCATCCAGGTTGCTTAAGAAAAGTGAGCTGAAGTTCGTCCACCTGGTTGTAGACATTGAGAGGCAATACCCTTCCCATGGCTAGATTCCGTGGGAGATAGGTCTTGTGAAATAGGGATTGCATCTTCTTATCCTCGTAGAGGATGTCTTCGGAAACCTCATTAAAGTTGTTTCTCATTAATCCCTTAATTTCTCCAGAGGAGGCCATTTGGGAAAAAATTTAAGTTTGGAGTGGGATGAAGGGGGATAGAGAAGAACAAGAGAGCAGAGATAAAAGAGAGAGAGAGAGAGAGGAGAGATATGAAACAGATGAAGATTGGAAAGCGAAGAGAGGATTTGGCAGAGTTTTGGTATGTTTTAAGCGCAAAGTGCTCAAATGGAACAATGCCTTAAGAGAATGACTTTGAGTTATAATCTTTTAAACGCTTTCTGATTTTAATCAGTAATGTTTTCACAAGACCTCTTAATTAAAACTGTGGTTGAGTTTTTCTCAAAGCTTTATGCAATTAAAGAGTAAGAGAGAAAAGCTTAACACAAAGAGTTTTATACTGGTTCGGTTATAACCAACCTACTCCAGTCCTCAACCTTCAGTTGAGAGTTCTTAGATATTCTTCTTAATGTGCCTTCTCAGACAACACTGCCTTTACCAAATAAAGGACTTCCACCACTTCACAACCCGAAGTGGATTTCCTTGCCTCACACTAGAGGACTTCTTTGCCTTAAATACTTAAGGACTTCCTTGCCTCACAACAGAGGACTTCCTTGCCTTAAACACTTAAGGACTTCGAACTTTGCCTCAAACACCAGAGGACTTAAACTTGCCTTCACACAAAGAAGGACTTAGCGTTTTTCGAAGGTTTGATTTGATCGAAAATAACTACCAAGACTAAGTTACAAACCTAGTTTTACACTTAGTAGACTTCTAGAATTAACTTACAAATGTAAGAATTTACACCAATTCAGAACTAGAAGATTTTGCAAAGTTAGAGAAACAATTTCGTAAAAATTGTCTTTCTGAGAAAGTTCTAAGTTTTCGCAAATGATTTTCAATTCAACAGAGTTTTGGCACTTTTAATCAAGATTTTTATCGCAAGAGTTTCGTCACATTGCTCTGGAATTGAACTCATATATATAGGCATCAAAGAGCCGCGAAATTAGAAGCTTTCACTTTGCTTATGTGGCTGTGTCTTTTTCAGAACGGCTCCCTGCTACAGTCAGCGTAAAATGAGGAACTTTTCAGAACTGCACAGTGCGCGTGTTCCCACTTCCTTGGCTAGTTGTAGCGAGCTTTCTGAGACTGTTTGCACTTCCTTGAGTCCAGACACTTGGTTGCTTCTGAGTCCAACCTTCTAAGAGTTGTACGGACTTCTGAGGCGAACCTTCTGAGGGAAGACCCTTCTGAGAACTACTAGTCGCAAGGTCTTCTGAGACCTTTCTGAGGCGACAATGTTCTTTCCTCAGAAACATGTTTTCACCTTCAGCGCTTCTGAGACATCCTTTCTGATATCTTTGGCGCTATGATTTTGTCAATTGGTTTCAAGGCTACTTGATGTTTTGTCTTGATCTCTGCTCATGGCATTGCAATAATTTAAAGCTTTCTGAGACACTCAGCGCACATATTAGCAAAACCTTAAGTAAAATTTTATACTTATGGCTTACCTTGTTATCATTAAAACTTTCATAACTCTAAGAGAATTATGCTTAATTCTCTCAGAAGGGTTCTGGAGCTTACAGAAGTCTCATATGGACATGACCAAGTTTCTTATGCCATAGCCATTTGTCTTCTTGGACAGAGACAAGGCACTCCACGTTTTGATCCTTTAGATCATCCAGATGGATAACATAGATGTTACCAACACGTTTTCCTTCCAGAACGATCTTGTCATTTGTGAGATTAATCACATGACAATACTTGGCATAAAACTCAACCTTTAAGCCTTTGTCACAAAATTGACTGATACTTAATAGATTGTGAGTTAAACCATCAACCAAAAGTACATCTGACATTTGGTGAGAGGAATCCTTACCAACATCTCCGATTGCAGTGACTCTTCCCTTAGCGCCATCACCAAATCGCACTGTTCCGCCTTTCTTGGGCTTGAGGCTTCTGAACCAGTGCTTGCTTCCAGTCATGTGCCTCGAGCAGCCACTGTCAAGGTACCACTGCTCATCGTGGTGGTGGAGCAGCGCTTGATGATGTACCTGCAGTCACAAAGTTAATAGATTTAGGTACCCATTCTTTGTTGGGTCCTTGTTTGTTAGCTTTCTTGGACTTTTGCCTTCTTTTCTTAGAAGGGTTATGGTTTTGAGAGTCAGAACCCTTTTGTTTGCCCTTTTCAGAAGCACTTTCTTTCTGAGAAGTTTTACCCTTCTGAGAGGGGTTAGTCTTCTTAGAAGGCTTTGCTTTCTGAGTTTTCTTCTTAGCCTTCTGAGGCTTAGAGATTTTTCCTTTTTTCAACATAGGGCAATTTTCAGAACCATGACCACTCTTAAAACATATAATGCACATGCGAGGTGACTTGGTTAAGGATGGATCAAGATCATGTGGTTCAAAGACTTCTTCATATCCAAGACCATTTTTGTCTTTATAGGGTTTTTGACCCCCAAGCAAAAGACTTAGCATCTTTTCACCATTTACCATCTTAACTAAGTCAGAGGTTAGAAGTTCATTTGTCTTTTGCAGTTCGATCATGGCCTTTTCAGCCTTCTCTACTGTGATTGAAGACAAACTTTCTAATGCTTGATACAGGTCATGACTTTCAAGGTATCTACCCTTGAAGTCGTCTCTTTCAAGCCTTAGGTTCTGAACCTCTTGAGTTAGTCTTACATTTTCAGCTTCTAAATTTTTAAAATATTTTTTTGAGATTGCTGAAACTGTTAGCTAGCTCGTTTGAGTCTTTCAGAAGATCATAATAAAGTTCTGAGAGCTCATCGTATGAATATGAAAGAGGAGGAGAATTTGGTACCTCTTCTGATTCAGATTCTGTTTCCAGAATATAGTCAGTTCCTGCCATGAAGCAAACATTAGCTTCTTCTTCCTCACTTGCTCCTTCAGAAGCTTCTTCTTCTGAATCACTCCAGGTTGCAGCCATTGCCTTCTTTTTCCTTCTGGGGATGAATTTCTTCTTCCCTTTGTTTTGTGGACACTCCGTCTTGAAGTGGCCTTTTTCTCCACATCCAAAGCATGTGGCATCTTTCTCCAGGCTTTGACTTTCCTTTCTTAGGAGTGAATTCCTTGCTTTTGTTTGGTCTCTTTCTCCAGGCTTTCTTCATTTTCTTTACTAGGAGAGAGACGTCGTCGTCGTCAGATTCTGAGCCTTCATCATTGTCAGACTCAGAAGCTTCTTCAGCTTTGAAAGCTTTGGAAGATTTTCTGACTTGACTGTTCAGAGCCAGTCCCTTCTGAGGTCTGGAGGAAGCGGATGGTCCTCCGAGCAACCCTTCCAGTTCGATCTCATGCGTTCTGAGCAAACCAAATAGTACATCCAAACCCAGCTGGTTTAGATCCTTGGCTTCCTGGATTGCTGTGACCTTAGGACGCCATTTTGCAGAAAGGCTTCTGAGGATTTTTCTTACCATCTCAGCGTTTGAGTAAGTCTTTCCCAAGACTTTCAGCTGGTTGATGATATGGAGAAATCTTATTGACATGTTGTCAATAGTTTCCTCAGGCTGCATGCTAAAGGACTCGTATTTGTGTACGAGCATTGAGATTTTCGTTTCCTTGACTTCGTCATTACCTTCGTGCAGCATATGAAGTCTTTCCCAAATCTCTTGTGCAGTATCACATGACACAATTTTGTCATATTCTACCTTGGGTAAAGCACAGAGGAGAATATACTTGGCTTTGAAGTTGAGTTGTATCTTCTCCTTCATTTCTTGAGTCCATTCGTCCTTAGGGACTCGTCTTGTATAGGTTTTGAGTGCTGGAGGTGCCACTCCTCGCTCAGCCTCTGTTGCAACCACAGCGTCCTCTGTAATTGTCTGCAGAGGCTGATAGTCTCCATTCTCGATCCTATCCCATAAGTCCAGACTGGTGTGCTTGATGAATAGCGTCATCCTGTCACGCCAGTAGTCGAAGCTGTCTCCGAGACACATAGGAGGTCTGTTTATCGAAGCCCCATCTGATATGAATGCAGCTGGTGAATTCATATTTCCCTTTGTGGATCTTTTCCTTGACACTGCGAAGTGCTCAACCCCTTAAGGACCGAGCTCTGATGCCAATTGAAAGTGTATGTGTGCACGAGAAGGGGGGTTGAATCGTGCAGGTTTTAAAAATTACTTCTTAAAACTTTTACTTAGAAAGCTGTTTTTACTCAGAAGGTAGATTTTAAAGTTTGCAGCGGAAATTGCTTTCTGAGAAGATTAAGTTTCTGAGAACTTAGTCTTTCTGAGAAAGTTCCTTTCTGAGCAGTTTTAAGAAAATGACTTTGAGTTAGAGTTTCTTAAACGCTTTCTGATTTTAATCAATGAAGTTTTCACGAGACCTCTTAATTAAAGTTGTGATAGAGTTTTTCTCAAAGATTTGTACACGTAAGGAGTAAGGGAGAAAAGCTTAACACAGAGAATTTTATACTGGTTCGGTTATAACCAACCTACTCCAGTCCCCAACCTTCAGTTGAGAGTTCTTGGATATTCTTCTTAAAGTGCCTTCCCAGAAAACAATGCCTTTACCAAGTAAAGGACTTCCACCACTTCACAACCCGAAGTGGATTTCCTTCCCTCCAACACTAAAGGACTTCCTTGCCTTAATCATTTAAGGACTTCCTTGCCTCACAACCGAGGACTTCCTTGCCTTAATCAATTAAGGACTTTGAACTTTGCCTCAAACACCAGAGGACTTAACCCTGCCTTCACACAAAGAAGGACTTAGCGTTTTTCGGAAAGTAGTTTTTGCTTCGAAAACCAACTACTAAGATTAAGTTACAAACTTAATTTGACCCTTAGTAGACTTCTAGATTTAACTTACAAATGTAAGAATTTGCACCAGTACAGAACTAGAAGATTTTCGCAAAGTTAGAAGAACAATTTCGTAAAATTGTCTTTCTGAGAAAGTTCTAAGTTTTCGCAGATGATTTTCAATTCAGCAGAGTTTTTGCACGTTTAATAAAGAGTTTTTAGCGCAAGAATTTCGTCACAATGCTCTGGAATTGAACTCATATATATAGGCATCAAAGAGCCGCGAATTTTAGAAGCTTTCACTTTGCTTATGTGGCTGTGTCCTTTTCAGAACGGCTCCCTGCTACAGTCAGCGCGAAATGAGGAACTTTTCAGAACTGCACAGTGCGCGTGTTCCCACTTCCTTGGCTAATTGTAGCGAGCTTTCTGAGACTGCTTGCGCTCCCTTGAGTCCAAACACTTGGTTGCTTCTGAGTCCAACTTTCTGAGAGTTGTACGGACTTCTGAGGCGAACCTTCTGAGGGGAGATCCATCTGAGAACTACTAGTCGCAAGGTCTTCTGAGACCCTTCTGAGGCGACAGTGTTATTTCCTCAGAAACATGTTTTCACCTTCTGCGCTTCTGAGACATCCTTTATGATATCTTTGGCGCTATGATTTCATCAATTGATCTCGAGGCTACTTTTGTCTTGGTCTTTACTCATGGTATTGCAATAATTTAAAGCTTTCTGAGACACTTAGCGCACATATTAGCAAAACCTTAAGTAAAATTTTTATACTTATGGCTTACCTTGTTATCATTAAAACTTTCATAACTCTAAGAGAATTATGCCTAATTCTTTCAGAAGGGTTCTGGAGCTTACAGAGCGTGTGTTACGACAATTTGGTGGAGCACAACATATACCGTATGCTCCAATTAATATTGACCGTTTACAGGCAGTGGATGTTCGTCATGATAAAGATGTGTGGTGGCCAACACAACATTTGAGGTGGCATGCTGCATGGGACTCTCGTCGAGAGAGACGTGTTATATTTGATATGGTATATGATTCTCGTCCTTCTCAACAATACTTTGATTGGTATAGTGTGTCCCCTAGACGATTTTTGAGTTTAGATGGGCCACCACAAGACCCTGCAGTAGTTTACTTGCCTGATGATGTGGCTACTTATGCGCCTCCTGCACCCGTTTCCAAACTGCACACACTTGCAATGAAATTTCACAGGATTAGACTCATACACATTATAATGTACCTGATTTCGAATGTTGTACGTCTTCACTGCATATTGTGCACCTTCCTTGGTTCGGAAGATCTGCCCAAGAGCTAAACCATGTGTTTGAATCCCTAAACGATCTTCATGAACCTCTTCTCTTACTGAACTGAAACTCAAAGTTGAATAGTGTTCGGGAATAATCTGCGACTGCGTCTGCGGCATATGTGGCCTAAGTGGGATTTCCTCAGCATCATCATCTGATCCAAGAGGCGTCTTATCTGCTTCTTCATCTACAACACCATCTGATTCGACCTCGTCGGCTACAACATCTACTGTAAATTGAAATTGTGGGGACGGATAAGCACATGACACCAGTTCCGCACTCGGGACCACTGGCTCACCGACTTGCCTCGCAAGATCTGCGAAACTTAACGAATGTTCTGGTAAATGCACATCCTCATCCGCTCCCCTTGAGCATTGTCCGGCATGACTCCCTTCTACACGCAGTCTTAATGGTTGTGGTTGTACTGTTGGAGCGGACCCTCTTGAACTAAAGTCACGATCATCAAGTTCAACGTACAACTCAAACACTCGAACCTCTGGAAATTTGGCCAGGTAGCCAAGCATAAGACCCACATGTTCATCCTTGTAGATATGATATTTAATATACCGTGCCGTTTATGCACCCTTATAAACTGGCATTCTATAGACCATTCTTTTGATCTGCTTGTCACATTCATCCAGCTCTTCAAGAATTCTACTCTGCAATTCGAGAAGAGTAATACCCTCTTGAATAATAATACAGGGAGGATTCTCTGCAGTAAATGTGATACCCTCATCATGTGTTTTTATAATTTCACAGTTATGATGTATAAAAATATAGTAGGCTTTAGACATTTTTTTTAATGAAAAGAGAAAGAGCAGTGGATGTGAAAAAAAAAATAGAAAATTTAACTAGTAATGATATATGAAATGGAGTGAAATGATGCATATCATCTCGGTTGGATTGCTATTTATATATAGGCTCTCGAATGATCCCCAACGGCATTCTAAGATGCACCCCACATCAAACTATTTACGATTTAAACCGTAAATCCCTCAATGTGAATTTTACGATTTAAATCGTAAATAGTGCAAGAATGCAAGAAAGGGCACCAATTTATAAAGCATTTACGGTTCAAACCGTAAAATGTTTATAAATAAAAAAGTGTTTCTCTCAATTTACGTATAGAATCGTAAATCATACAATAAAAGACCAAACCTGGACACGTAAAAAATCTTTAAACAACCCATTTATATAATTAATATATTTATTTAATTCATTTACATCAAAAAACCTAAAAATGGTAAGTTGTAATTGCAAATCATATTAGTTTTAATACTTTGTGTTATTGTTTGAATTATTTTTAATTGTATAATTATTATATATCTTACTAATTATTTATTTTTTTTATCTTATAATGTTGTAGGAAAAAGATTGACTTGTAGAAGTCTTGAACATTAACTCTCATGTTAGTTTTTATAAATCTACATTTAATTAGATGTTAATAGATACTATAATAGTCAATATATTATGCATGTATGTTGCATTTATTAAGTTTTAATTGCTAAATATTCATTTTTATCATTACATTCATAATACTTATTTTGGCCCCCTTAAATAATTGGTTAGATTTGCCTCTACCTAAGAGAAAATTTTTAGGTGGTTATAGATCGTTACATAGAATCATTCTCCAGTCACCTAAGTTATGCCATGTGATAATAGTGTCATGTGTTTATAGATATATTATTATTAATTAAAAATCTAGCCATAATTAATTTTTAATTTATTTATAAAAAATAAAATAAAAAATAATGAGACCCACATCTTAATAAATAAAATAAATATTTAATTTTAATATTTCTAAAATTTTTAAGTAAGGAAGAAGAAAATTTTTGATTGATTTTTTTATATTAGAAATAATTATTTTTTTCTTTTTATTTTTTTGCGATCTAAATTAGTTATTTTTTATAAAATTTTAACAATTTAAAAATATTAAAATTAAATATTTATTTTACTTATTGAGATGTGAGTTCTATTTTTTTTTAATTTTTTAAAAATAATAAAAATATAAAAAAAAATAACTATGGTTATTTTTTAATTATTATTAATAGATCCTATGAACACATAATATTATTTTGGAGGTTGAACATGATTCTATGTTAATAATATTTATTTTTTGTATTAAGATGTGAGTCTCATTCTGTTTTTAAAAATAAATTAAAAGTTAAATATGTACTTTTAGTGTATGTATTATATTTGACATATTTATATTGTACATTTAATGTATCTTTTTTTATTTGATTTGATAATGTTTATATTATGGGTAAATATTTTTATATAATATTTTTTTCTGTGAGATATGTTTTACGAGTCCCTGAAGTGGGTCATACGATAGTTGGATATATCCTAGTAAGACATACAATAATATATTGCACATTGTTCATTGATAAAATAACTTTATAACATCTCAAACTATCGTATACAAATAATTTAAAAACTAACTGTTATCACTAACTTATTAGATAACGATATATTTACGAATCCACGAGACGGGTCACCGGATAGTTGGACATTTGACTGGACGAAAATGAGGTGCAAAATATATCATATTCACCCAATATCACCACTAATATTGCACGATTATTTGTGATATTCGCTCCCCTAACCAATTATTATTCACAAATGCAAAAAAACAACACTAACTTATTAGATAATGATATATTTACGAATTCACGAGACGGGTCATCGGATAGTTGGATATTTGACTAGATGAAAATGAAGTGCAAAATATATCATATTCACCTAATATCATCACTAATATTGGACGATTATTTATGATATTCGCTCCCCTAACCATTTATCATTCACAAATACGAAAAAACAACACATCTATATTCTATTGATACAATATAAACTTATATGATGAAATTGATTTTTTTTTTAACTTTTATGGGTAAAAAAGCCGGATATTAATGGATGTGAAACTTTAATTGCGATGAATTCTTATGAATTAAATGTGTTTTTTTTTCCTTCATTTGTGTGTATGGATCATTGAATCTACTTTACCTAAGTTAGTATCTATCTTCCCGGCTTCCTTTCAAATACGTCAATCACATTCGTTGCAGCATCGGGTTCTCGATTCCCGTATAATTCGCAGATCCGATTCCTACATAGCAACAGATAAAAAAAATGATGATAACAATAAAAAATAAGACAAATTAGTTAATAAATGAGATTTTGAGTTATAATTATGTTTATTAAAATTTTAATGATTATTAGAGCCTAAATCAAAATTAAAATGAATTCATTAGTTGCATTAATTGATTTCTTATTATACATTTAACATTTATAAAAGAAAAAAAAAAAAAAAAAACAACTCCATCATACTTTTGTTGTTGGACTCACGTGTTCCTTTCACATTAATCCAGCTCAAACCTTCCCTTGTTAGTTTGTCACCAACTCATCATCTCTCTTCTTCCCCGAACCCTCCACACTCACTCAGAGTCTCTCTGTCTAACTGTGTTGATCTCTTCACTTCAACATCTCTCTCTCCTCCACCCCGACCTTTCACGATGCAGTACAAGAACCTAGGACGATCGGGGCTGAAGGTAAGCCAGCTGTCATACGGCGCGTGGGTGACTTTCGGGAACCAACTGGATGTGAAGGAGGCAAAGTCCCTCCTCCAGTGCTGCCGCGACCTCGGCGTCAACTTCTTCGACAACGCCGAGGTCTACGCCAATGGCCGCGCGGAGGAGATCATGGGCCAAGCCATCCGTGAGCTTGGCTGGAAGCGCTCAGACATCGTCGTTTCGACCAAGATCTTCTGGGGTGGCCAGGGACCCAACGATAAGGGCCTCTCCCGCAAGCACATCATCGAAGGGACCAAGGCCTCGCTCAAGAGGCTCGATATGGACTACGTCGACGTCATCTACTGCCACCGTCCCGACACGTCCACGCCGATCGAGGAAACCGTTAGGGCCATGAACTTCCTCATTGACCATGGCATGGCCTTCTACTGGGGAACCAGTGAGTGGTCTTCCCAGCAGATCACCGAGGCTTGGGGTGTCGCTCAGCGGCTCGATTTGGTTGGCCCCATCGTCGAGCAGCCCGAGTATAACCTCTTGTCCAGACATAAGGTATTGGAAAATCTAGAGATTTGAGTTTAATCTTACTCAGGACTAAAATCTCATAAGGTATTTTGGAATGATTAAATTTGGAAATGAAATGAAATGAATTGAATTGAATTATAAATCATTTCCATCAAAATCCTCTCAAAACCTATGAGATTTAAAAATAAATAATTATCAATTACATGGGAATTGCAATTCAATTCATTTTTATTCTTTGCATTTCAAACAATAAAGTTGATTTAAAAATTAATTCATTTCTCATTTTGAATGGTTCCAACCAAACACACTCATAGTGCCTGATTGATGTTGTGGAGGCAAATTAGTCGCACAAGATTTGAAATTTTCTCCTGAACAAGGAGACTCTTAAAGTGATTAATTTGTCATATGTAATATTAGTCAGTGCTGATTTGAGATTTTAGTTCTTATTTCATTTCTTTTAAGATGCGGTTGATTTTTATGTCATCATAGTGTTTATACATGTGCTGCACTTTTTTTGAAATGTTTATGTTTGTGTAATCACGTTGGTCATCATTCTCATCACGTAAGCCCCTTTAAATCCACGTTTATGTGACGGATTTACTTTTTCAAGGATGAATGTGGTGATGTTTTGGATCTTGGCTCTTGAGGACTTATGTGATGATAAGGTTTGATGGAGTAATTCAATTTCGGCTGAAATATGGTTGTACGCTTTAGGTGTTGTTTGGATGCTGTTACCATTTTCTGTTTTCATTTCCTGTGTTTTCATTTTCTGATTTCAGAATTTTGTGAAAGAAATACTGAAAAGATTAAAATAAGAAAATCTTTTTCTCTATTTTCAATATTTTCTTTTCAAAATTCTGAAAATAGAAAATGAAAACAGAAAATAATGAAAATGGAAATCAAACATCACAAGATGTTTTTTGTAGTTTTTTAGCTTTTTAGAACTTACAATTGCAATTGGTATTCGGTAAAAGTAAGGGGGGAATGAATAAAAAAAGGGGAGAAGTTATTCATGGAATTTTCTCCCCCGTTTTCATCCTATGCACGTAGAATGGTTATGTGGGTGTTATGAAAAAAATTCTGGATCATGACAGTTTACTTTTAATTTCATTTTTTTTTTAAATGATTGAGCAAAGGTGTGATATTTTGTTTTAAAATGGCTAGTGGGGTATATTTAGATTTGATTAAGGATTCTTTGGGAGAATATTTGTATTTCGGTGACGACTATTTGATTAGTCGGGGACGGTAATTGATGTTGTATGAAAGAAAGTTCTATAATTTTAGTGAGTTGGTCATTGTTCATTGCTATGGCCAAATGTTTCCATACTGTATCTTCCTTTTTATGATTAGAAAACAGTTTCACAGGAGATGGTATTTGGCTATAAGCAACATTTTTGGCTTCTGCTTCTTTAAATATGGTATTTTAAGGGTCCCTCTTGTTGGTCATAATAGAAGGGTTGATTCAGTTTCAGATTCTGTTCATATTGTATCTTTATTTATTTTTTAATTTTGGTCAACAAGGCTTAAGGATCTTTTATTTGATTGTAAGCGTTCTCTTTACAGGTTGAGAGTGAGTTCCTCCCACTTTATAACAACTATGGTTTGGGTCTAACCACATGGAGTCCACTTGCATCCGGAGTGCTAACAGGGAAATACAAGAAAGGAGCTATTCCGCCCGATAGCCGATTTGCACTTGAAAACTACAAAGTAAGGCTTGATTTCAAAGTTTCCTATAAGCTAAACAAAGAGGAATGTATGGAATATTATTGAAACATAGAAAATATCAAGGGAATATATGAGGAAGGATATTCTAGAGCATTCAACATCTCTATTGCTCTAATCCTTAGCAGCCTAAGCCTGAGAGAAAACTCTCTGCACTACTAACCAACAAATATACTCTTTTCCCGTCCCTAACTAATTTCCTGCAACCTCACTCAACATACACTTTCTCAAAATTCAGTTACAACTAGGCCCCACCTATTGCCTCAGCTACTACCCCATTTCCCAAACTAGCCCTACGCTTTCTACGTTTATACACCTTGAGTCCCTCAGCAAGCACCTTCTCTCTAACAATTCCCTTTCTTGAACTTCCACTTTGTCGTCAAGTTGGAAGTTGGGAAACCCAAGCTCCTTGAATTCTTGAATTCAGGGTGTCTTGCAACTTGATCAGGACCTCCATTTAATCATTCTGATTCTGTCTCACAGCCAACACCTCTACACGTTGCAGATTCAATTCCCATTCTTCGGAGATCTAGAGGGCAGTGGCTGACTCACAGTGTCCGAGGTGAGACACTTCTTGAGCAAGGTTACATGAAAAATTAGGTGTACCTTCGATAGTTCAAGTTGCCTATCCTTTTAGTCACTTAATAAGGGCCATAGTACCTTGGACTTAGTTTTTTATTGACTCTTCTAGCTAAAGTCTTCATCCTATATGGCTGAATCTTCAAATACATCTTATCTACTACTTCATACTCCACCTCTCTTCACTTCTGATTGATCTGATTCTTCATCATGTTTTGTGCTTGATTCAGCTGCCACTTTAGCTCTTCAATCATAGCATTTTCTTGGCCAGAAGTTGATTCACATCCTCTACCAGAGATGGAGCAATATCTCTCCTAATGAGGGCAGGGGGTTCCCTTCTATACAGCACCTTAAAGGGAGTTGTGTTGGAGGATGCTTGTAGGTGGTATTAAACCAAAATGCTGCCCAGCTGAGAAACTGCGGCCACTGTTTGGGTTTATGTTAGGCCAGGGAAGTATGGGAAAGTCTATGTGAAAAGAAAAGCTGATGTGGCAAGGGTTTAGGCTGGAATAGTAGTTAGTTAGAGAGCTTTAGGAGTTAGTTACTCCTGGAGTTAATATAAATGACAGCATTAGGGGATTGAGTTTTTGTATCAGACTTAGTTCTTGGAGAGTAGGAACATTCCCTCTCTCGGTAGTTTGTATCTTTGAGGCTTTTGGTGCATCACTACCCTATGTTCAATAAGAGAAGAGGTTTTGTCATTGCAGGAACCTAACAATTGGTATCAGTTGTCGGCGGATCTTGACCTGTAGATGGTGCAATCAAGGGCACAAAAGATGGAGTCAATGGAAGCAATCTTGACGAAGCTGAATACCAAGACGAAGTTGATGGAGACGAAGATGGAAGATCGTGCCCGTAACATCGCCATGGAAGCCATGATGCTTTCGATGAATGATATGTTGCAGTCGATGGGTACTCGGTTGACGGAGTTGGAAGCTCATCAAGATCGTAGCCCGATTCTAGGTCGTGATCATCGCGAGGTGCATGGTGGGGGTTCACCGAACGACGGAAGACAGCACGACGCTCCGGAGAAGTGGAGGAAGGTAGACTTACCGATGTTTTGTGGGGACGATGCGTTTCATTGGTTGGATCGCATCGAGCAATTCTTTGAGCTTCGCATGATCGCGGAGGCCGATTGGTTATCGGTGGCGGCGTATGCCATGGATGGGTGGGCACTGACTTGGTTTCGATGGTGGCAGCAAGAAACAAAATTCCAACAATGGGCGAATTTCAGGGAGTCCCTCTTGCAGCAATTTCAGCCGGAGGTGTTGGAAAATTCCCTTGAAGTGTTGTTGGGAATCCGGCAAACATCCACGGTGAGGGAGTATCGTAGTCAGTTCGAGCTTTATGCAACCCTGCTACGACTCACAGATCGGGTGATACTTCTTGGGGTGTTCTTGAAGGGCCTTAAACCGGAGATAGCGGCGGAGTGTAAACTCTTACTGTTCCATTCATTAGAAGAACTGATGAATTTGGCGAAGAAAGTAGAAGCGAAGAATGGAGTGTTACAGAAGGCGATAAACAATATTTGGATGAGGTAGAAGGGAGGTAAAGGGCTTGGGCATTTTGGGCCTAATACATCTCAACCCAAACCGTTGTCTAATTCGAAGGAGCTAATGCTATTCTTACACCACTATTATCAGCCATCATCGGCCACCACCTTTACAGGTAAAAACACCCAACCGAACAAATAAAAAAATTCTAATCAAATAAATAAAAAAACACAAACAAATAATAAAAAATAACTTAATAACAATTAAAAATCTACTAAATAATCAAATAAATTCACTATAATAAATATGTGGAGAATGGAAAAATAGTATAAAATGCATTATTTTTTCCTAAAGTTAGTATCTTTATCACTAAATTGTCATTAAAACAACACACATTAACACTAAAAATGAATAAAATACATTTTTTAGTCAATTTTTAGCTGTCGCTAAATTGATTTTTTTATTATTTGATTGAGTTTTTTAATTTATTTGATTGAGTTTTTTATTTGAGTTTTTTTACTCGTGAAAGTGGTGGCTGATGGTGACTGATTAAAGTGGTGTATGCAAAACATTACTGATTCGGAGGAAGGAGCTCAACAAACCAATAGTGTAGGGCCCACGCCATTTGAGTAACGAGGGGTATAGGGAGAAGAGGGCCAAGGGTTTATGTTTTCTTGTGATGAGCAGTTTGGCCGGCCCATGACTGCAGAAACAAGAACCTTAAGTTGCTGATAGTAGAGGACGTTATTGAGGAGGTTGAGGTGGCCCAAGACTCGGCACTGGATGAGGGAGAAGGAGACACGTTGTTGTTGAGTCAATTGAAACCAAAATATACCTCTTCAGGTGGCCAACACAAAGCTGTTAAAGCATGGGCAAGCATCGCAGGGAGGAGAGTTCGAGTTCTTATCAATTGTGGTGCCTGCCACAATTTTGCGACACCGGAAATCGTGCTAGAGCTAGGGTTGTCGGTGGATAAGAAGGCGAGATTTATGGTCAATGTGGCGGACAGAAAGAAAATTCAGGGTCAAGGCTTCTGTTCCTCGGTGGAATTAACTTTCCCTGAAGTGGTAATCTCTGAAGGCTTCTTGGTTTTTCCGGTGGAAGGTGCTGAGTTCGTATTGGGTCTGGCTTGGCTGGATAAACTTGGGGAGGTGGTAGCCAATTTTCGTGATTCTTCTCTGCGATTTCAGCAAGGAGGTTCATGGGTGGTATTAAAGGGAGATCCATAATTATGTTATGGAGGAACAGGCCTACAGGCAGCGGTGACTTAATCAAAGAGGGGGGTGAGGCTTTTGTGGTGCAGCTATGGCCTTTGTCGTTGCAAGAGACGGTGATGGTTTCTCTCATGGAGATTCAACAGGTTATTGAGGAGCATGGTAAGGTCTTTGAACCCCTTCTTGGATTACCTCCCCATAGGCGTTACGATCACGCCATTCCTTTGAAAGAAGGAGTGGTTATCCCTAACGTTAGACCTTACCGATATCCTCACCATCAAAATATAGCCATAGAAGGGTTGGTGAAAGAGATGCTGGAGACAGGCGTGATACAACACAACGTTAGCCCCTATGCCAGTCCAATCCCTTTAGTTAAAAAGAGGGATGATAGTTGGTGTTTTTGTGTGGACTACAGGGCGCTAAATCGGGTGGCGGTGCCGGCTAAATTCCCGATTCCAGTAATTGATGAATTATTGGATGAGTTAGCAGGTGCTTCGGTGTTTTCAAAGCTGGATTTGAAGGCGGGTTACCATCAATTTAGAATGGTGGAGGAGGACATACAGAAAATGGCGTTCCGCACTCATGAGGGACATTATGAGTTCCTCATAAAGCCGTTCGGGTTAACAAACGCGTCAAGCACGTTCCAAGCACTGATGAACGACATCCTGCAGCCTTTTCTTTGGAAATTCGTCTTAGTATTCTTTGACGATATCCTAATATATAGCCATGATACACAGCAACATGCAGTCCACCTCAGGAAAGTCTTTACTATTTTGCTGGAAAATCATTTGGTTCTTAATAAAAAGAAATGCTCATTCAGTGTAGCTTCTGTGGAATATCTTGGCCATATCATTTCGGAGGGGTCTCTTTGCGGACCCAAGCAAAACGACTGCCATTGTGGAATGGCCAGTGCCTAAAGACCAGAAGGCTTTGGGAGGATTTTTGGGTCTCACGGGTTATTACAGAAGGTTTGTCTAAGGTTATGGCAGCATAGCTCGACCCTTGTTTGACTTGACTAAGAAGAATGCATTTGTTTGGAATAATGGTGCTCATAAGGCTTTTGAGGAGTTGAAGTCAGTCATGACCCAGCTACCGGTGTTAGCAATACCAGATTTTTCAAAGGAATTCGTAGTGGAAACAGATGCATCGGGCCAAGGTATTGGGACGGTCCTATATCAGGAGGGTCGTCCTATTGCCTTCTTGAGTCAGTCCTTATCTCCCAGAGCTCAGGTCAAATCCGCCTATGAGAGAGAGCTGATGACGGTGGTTTTCGCGGTGCAAAAATGGCATCATTACTTGCCGGGGTGCCACTTAACAATTTTAACGGATCAGAGAAGCTTGTAATTTTTAATGGATCTAAGATTGATGGGGGAAGATCAACTCAAGTGGACCACCAAGCTGTTGGGGCTTGATTTCGATGTTCAGTACCGGCCAGGGAAGGAAAATTCAGCAGCTGACGCGATGTCGAGACATATGTTCTCTTTAAGGCACTTTCAGTGGTCCATTCTAGTTTGTGGGACATAGTGGAGGAAGAATTACAAAATGATTCAGAGCTGCAGAAGGTTTACAAGGCCCTTTTGCAAGGTTCAAAAGATTATCCAGGTTTTTCATTAGTGAAGGGATGGCTGTTTTCCAAGCTAGAGTAGTAATTCCATCTAATTCTTCATAAATTCCACTGCTACTTGCTGAATTCCACACCTCTGGGATGGGTGGGCACTCTGGGTTCTTTCGCACCTACAAGCGATTGAGCGCAGTCGTGTTTTGGAAGGGAATCAGGTCTCAAGTGAAGAAGTATGATGTGGGGTGTGACATCTGCCAGCGACATAAATGCGCTGCATTCAAACCAATAGGTTTACTCCAGCCCCTACCTATTCCGAACAGAGTTTGGGAACATATTTCCATGGATTTCATCGGGGGGCTGCCGAAGTCGAAGGGAATGGATACGATATTTGTTGTGGTCGATCGTTTATCCAAGTATTATCATTTCTTACCTCTGGCTCATTTGTTCTCAGCCAAGGACATAGCGAATGTGTTCGTTAAGGAGGTGGTTCGCTTATATGGATTTCCCAATTCTATTGTATCTGATCGAGACAAGGTCTTTATGAGCCGTTTCTGGACTGAATTGTTTGCTACTGTGGGGACAAAGTTGAAGTACAGTACGGCCTTCCATCCGCAGACGGACGGCCAAACTGAGGTTGTCAATAGATGCTTGGAAACCTACTTGAGATGCTTTGTCAGTGGCTGTCCCAAACGCTGGTTAGAATGGCTGCCTTGGGCTGAATATTGGTTCAATACAACCTTCAATGCTTCCATTCGCACCACTCCATTCAAGGCCTTGTATGGGGTTGATCCTCCGGTGCTGTTTCGGGGCGAAACATTTCCATCATCGGTGGAAGATGTGGCAGCATTAACGGCTTCCATAGATGTTGTTTTGGCGGAATTAAAAGAAAATCTGGTGAAGGCCCAACAAGATATGAAGCTGTTTGCAAATAAGAAAAGGCGGGAGGTATCCTTGGAGGTGGATGATTGGGTTTACTTGAAGATGCAGCCCTATAGAATGAAGTCCTTGGCTAGGAAACCTAATGAGAAACTATCCCAAAGATTCTATGGTCCTTACAAAGTGATTGAGAAGGTGGGTCCTGTGGCATACAAGTTAGCTTTGCCAGAGGGATGCCGATTGCATCCAGTATTTCACATAGCCGATTGAAGAAAGCGATTACTTCTTCTCAGGAGAGTCAGTCTTTGCCACCGTCATTATCTGAGCAAGGGGAGCTGCTAATGGAGCCGGAATCTGTTTTGGGATCGAGGATAGCAGCGGATGGGAGTTGGGAATGTCTCATTCGTTGGTCTAAACTAACTACGTGCGATGATAGCTGGGTTTCTGCAGCAATTGTTCCCATTAGGGTTGATGTTGTTGTTGTTTTTCCCATTAGGGTTCATGAAAGGGTCATGTTTGTGTAATTAATTTCAAAGAGAAAACGTTTTATTGATTAAAAGTGTTGGGAAAGTGTTTCTGTAACACCCTACTAGATAGCCCTTAGGGGGCGTTTGGTTCGCGGATGACTTTTTTCCCGAGAATGTGCACATTCCTGGGAATCCTATTCCCGGGAATCACTTTCCCAGGAAAGAAGTGTTCCGGTGTTTGTTTCGTAAATTAAATTCTCGGGAATCTTGTATAACATTCCCATGAATGAATCATTCTTGTGTTTGGTTCACATGCAATAACATTTCTGGGAATATTTTTTATTTTTCCTTAAATACCCCTAACAATGAAAGCAAAAATTAACAAATAAATATATCAAAAGTATGCACCAAATTAAAAATAAAAGTAATAAAATAAATTAAAATGAAAATTAAATTAAATTAAATTAAAATTAAATTATTATTGTTATTATTATTATTATTATAATTTTTATTATTACATTTATTATTAATATTATGGATATTGAATAAGGATAATTTTGAAAATAACAAATTATAGTAGGGGTAATATAGTCTTTTTATACTCTTCAAAACATTCCCATGGGATGATTCCCATCGGGGCAGGTAGGATTAAAAATTGGGGAAAGTTTGTTTCCCGAGAATGCAACTTTTCCGAAAATATTTTGATTAAAATTGAACCAAACGTGGGAATGTGACTTTCCCATGAAACATTCCCGGGAATCTTCAAGGATTCCCCCCAACCAAACGCCCCCTTAATGCTTAAGTCATTTTAGGCATTTCATAAGGGTTACCTCCTGTTATCATGTTTTATCTTTATATTTAAAATATATATACGCGGAAAATACGTGGGAGAAATTTTCATAAATGTTTGCGGAATAGAAAATAAGGGCCTGGCGAGATAATACAACGTATATAGGTACGGAAGCTAATAATCCTGAATAAACCTCAATATAATAAAATAACAAATCATAGTCTCCCAGAACATACAGCAGGAAATAATAATTTGAGAATAGAAACAATAAATAGAAATATTCTATAATATTTTATATCTATAAAATATTATATAAAAATACTGTAAAATAATAAAAATACTATAAAATATTATATAAATGATAGCGATTCACATGGCATTATCAAATGATACAAGTCTTGGATAAGAATCTACAACGCACTAGAACGCCCTTGTTGACGATCCTTTACTCACGTTTTCATGTTCCAATTGATTCCTTTTTTGATTATTCTCAAAGGAGAAGATTATTCTTTTTACCAAACATGGTTTTCCTTGGAGATGGAAAATTCGTCCACCAGGTTTTATCAATTTGCAAATTCTTCCTCAATTAGTTAAAAGAATGAAATTGGCTGATATTATGACAATACTCGATTGGATATGCAACAAACATTCTCAAGAGTTATACACTCAATGGGAATCTCTTGAGAGAAGGAACGCTTTTCTAAGAGAAGAAAAAAAGTATATCAACATGTTTAGTGAGTCTTTAGTAATGAAACTCGTTGTATTGAGTATTGATACATGTACCTAACAATTCCAATTTTTTATATAAAAATTGAAAAATGGCAATCCATTTTCCTGTCCTTCAACCACTTCATTCTTATTGAAAAATATATCTTTGAGAGTTTTGGTGCATCACCACCCTGTGTTCAATAAGAGAAGAGGTTCCGTCATTGCAGGAACCTAACAGTTTAATGCTAGTGAAGTACCTCAAGTACGTCTCCAAACACTTGATGACTACTTCTGTTTGGCCATCCATTTGCAGATGATAAGCAAAGCTTTATCTCAACTTAGTTCCAACTCCCAACTTGCTTAAAACAGTTCTGACCAAAAAACACTCATGAAAATAAGGTCCTGTCAGTCACAATTGAGGAAGGGAATCCATGCTGCTGCACTATTTCTTTCACGAATAAACAAGCAACTTCTTTTGTGGAATAAGGGTGACATATGCTCAAGAAATGGGCATACTTTGTCAACCTATCCACCACAACCACTATATTGTCCACTCCTTGGGCCTTGGGGAGACCCCCTATGAAATCCATTGAAATATCCTCCCACAGTAGAAAGGGAACCAACAAGGGTTGCAACAGTCCCATAGGTTCCAATGTCTGGTACTTACTGAAGGAAAATACACTTACTCCTGCAATAAGCCTCACATAATCACATTTTTGCACTTTTTTTTTGGTTTGTCCTCATTCCCTCCCACCAAACCAGCCTTGCAATGTGTTTGTAGGTTCTTAAAAATCCAGAATGTCTTCCAACATCTGAATCCTGAAATTCCTGTCAGATCATAGGAATCCAGGAGGAATTTTTGGAAATAACTAGCCGACCTTCATAGTACAACCTCCTCTTTCTCAATTCAAAACCAGCTTGCTGAACCTTTTCCTGAATCAGCACTTGTACCACATCTCTGAGCCTCTCATCAGCTTGCACTTGCTCCTTCAATCCTCCCCAATTTTGAAAAGAGACAGTCAAAGTTGTCCCCAAATGAAGCTGTCTTGAAAATGCATCAGCAACACAATTATCTTTACCAGCTTTGTATTTTATCTCAAAGTCAAACCCCAACAAATTTTCCACCCATCTTTGCTGTCCCTCCCCCATTAGTTTCTGGTCCACCAAAAACTTCCAAGTTCCAACTTCTTTGATTGTTATGGACGACAAATTTTCTCCCCAACAAGTAATGCTTCCATTTTTGGACCGCAATTACAATAGCCATTAATTTCCTTTCATTAGCTGATTTTTGTTGTGCTCTTTCAGATAAGTCTTCCCAAAGTCTGGAACAGCTAGTACTGGTAATTTGGTCATGATATGCTTCAATTTCTCAAAGGCTAGTTGAGCCTTTGTGCCCCCTTAACCATTGCTTCGAACTTTTTAGGGTTTACCTCTACTCCATTCTCGGTGACAATGTGGCCTAAATATTTAATCCTCTGCTGAGCAAAAAAGCATTTCTTGTTGATATACAACTTGTGCTGCCTCAACAACTAAGACTTTCTGCAAGTGCCCTTGATGCTCCCTCAAGTTCTTGCTGAAAATTAATGTCATAAAAAAAAAAAAAAATAGAAGAACGAACCTTCTCATGTATGGCTTCAAAACCTTGCAGCTTCGTTCCTGGAGCTCTTCTTGCGAGAGCTGCCTTCTGCCACTGTGTTTCTCTGCTCCCGCTGCCTCGTGCGCGTGCGTACCTCCTCCTTCGTTGATGATTACATATCAGGAAGGATTCAAGCTTGTTCGCGTTTATGAAGGAGCTCGCGAAGGTCTACTCTTCTCGGTTGAGCTTACTCCCCCACCCCTCCACTCCTTGTTCCAGTCCTCTAATAGCAAGGCTTGGTCCTTGATTTCAGCTAAGGAGCCCAATTCCAAGCTTCTGATCTTGGTCTGCAAAATTCCCTTCAGCCCATTAACAAAAGCCCCATTTAGCATCTCATTATCCACATTCTAAATGTGGCTTGAAACTTTCTCAAACTTCCATCACCGGGCCCAATTACTTCAACCGTAAGAAAGGCCTCAATTGATGGACTGCTTGTTGATGTAGTCCATCACTCCCCTTCATGTTTGTTGCCGCATTTTGAATAGCTTGTTAAATTGTTATTCATATCATTGAGTTTTGTAGTATAGATTAACTTTGGGATTCTTTTCTCACAAGTTGTGAAGGAAGAAATTGTGGTGTCACTTTATCAGTTTTTATGATTTCGCCAAGTCTCTCAGCTATAAAATCAATTTATTTGTACTTGAGTACTGTTTTATGTTCTCTTTGATTTAAATGATTATGTCTTTGGCTCTTTGCATCATGTTCAGTGGTACAATGTTATTGAGGGAAAAGCAAATAATGCTATCTGTACTTTTGCTGCAATTTACATCTAAGTAAAACAAATTTGAAGAGGGGTGTTAGTAATTAAGAGACATTTGACTGCTGAATAATGATTTTACTCACCTATTTTTGGAGGTCGGTATACTATCCTGCTCCATATAATCCATATACCTGCACTTGTATTGAATTATATTGACCAATGAAATGTATGATTGTGCAGACACACCTTAAAGGAGTTATTTATGAGCATTGCTTTCCATTTGTTCATGTTGTTTGTTTAATGTTTAGAGTTCAATTTAGGTATCTATTTTGATGATATGTACTGAACGATAGCATTATTCTACACCTCTTTTTAGGTTACTAAGCATGTAATTCTTGTCCTTTTTTCTCATGTCCTGTAGAATCTTGCAAACCGATCACTGGTTGATGATGTGCTCAAAAAGGTGGATGGGCTGAAACCAATAGCAGATGAACTAGGTGTGCCATTAGCACAACTTGCAATTGCATGGTGTGCTGCAAATCCTAATGTTTCAACAGTTATTTGTGGTGCTACAAAGGAGTCTCAGGTTAGTTCTTACATGTTGAAGACATATTAAAGATCATTTATGTACAAATGTATTTAGTGTCATCTATTCTTTGCAATGATATTTATGCCTTTTGCATTGAGCAAGAAATGCTTATAGCTTCTGGAGGATGTTTCGTAAATTATCTCAGGCATTGGCATTATCTATTTCAATTTTGTTGTATAATTATATTTGGATTTGTTATTGGTAGCTCAATACTCTTCAGATAGCATTGTCCTGTATTCTATGTTTCGTTTTTTCTTGTTCTTTTTTATTATTAGGTTTACTAATAAAGAGAATAAATGCTTTCAATGGATGAGTTATTTCCTATTCTATTATTAAAATTTAGGTTTTTTGGATTTCTCATATCATAGTTAGACAGCACTGTTGGAGATTGTTTGTTAAAAAATCCACTTCAAATGTCAGTGCTAATGAGCCAAGAATTAAATGTTTTCCTTATTCTTCACTGTTCCATTAGTTTATTAGTTAGGTGTATTTAGTCAATTGATTAGAATACAGGAGCTCTAATCCTTCCTCATATCTTTGTAATACTTCAAGAAAATATCAATAAACACCACCTCTGATTATCAGTACCCAAGATTGGTATTAAAGCTCTTTTGATCCTGTGAGAGCTTTTGGTGGCAGCAACCATAGCAATAGGGCATTCCCAGTGTTTGATGGGGTTAAAATGCACAAGCCTGGGAATAGGATATCTGGGGTATTATGTGTAAAGACACCAGTAGTAATCAAGAGAAATAAATAAAATTAAGTGTTCATTGATAAATGATATTGGGGAATTAAAAAGAAATCACTCTTAAATTTGGATTAGGGTGCCTAACAATAATGTTAGTACTTCAAGAGGCCACAAACGTTCCTAATGGTCGAGAGGTGGCCAACTTTCCTAAGGGCTTCTTATGCCTACCTAATGAAGCTACTACTAATCTTTATTTTTATTTTATTTTTGATTAAGAGCTACTACTAATCTTTATATAATGGCTACCAAAACCTAATAATTACGGGCCTTCTTAATAATCCCTATCTATGGCCCAGTTTCACTACTAATAAGCAACTACTAATCTTTATATGATAGTTACTAAACCTGATAGTTATGAGCCTTCTTAATATAGTCTCTATCTATGGTCCATTCTCACTACTAGTAGAATTATTACTAATAGAATTATGGAATTAGGGCTGACTTGTGACATTTATGTTTGAGTGCTGAGCTTGAGATGCTTTGACTTGAGGCACCATAAGCACATAGTTTAGAAGAGGTAGAAGCTTCATTGAGAGGGCTACATCCTTATTCGTACTTGATTTTGAAGAAAGATAATCCAACTGGGAAATGTTGGCAATTTTTTACGGCATTCATTGAGGAAGGAGACGAAGAAATAGAATTGGAACTCAGAAAGGAGAGATTGAAACAAGAACAAGTTACTCTTGAGAATTTGGGTTAAGATCCAGCTAAAAGGGACCAAAGAGGACCAAGAAATAGGCTCAAGAATGATGGAGTAGATGGAGGAAAATGCAGGTGCTGGTTGCAAGAACAAGAATTGGGAAGAGTGGAGATGGCGATTTCATCGTCAAAGAAGAGTACTTTTGACAACATAAGGCATTTAGGGAATTGCTCAACTTCTATCTTTGTTCATTTCATTTGAAGAAATGAAGGATCCAAACGAAGAATCAATCTTTCTTTTAGTTGTTGAATCAATCAACATTAGTGACTGAGGGGGGGGGGGGTGAATTGAGTGCAAATTTGTTGTATGGACAATAAAAACTTTTGGTATAACAAACTATATCCACTAAAAGAGATTGAATAGATGAGTGTAGAGTAAGATGTGTTTCAAAGAAAATGACTTAAAAGTAAAAGAGATTGAAGGAGAGAAAATCAAACACAAAGAATTATACTGGTTCGGTCCCAACTTGACCTACATCCAGTTCCAAGACTCCTTCTTGGTGATCCACTATCTTTATCAACTTTACAAGTTTCACCACCTTGTTGCCTATGGGATCCCTCACCCTTACAACCAAGATGTGTTACAAACTTTGGTGATTCTCACAAATCACTCAAACACCAAGGGAATTAAACACCCTTACAATCTGAAGTGTTTAGAATAAAGATTACAAAGAAAATCTCTCTCAAAGAGTGATAATACAAGTTGATTGCTCAAACTAATATCTCAAGTGTATAAGTAAATGTATGACCACAATAAGTATGAAAACTTGAGAATGATAAGTGTAAAATAGAGTTTGAAATGTGTAAGCTCGTTATCTAACATCAATGACCGGATTACAATGGTATTCATAGAGTATGAAAGGATCCATGCATGAACTATTGTGATTTTTCATGAAAACATACGTTTTTCTGCACAGTGTAACCGATTACACGATTTGGTAATCGATTACAAGGTTGTTGTAATCGATTACATCTAGCCGTTTGATGTAAATTTGAAATTCTTTCAGTTGTAATCGATTACTATATCATGGTAATCGATTACACATTCGCAAAAACCATTTTTAACATGATAAAATCATTCCTAAACATTATAAAATGGTTTTTATGTAAATCAAAACTTATATGATGTGTTTTTCATAAAAAGCAAGAGTAAGTTTTGAATATAATGACTTTAATTAAATGTTTCAAAACCAAGTATCATAATTTATGTGGTCTCTAAAATTACTTAAACTTGAGATTTACAAATATAGTCCTAATACCTTAGAGACACTTATAACATCCTTTATCTTGGAATCTTCATATATCATCAATCTTCAAGATAATGTGACATAATCAAAACCTGTAAAATGATAGATATACAAACACAGAAGTCAGCCTACAAAAGGGAGTTGATGGCTCTAGTGTTCGCAGTCCAGAAGTGGCAGCACTACCTTATGGGTAGACATTTCACTATACTAACAGACCAACGAAGTCTGCGGTTTCTAACAGAGCAGAGGACACTTGGGGAGGAACATGTGAAATGGACATCAAAGCTGTTGGGGCTGGATTTTGATGTTAAATACCATCAGGGGTTGAAAAACAAAGCAGCTGATGCGCTTTCGCGCCAAATGATTAATGGAGCAATCAGCGGTTCTGTAACACCCCGCTACTTAGGGGTGTCCGTGCGAAGGGCACTATCCCAACGAACACGCTACTAGGGTATAGAAACTAAACAATATCGTAATTACATGAACTGATAACTGTATAATATATAAACTGATAACTGAAAATAACTATTCAACATCATAGAATCTCAACTGTAACTGTAACTGAAACATATACTGTAAGAAATGAGTCCTGCCTCTAGTGTCAGGAGAAAACTAAACATAAACAAAACTGTCTGAAACATTACAACTTAAACTGAAATAAACCTAAACCAAGTAAACTGAAAGGGCTCCACGTCAGAAGCGGAGCTCACCAAGGATAACAGCTACAACCTCTACTGGATCAGGGGCTTCTCGTCTGCGGCGGGATCGTACTCTGAAAAACATGGTTGACGAGGGATGAGTCGTCGACTCAGCGATGGGATAATGCATGCAATGCAACACTCGCAACATATATAACACATACTGGCATGTTATCATCCAATCAAACAAATCCCGTCGAATTATCACACTAAAGCAACCCAAGCCTACAATTGTATGACTGTATCTGTATCTGAATCTGTGAACTAACTCTCAGCACGCAACTAGAGTATAGTCCTAATTGTCCCACGAGGGGTATATCTGTCACCAAGCCGTCCGGTTACCGGGATTGGAACGTACTTGGTGGGCTTGGGCGGCTCACACTTAATTAGCACACCATACTAAGATCAACCGGAAATTCTGCATCCGGGACATAGCGTCTGCCGTAGTACTAACCAGAGCGGTGCGATTACTCAAGACAGTCAGCAAGTAGTACAATCAACATACATCATATCATATGGTTATATCTATAGTTCAGTTACATTCCTTATCTTATTTAGTCACATGTTATCATGGCATATACAGCAATACTTAAACAACCAGCAATCATCACACAGTCAGCATATAACATAACTTAGAAAATAAATCTCTATCATCATCTATACTAAGTTCTTAACCACGTAGCATATCATTATCTAACCACCTAGCATGTTACTAACTACTACTACTTCTACTACTACAAACACATGCAATATTACTTAACTTATTATTATCTTGCCTAATTATCTTGTGATCAAACATATATATGCCGTAAATGCTGAACTACATACAAAATCTCCACTCACCTGGATAATCCTGAGGCTGAAGAGCACCGAAAGCTCACACTATCCTCAACAATGAAGGATGCCCAAAGCACTGCTTTGAAAAAGGCGAGTGTGTGAGGTATGAGGGAAAAGCAAACATATCCTCTCATATATATATATAGGGTGAGGGGGGAAAGGCTGAACAAGCTGTGACCGATGTGAGACTTCGGTCCGGTCGCTAGCAACTAACACATGGTCGCTAGCGACCAACTGCTCGCTAGCGAGCCCCCTCCGACAGCAACATGGTGACGCGTTTCTGACACGTCCTGAGAAGAGTCCTTCCTAAGGGGCACTATGATACGGGGTATCATAGGTTCAAACAAACCTCTGGGAAACAATTGGAGAGGAAATACAGCAAGATCAACACTTACAAACAGTTATCACAGCTCTGCAACAAGGCTCGAGGATCATCCAGGGTACACATTGTCCAAGGGTCGGTTGTTCTTCCAAGGAAGAGTGGTGATTCCAGCGAATTCGAGCCAAATTCCGACTTTATTGGCGGCATTTCATGATTCAGGAACTGGTGGACACTCGGGTTTTTTCCTGAACATATAAAAAATTGGCTGCTGTGGTGTTTTGGAGGGGAATGCGGCAGCAAGTGAAAGATTATGTGGCTCAATGCCACATATGCCAGCAAAACAAATATGCCACACTTAAACCAGGTGGTCTCCTTCAACCTATCCCGATTCCGGAGCATCTTTGGGAGCATATTTCAATGGACTTCATTTCCGGGCTCCCAAAATCTAGAGGTATGGATACTATATTTGTTGAGGTGGACCGCCTTAAAAAATACGGTTATTTTATCTCGCTATCACACCCATTTTCTGCCAAGGAGGTGGCTCAAGCTTTTGTTAAGGAATTGGTGAAGCTTCATGGATTTCCGAAATCCATCATATTCGATCGCGATCGGATTTTTATGAGCAAGTTTTGGCAGGAGTTGTCTGCTGCGGCTGGTACAAAGTTAAAATACAGCACGACATTCCACCCGCAAATGGACGGCCAAACAGAGGTCGTTAACCGCTGCCTGGAGACTTATCTCCGTTGTTTTTGCAGTGGCTGTCCGCGTCACTGGTTAGAGCGGCTTCCGTGGCTGTCCACTCCATTTCAGGCCCTTTATGGAGTAGCACCCCTGGTTCTATTCAAAGGGGAGACATTTCCGTCCAAAGTGGAAGAGGTGGCGGCTTTGACAGCTTCTTGGGACATTATGCTGGCAGAATTGAGAGATAATTTGCTGCAAGCACAGAATTGAATGAAGCAAGTGGCTGACAAGAAAAGAAGGGAGGTAGTATTTTCGGAGGGGGATTTCGCTTATCTCAAACTCCATCCGTATAGAATGCGTTCATTAGCTAGACGACCCAATGAGAAGCTTGCCCCTCGATTTTATGGTCCTTTCAAGGTGCTAGAAAGAATAGGACTGGTAGCATATAGGCTGGAACTTCCGCCCGATTGTAAGATTCATCCCGTGTTTCATGTTAGCAAGTTAAAGCGAGCAGTACCTCAGGACTACCAGGTTCATTTGCTGCCACCCACTTTAGCATAAGACACAGAGTTAGTGGTGGAACCATAGCTCGTTTTAGCATCACGGTTGAAAGCAGGGGCAAAGGAGTGGTTAGTCCGCTGGAAACATTTACCAGCTTGTGAAGATAGCTGGGAAAAACAGGAACAGTTGCAGCAACTGTTTCCGGACCTCCACCTTGAGGACAAGGTGGTTCTACAGGGGGGAGTATTGATACAGAAGAGAGGTTCAAGAAAGTCTATTCAAGAAGACGCGGGCAACAGGTCAGCGGGCAGTGAGAGTTAGTTAGTAGGTTAGAGTATAAATAGCCAAATGTATAGGTTTCTGCAATCATTCAGACATTTGATTCATTGATAGTTAGTAGATTGAGAGATTCTCTCTCTGAGGAGGTAGTTCCTCCTGTGTACTTCAGTTTGGGGATTATGGTTCATCCTTTCCCTCGTGAGAAATAAAGCATACCTGTTTTGCCGAGCTTATCATTCTTACTCATACAAGAATCTCTAGAAGGATACAATGGTTCTTACTCATAAGTAGTAGAATAGGAATGGGAAGTATTCTCTATTATTGATGGAATCCTTGGTAACTCATCAAGAATCTCTAGAAGGATAAATTGATAAGCAAGAGTTAGAGCTCCTTAACTCTCTAAAATACTATGACCTACTAATTCAATGATCAAAGACTCAGCCTCCGAAGCTAAATCCAATTTCTCTTATTTATAGCTAACTAATCCCCCAACAAGGTGGGGTTTCAAAATTTATCATAAAAACATATAAATTCATCAGGGTCCCATATTCAATAGTACAAGTACCTAGTGAGGCTTGCTGCCATGTGAACTATGTGACTTGCCTTGTTTTGGGCCCTTTCTCCTTCACTGTCGGTGTTGCAACAGAGCCCCCACCCCTTCCCCAAATGTCTTAATCCACCTCCACTACCACCATGTGAAGGCTTGTCGCACCTGTCATCTGAGTCGTTGTTGTGGTGGCAATTTCTCCACATCCTTCACAAGCACCTTCAGCTTCTTGTCACTTGAGATGCCTCCATCGTCCTTGGGTTTCTTCCCTGCCGATGATGTCATCTTTTCCCATGCTTCCATGTTGCCCACGCCGCTTTCTCTCTCTCCATCATGTGTGTCGCTTCTGGTTCTCCATCATCATGCTTCGGTTTCATCATAAACTTCGCCACCATCATTGCAAACCCTTCTTGCATAGTTGTGATCTTGAGTCCAACGAAATTCTTGACTGGGTGTAGCTTCCACCCTATCTATCTTCATGTTGATCCAGTGTTAGTTGTATTGTCGACATGTAAGAACGTTTTTCCTCCTATAGCTGCTGCTTGGACTAGATGGCTTTAATTTATATTTCTTATTCTACTACTTCCCTATGTCCTTCTTTGCCTTGTAGCTGGAACGTTGGAAAAGCCTCCATGCTTGTTACAGCTGTTGAAAGACCTTGCCAAGATCATGCAAGAGATCTGATATCAATGTTTGAACTAATATCTATGCGTAGTATTAAATGGGAACTGAACTGTATTATTGATAGGAGTCCTTGGTGACACCTAGAACCGTAAAGACTACAATGGTATGAAGAAGAGTTGAGCTCCTCAAAACTCTCAAGACTATTGAGTTACTAATTCAATGACCAAAGACTCATAAACTAATCTCAATTTCCCTTATTTAACCAATCCCTAACTAACTAACTAACCAACCAACCAACCAACTTTCCTAAACTAACTAATGATATATATCCTAACATTGGTTAAAAGGACTTGTATGGATTGTGTATCTCCATTATTGGAAGCGTTTAGATGTACATGTAAGAGTTTATGCTGTTGGAGTTTATCTTTTCCAAAGCTATTATTTTGAAAAGGGAAATGTTTGGTGAACAATGGATAACCAGCCAAACCAGAGCCAATGGGCTCATTGGACAACCTTTGGCCCAAAAAAATTATCTATAAGTAGTTAGTTTTTAGTGTGCTGAAATATTTGTGGCCCAAAATCTCTATATGGACTGATTTTGACTGGTTTTTTATTGTGCAAGTAGCAACACTCATTCGAAAATGAGAACTATTTAATCTATGGGTCATCAGTTAAATACATACCTAAAATCATACCTTATGTATACGCATACCTCTAGACATTATTTGGTAGTAAAAAATGATTAAAATTATACATGCGCATATAGTCAGGAAATTGCTGAGATAATTTATGTTCCTGACCGTGGATAATTAATTTTCACTTGTATAACTTGCATCAAGAATTGTCTTTGCATTCTAATTTTATCTTATTCCTTTTGTTTTCTTCCTGTTTTCCTTTGCCCAGATTCAAGAGAACATGAAAGCAGTTGATGTCATTCCGTTACTGACTCCTGGTGTGATGGAGAAAATTGAGGCTGTTGTTCAAAATAAGCCAAAGCGACCTGATTCATACAGATGATTTGATGATTTTCATCTGCAACAATGCCTCATTTACGTGCATTGTAGTGCGAGTTCATGTTGAAATCAATTGGTTTGCATGATGTTATTATTTCTTCTTGAGTGTTCCTCTTCTTCCTTTGTATCTTTTTTGTGGTACAGTATTTTGCCTTCTCTAATGGGTTCAAGATTTCTAAATTGGTTTTAGGACCAATATATTCCAAGGATTGAGAACTTGGGATTTAGGTTTACATATTGACATGATTTGAACAGCTTATAATGATTTGTATTTATGCCAGACTGTTTTATCCCTGCAGAGTCTCTTAACCTTGTGGTATTTATATGCGCGGTTATTTTGGGTGCTGGGGAACGTGACGAGTAAATACCTTTTTGGTCCCTCAAGGTTAACCTTGTGATGCTGCATTAGCACGCAACCCAATTCCCTGAAGCATCACATTAAACCTTGAAGGGCTCACTGGGGTCCAGTAGTGGAAGCACTGGAGTCGAGGTCAAGCAACTCTTCAGCTCCAGAAAACTCTCACACTTTTCTGTCCATACAAAGGAAGCATTCTTCCTAGTAAGCTTCGTCAAGGGTAATGCAATCTGGGAGAAATTTGAGATGAACCTACGGTAATAGTCTGCTAATCCCAGAAAACTTCGAATCTCCGTTACCGTAGTAGGTCTCTTCCAGCTTATCACAGTCTCTATTTTACTAGGATCTCCTGATATGCCTCCTCTTAACACCACATGCCCCAAAAACTTTACCTCATCCATCCAAAATTCACATTTCAACAGCTTTGCGAACAACTTTTTCTCCTTCAGCACTTCTAACACCACCTTCAAATGGCTCTCATGCTCCTCCTGTGTCTTTTAATAGATCAAAATGTCATCAATGAAGACAACAACAAATCTATCTAAAAAGGGTCTAAAGATCTTGTTCATGTAATCCATGAACACTGCAGGAGCATTCGTCAGTCCAAAGGACGTAACTGTTAACTCGTAGTGATCGTAACGAGTCCTGAAAGCCGTCTTTGGGATGTCCTCATCCCTCACCCGAATCTGATGGTACCCAGACCTTAAATTTATTTTCGGAAACACCTGTGCGCCCCTTAGTTGGTCCATTAAGTCATTGATCATAGGCAGTGGGTACTTGTTCTTCACGGTCACTTTGTTTAACTGCCTATAATCAATGCACAACCTTATGCTCCCATCCTTCTTCTTCACGAACACCTGTGCTCCCCAAGGTGAAATGCTAGGCCTCACGAACTTCTCCAAGAGCTCTTCCAACTGCATCTTCAACTCAGCTAACTCTTCGGGTGACATCCTATAGGGTGCTATGGATATGGGTCCTGTCCCGGGCATTAGATCTATGGCAAACTCAACCTCTCTAGCTGGGGGAAACTCATATCTTCAGGGAAAAACTCCGGGTAATCTCTCACTATGGATAGCTCACTCAACACCTGGCCCTTTTCGATTTCACTAGCGGCGAGAAACACGTAAGCATTGCTCATAACCCCACAACAGTTTAGCCTAATAGCACTAACATACAAGTCTATAGGGGTGACACATGCAGAAGAAATAGAAGGGAAAATAATAGACTTAGCATGGCAATCAAACAAGACTCGATTGGTAGACAACCAATCCATGCCTAAAATAATGCCTAGACCAGACATGGGCAAACAAATGAAATCAAAGATGAATGACCTATTATCTATATGAAACCTACATTTCATGTAAACTAAGCATTTCCTAATGGGTGCAGCAGTAGGGGTTGATATTAATATATCAAAGGGTAGCTCTGACATATGCAATCCTAGGGTCTTAGCATGATCATGTGAAATGAATGAATGCGTGGCACCAGAATCATTTAGTACAACTAAGGATCGTCCCAAAATAACACACTTACCCCTAATGAGATCGTCGGACCGCTCCGCGCCCTCTGCTGTGACTGTGAACACGCGCCTCTGGTATTGTGGCCTAGAAGAGGAAGAAGGTTGTGGACCCACACCTCCACACTCTCTGGAGAAATCTCATGGCTGGCCGCATCGCTAGCAAACGCTCTGGCCCTGACGACAAACCCCGGAGTGAGGCTTGCCGCAAGTGGCACGGGATGGAATATGGCGGGTAGAGCCCGCGGTGTTGCGGCTGCTAGACGCTGCAGCTGCTGCTAGGGTGGTAGAGGCTGAGGCTGTGGACGAGCATATGGCTGAAAACGAGTAGGGGCTGGGCGTTAACTTGAGCATGTTGTGGTGTCGAACCCCTCCTCAATGCCTTAGTCCTCGGGGGAGGATCTGCACGACTAGTCTCATCAACGATCCTGCAGGTGTTGACCATCTTGAAGTAATCCTTGATCTTCATGTGTTTCACTATCCTCTTGATGTCCTGCCTCAGACCGGAGCAATACTCCATGCACTTCCACAACTCCTTGGGATTCTCCTAGTAGATCTCAGAGAACCGAATGAGCTCCTCGAACTTCGCCGTGTACTCTAGCACCGTCATGTTCCCCTGCTGAAGGCTGAGGAACTCCAGCTCCTTCTCCTGACGAACCGATTCAGGGATGCACTTCTCATAGAACATGCTCTTAAACATGTTCCATGAGATAGGGACACCCGCCGCATCATGATCGCGACTAGCATCGGTCCACCAAGAACGAGCCTCCATTTGAAGCATAAAGGCCGCAAGTCGAGTCTTCTGCACCTCGGAACACTAAACCACTGAGAATATGTCCTCTATACCCCTCAACCAATCCTCGGCCTCAAAAGGGTTGGTAGTGCCGAGAAATGGGGAAGGGTTAGCCCTCTTGAACTCAGAAAAGCGGGCATTCTCTGCATCCATACCCATGGGCTACACTGTCTGTTGAGGGGTGTGTTGTTGCGTCATATCATCCACCATGCGGTGCATGGCCCTGGCCATTTTCATAAAAGCCTCAGGAGTAACATCGTTCTCTTGCCCTGCATCCTCGTGGTCGTCAGTATCTTCCCTATTACGTCTGCTAGGTGCCATGTCCCTGTGCACACAAAACAATAAATATCGAGTTGATCAGGCTCCATATTATGGTTAAGTATGCACAGTTACTCTGACAATCAAGCAATACGATCACGCACCTCAACACTAAACTAACATACAGACGAGGTTTCATGCGTGACATAACTACCGTACATGCAACAAAAGCATAAAAGGTCCATTGCCCCAAGCCCTGCAGGATAGACATGCTCTGATACCAAAATGTAAACCTCTAGTAATTAGCCCTTAATGCTTAAGTCATCTTAGGCCAATTGTAAGGGATCACGTCCTGATTTCATAGTGTGTTTTCTTTTACTTTAAATTAATATACGCGGAAAATATGTAGGAGTAAAATTTTCGAAATTAATTTGCGATATAAAATTAAAGGTTTTGCGGAATACATAATCGATAAATAAATAACTGTGCTAACACATATACTGAATAATTTCATCACATAAATAACTCCCAACAATCAATGAACATAAACTGAATAGATACTAGGCTTTATCCCATAAGTCAAAGACAGTGACTTATGAGACTCCACCATAAATACATGTCAAATAAATAGTTGTCGGCTAACATAGGTCCGGACTTAAAGCAATAAAACAAATAACTGACATAAATTCATAACTCCATAACTGAAATATAAATGAAAGTATATAAGTCTATAAAAAGGAAGACTAAAAATAACTAAGGTTGTGCCTGTAACACCCTACTAGATAGCCCTTAATGTTTAAGTCATTTTAGGTCATTTCATAAGGGTTACCTCATGTTATCATGTTTTATTTTTAAATTTAAAATATATATACGCGGAAAATATGTGGGAGAAATTTTCATAAATCATTCGCGGAATATAAACATAAGGGCCTTGCGTATAATATAGTGATAATATATAGAACACATAATATGGTCTGGATAATACCTCGCTAAATAAATGAAATAAACAAACACAATCTCCCCAAGCATACAACCAAGAAAGTAAATAGTAATAGGTGTTATCTCATGAGCCTAAAACTGAGACTCATGAGACTCCACAATAAATACAAGTAAATAAATAGTTGCCGGCTAACAAAGGTCCGGACTCAGAAAACATAATAAATGAATAAACGTGGCGGAAGCATAAAAATCATAACATCTGATAAGGAAATAAAACATGTCTCTGATATCTAATGAACTATATCATAAACTATGTCTGCACTGGCTCCTCATGTGCTCCGACATCCTGCTCTGTCTGCTCCTCTAAAAGGTGGGAAAAACATGGGGTGAGTACTAGGAAGTAACTCAGTAGGGGAGCCGCTCCGGGTTTATTAATAAAATCGGTGTAGCATGCATGAATTAAATTTCAGTTATAAGTTCTAAAATCATCTTTCCCGGAACGACTTACCTAAGTGCCTCTTGTTCATTTTACATCATATATACGTCATACGTAATTATATCATTTGTGTGTGTGCTTTACGTGCCATCTAATCATATAGGGAAACTTAATCATACATCATACTACGTTTACTCAAACTTTACTGTAATACACTTTCATAACTTTTATCTCTTTATTATCTCTTATGGCATATCCACCCTCCTGTAACCTCCGCTGCACCGACCCCTAGGCATGAGCTCATCCTAACGAAATGGGGAAAAAGGGGGATATTCACCAACCGCAAGTGAAGGACCTGTAGCGCCGAGGATGCCAACCCCCTCCTACAGCCTCTCAATCACGAGCCGAAGGCTACTATGTATCTTTGCGCCACCGAGTGACGTCTTTATTAACCACGCGCCACCCAGTGACGTCTTAACAACATACATGCGCCACCCAGTGACGTCTCAGTTCACAACACATAACATATACATTCATCACATAATTCACATAAACATATATTATCATCATCATTTATCTCGTATAAACATAACATATCAACACATCATCATCCAAACAGCATTTAAACTTGCATACAAGTCATAATTAACTCATATATATCATCCATACTAGTTGTAGAACGCATTAGGGTACATAAAGGGTCAAAACGGTTGATTTTCAAACAAACAACACTGTTGTAATCGATTACACGGGCTGGTAATCGATTACCAGAGGGCAGCGTTTTCTCGCGATTGGAAATTCAGACATCGTAATCGATTACGAACCCGTGTAATCGATTACGAAGTCGTGAAATACGATTTTAGAGTTCCAAAAACACGATTTCCAATAGCCATTGGCCAAAATATGAATCCAACATCATCCCAATCGATAGAAAACATTGTCATACCATTATCAAACATAAAAATACTTTTAAAACACTTCTCAATTCATAAAACCCCTTTCTTTTTCAAAATCAATTTCATAAATCAACCCTTTCATGAACTCTAATGGGAAAAACAACGAACAACATTCAAAACTTCATCAATCTATCAAGAATCATGCAATTACATAACATTTAAAATGCCTAACCCCTACCTCTTGAAGAAACTCAAATAAAAACGTAGAGACGATCCTTCCCCAGTGAAACCCTCGTTCTAGCTTTCTCTCTCTAGACCCACGAACGGTGCGGTGAAGAATATGAATCCTATTGATGAATTGCTATCGGTAGAAGGGTGTATCTTTGTGTGAGGATTACAAATATGTGATCGGTTTCGTGAACGGGTAAGGTTTGATGTGAGTTTCGTGATTTGGAATGGTTATGGCTTTGAGTTCTTGAGAGAGAGGAAGAACAATGGAGGCACAAGGATTAGAGAGAGTGTTTGGAGTGTTTCTGAAGTGAAGATTAGGGTTTCTGGTGTGGTGGCTCAGTTATATATGGTTTAGAGTCATCGTGGGGCCCGAACGACACTTAAAACGCACTAAAAACGCACTATGCGCACGTCGTAATCGATTACCACGAAATGGTAATCGATTACAGATAGGATGTAATCGATTACGGTAATCGATTACAGACAGGATGTAATAGATTACCGACAGCAAAAATGCCCATATATGAAGACCAAAGGGGTGTAATCGATTACCATCCCGTGGTAATCGATTACAAGGCTATCAAATAGCCTCAAGCACCTCAAAACGTCCAACTCGTGCTATAAACATCCATACATCATTCCTTACATCATGCATCATCTAAACATCAATTAAAACATATATATGCACCTAAATCACCCAACATAAAATGAATACACATGAACATACACCTAAATCACATAGCACATGATGAACACACACATAAATCATATAACACATATACATACACTTAGATCACATAACATATAATGATTTACTAAAAGAAACTTGTCCACCCAAACTTAATTAAATTCTAACCAAGGTCAATTACCTTAGTTTCACTTAATTAGAACCTAATAAAAGTTCGGGTGTTACATTTCTCCCCTCCTTAAAAAGAATTTCGTCCTCGAAATTCGACACTTCTAGCACCCAAAACAACACAAGACATAACGACTCTTACCCTCATGAAGGCTCGAGGGAAGGCTCACATGCAAGCATCTAACCCGAGCGAACAGGTCGTGCGGAAAACAAACCACATCAGCGGCCATGCACAAGAAAACCAACACACCTTTTTGGGTAGGACCAAAACACAAAACCATAACAAATCAAAGAAAACAAGTTCAACAAACAAACATATATTGCATAAACATAACTGTAAACGAAATACATTTTCCTTTATAAAAGCATGATTCCATAATCTTACAAGGCATGTTGATCCTTATGTCCCTAGGGTCCATGATCCAAAACAAATGTTTTCCTCAAAAAGCTTTATCTCTATATTCAAAACATCATCTTTGAAATTTTTCAAAAACCCAAGTTAATCCCCAATTCCTACTAGTTCGAAACACACTTACCTCATCTTTAGAACTAAACATAAAGCTCAAAACCCTTTTTAACTTGCGATCAAAGGCAATTCTATGCTCTCAAAACTGGTTTAAGATTCCTCACAACCACTCCAACGAAAACATATTGTCTTTATTCTTAATCCTTTAATCACATAAGTTTTCACAAGACATAAAAAGAAGCACTTTCGAAAACTTTATTCAACCTATATGTATCTCTATCTTAGAAATCATCTACCCATGCCCAAAACATATGATTCTTTTGACCACATAAAAACCACAAGACACATTGGACCCTATGACTCATAATTACAACTGACGCAATAAGAAATCCCCAAAGTATTTCCAATAACACAAAACGATTTGTAAAAAGAGCCTTAAGGAACTTCATCCCTTAAGGTCGATGGGGGTATGGAATCACTCTTTAAAAACCAAGGTTGGAAACAAAACGCCATTTTGTAAACTTTCACAATCATTTTGTAAAGGCAAAGAGATGTAAACAACTTCGACATACATCCAAAACCACCAAACGGGACATACTCTTGATGGCAGGCTGGGGTGTGGCAGAGCTATCTTCTACGTGACTCTCCAAGGATCCTATTCGGTCCTACTAAGGGTATACGTAAAGGAAGGACTCTCTCTTAACTCTAGATGGTAGGTCGTGGTGTTTAGGAGACCAATAGATCCTAAGGTTCGGTAAGGTCAGAGCATGTGTGGTAGCTTGCAATGATAGGGTTTGTATGGATATATGTGTGAGTGGGTAAAGGGTTTTCTAAGAAGAAGTAGCCTACATTTTGGGAGTATGGTCTCTCTCTCTAAGGTCATGCAGACGACGTGGTTAGGGAAAGGCTCTTTTTCTACTCGAAGCGTTAGGAAAGCTATGTTGGGAACCTAAGAGTGTAAGGGCTCCTATGTTTCAAGGTGTGTGAGGAGAACAATGACTTTTCTAAAGAGAGAGGATCCAACTAGAAGAGCAAAACCTTCCATAAGGGCAATCCCATCGAGGCTTTGAAAGAAGTCGAAGCGAAAAACACTTGTGTTTACTGAAATCGATTTTTGCAATACGTCCTTTCGAAAACATAAGCGGAAGACAAGTCTGAAAACAAATCCTTTAACTCGCGTGCAAAACCTTTTCAAAAACACTTTTTATTTTCTAAACCAAACCAGGGTGCGATCAATGCATAGAAACCATATAGAGGCCAAGGTCAACCAGAGATGTACAACCATCCGTGGCTAACTAGTTAAGACGACCAACTCTTGACTAAGGTTGACCACCCTTACCTAACCTTGACTAGGCTTAAGCAAAACTACGAGTAGTTTGACCTCGAGCCTAGACATGCATCACATAACACCCACCGTACACACGCACTAAATGGGTTCCAGACAATGATGATTAAGGCTAGTCATCACCACAAACATGATAAAACCAAACTTACATATAATCCACATACTCAAAAACAGAAGGCTTACCCCTGATAATATCATCTGACTGCTCCGCGCCCTCTACACAGACTGTGAACACACGCCCCTGGTGCTGTGGCCTAGAGGAGGAAGAAGGCTGGAATCTCATCCACTTGCAATCCTTGACATAATGGCCTGACTGGCCGCAGCGATAACAAACATTCTTACCGAGGCGACAAGCCCCAGTGTGAAGCTTGCCACACGTGGCACATGGTGGTGAGAAGGGTAACGCCCGGGGTGCTACTATGGCTGGGCGCTCCTGCTGCTGCTGTGGTCGAGGATGAGACTTGGTCCTTGGTGACTGGCCATAAAGCTGAAAACGGGTGCGAGGCTGGCGCCTAGACTGTGAGCTCTGGCCAGGTGGGTCTGCGCTTGCTACCACTTCTTTAGTCTTGGTGTACTTGATCACTTCCAAGACGCTCTCTATACCACAACACCTTGCCACCAAATCAGGGAACTCCTGAATCTCCAAGGGAAACACCATGCTCCGTAACTCAGGCCTCAACCCACACAAGTACCTGCTGCATCTGGTGGCCTCAACCAAATCACTCGACGGAAAACGGGAGAACTTAATCAACTCGTTGAACCTCTCAGTATACTCCGAGACTGACATCGTACCCTGTTGTAGTGCGAGGAACTCCCTTTCCTTGGCGTGTATGATTGATTCCGAAAGATACTTCTCGTGAAAGAGGACCTTGAATTGTTCCCAACCAATGGAGGTACCGACAACCTCCAAGACCTTACACACATCTGACCACCAAACTCCAGCTTCACCCACTAGCATAAGGGCGGCATGCGCAACCTTCTGTTCTTCTGGATTTGACATATCTGTAGCCACCTCTTCCATCTTGAGAATCCAGTTGATAGTCTCACTCGGATCAGGAGACTCGGCGTACATGAGGGAATTAACCTCACAGGAAGCAGAGACTCGCAGGTGCTGAGAACCCTCTTCCTGACTGTAACAATCAAGCTGCCTATGATGACTCTTGCACTGCATCACGTGCTTCATTCCATGAGATGTCCTTGCCGGAGCGCCTTGGTCTTTCATGGTGGAAGAAACGTTCCTAGTACGTCTGCTAGGTGCCATGTCCCTGTGCACACAAAACAATCAACATCGAGTTGATCAAGCTCCATATCAATGCTAAGTATGCACAGTTACTCTGACCGTCAAGCAAAACGGTCATGCACCTCAACACTAACTAAGACACATAAGAGGCGTTACGCATGACATAGCTACCGTACATGCAATAATAGCATGACAGGTCCATTACCCCAAGCCCTGTAGGATAGACCTGCTCTGATACCAAAATGTAACACCCTACTAGATAGCCCTTAATGCTTAAGTCATTTTAGGCCATTTCATAAGGGTTACCTCCTGTTATCATGTTTTATCTTATATTTAAAATATATATACGCGGAAAATACGTGGGAGAAATTTTCATAAATCATTCGCGGAATATAAACATAAGGGCGTTGCGTATAATATAGCGATAATATATAGAACACATAATATGGTCTGGATAATACCTCGCTAAATAAATGAAATAAACAAACACAATCTCCCCAAGCATACAACCAAGAAAAGTAAAATAGTTAATAGGTGTTATCTCATGAGCCTAAAACTGAGACTCATGAGACTCCACAATAAATACAAGTAAATAAATAGTTGCCGGCTAACAAAGGTCCGGACTCAGAAAACATAATAAATGAATAAACGTGGCGGAAAGCATAAAAATCATAACATCTGATAAGGAAATAAAACATGTCTCTGATATCTAATGAACTATATCATAAACTATGTCTGCACTGGGCTCCCATGTGCTCCGACATCCTGCTCTGTCTGCTCCTCTAAAAGGTGGGAAAAACATGGGGTGATACTAGGAAAGTGTAACTCAGTAGGGAGCCGCTCCGGCGTTTATTAATAAAATCGGTAGTTGTAGCATGCATTGAATTAAATTTCAGTTATAAGTCTAAAATCATCTTTCCCGGAACGACTTACCTAAGTGCCTCTTGTTCATTTACATCATATATACGTCATACGTATTATATCATTGTGTGGTTTGCTTGTACGTGCCATCTAATCATATAGGGAAAACTTAACATACATCATACTACGTTACTCAAACTTTACTGTAATACACTTTCATAACGTTGTATCTCGTTATATCTCTTTATGGCATATCCACCCTCCTGTAACTCCGCTGCACCGACCCCTAGGCATGAGCTCATCCTAACGAAATGGGGAAAAAGGGGGATATTCACCAACCGCAAGTGAAGACCTGTAGCCCGGGGATGCCAACCCCCTCCTACAGCCTCTCAATCACGAGCCGAAGGCTACTATGTATCTTTGCGCCACCGATAGTGACGTCTTTATTAACCACGCGCCACCCAGTGACGTCTTAACAACATACATGCGCCACCCAGTGACGTCTCAGTTCACAACACATAACATATACATTCATCACATAATTCACATAACATATATTATCATCATCATTTATCTCGTATAACATACATATCAACACATCATCATCCAAACAGCATTTTAAACTTGCATACAAGTCATAATTAACTCATATATATCATCCATACTAGTTGTAGAACGCATTAGGGTACATAAAGGGTCAAAACGGTTGATTTTCAAAACAAACAACACTGTTGTAATCGATTACACGGCTGGTAATCGATTACCAGAGGGCAGCGTTTTCTCGCGATTGGAAATTCAGACATCGTAATCGATTACGAACCCGGTGTAATCGATTACGAAGTCGTGAAATACGATTTTAGATTCCAAAAACACGATTTCCAATAGCCATTGCCAAAATATGAATCCAACATCATCCCAATCGATAGAAACATTGTCATACCATTATCAAACATAAAATACTTTTAAAACACTTCTCAATTCATAAAACCCCTTTCTTTTCAAAATCAATTTCATAAATCAACCCTTTCATGAACTCTAATGGGAAAAAACAGACGAACAACATTCAAAACTTCATCAATCTATCAAGAATCATGCAATTACATAACATTTAAAATGCCTAACCCCTACCTCTTGAAGAAACTCAAATAAAAACGTAGAGACGATCCTTCCCCAGTGAAACCCTCGTTCTAGCTTTCTCTCTCTAGACCCACGAACGGTGCGGTGAAGAATATGAATCCTATTGATGAATTGCTATCGGTAGAAGGGTGTATCTTTGTGTGAGGATTACAAATATGTGATCGGTTTCGTGAACGGGTAAGGTTTGATGTGAGTTTCGTGATTTGGAATGGTTATGGCTTTGAGTTCTTGAGAGAGAGGAAGAACAATGGAGGCACAAGGATTAGAGAGAGTGTTTGGAGTGTTTCTGAAGTGAAGATTAGGGTTTCTGGTGTGGTGGCTCAGTTATATATGGTTTAGAGTCATCGTGGGGCCCGAACGACACTTAAAACGCACTAAAGACGCACTATGCGCACGTTGTAATCGATTACCACGAAATGGTAATCGATTACGGTAATCGATTACAGACAGGATGTAATCGATTACGGTAATCGATTACAGGCAGGATGTATGTCACGACCCAACTCGGATCCGTGACCGGCACATGGGATACCAAGTCCCATGTCAGCCTTTACCTGGATTCCACACAAAGACAAGCTAAACAACAACACCCACAGCTACTTTAATAACGCACATCCTGTATAATCCATACATATAATAGGGTTCTCAAGTATTACCCTTATACTCATAACCTATACCATCCAAACATAACATCCTACTTAAATCAGAATCAACATAATACAACGAGTCTTAATTAGACTATACCAAACACACATAACATAGACAATCTTGTTTGTAAACTTATGGAGCATACTTCAGAGACAAAAGACAATAACTTAGTGCCTTTAACATTGAGGCTCACCGAATCTAAGAGCTTGGAGGAACGGAAGGATTCGCCTCCGGATCTACACCTGAATCTGAAAATGTTTTGTATGAATGGGTGAGTCATACGCTCAGTGAATAAACAGGTTATAAGCAGTGTATATATGAAGCATATAACAGTCCAACGCAATTACAACATAAACCAATAACATATAATCATACATAAACCAACACAACAGATATATAACTCGAACGTTCTTATACAGTCTCTTTATCTTGGTAGCTTTTAACCTATGAGCACCTGGAGCCCAGCCCCGACTCATGTTCATAGGTAACATGGGTGTCCCGCGAGCTATGCCCCTCATCAGACACCATACTAGGAAACCCCGCGAGCTATGCCCCTCCTCAGGTTTCCCATTTACGACCCCGCGAGCTATGCCCCTCCTCAGGTCGTTTTATCATCTCTTAATTCATTCAAATTTTATATTATTTAGCGTTGTTAGTGGCACATATCATTCACAATCACAGCATAAGTAATTCATCATCATCTTCGTAACATTTACATAGCACTCATGCATCATCGTTTCATCATCACATCATCAGCATCATATCATAAATACAACATCATAAACATCCAAGTAATAAGTTTGGGGTAGTGGTGAACGAATGGATTTGAGTAACTAACTTTAAAATATGAAAATTTGGAGTTAAAGCCTTGAAAATGGTGTTTTAGTACAGATGTAATCGATTACAGACCTCTGTAATCGATTACCTGCTTCAAATTTCGTTCTAAAGAAAATTTTTGCGAAAATTGGCAGTCTGTAATCGATTACAAGGCTACCAAATAGCCTCAAAGCACCTCAAAAACGTCCCAACTCGTGCTATAAACATCCATACATCATTCCTTACATCATGCATCATCTAAACATCAATTAAAACACATATATGCACCTAAATCACCCAACATAAAATGAATACACATGAACATACACCTAAATCACATAGCACATGATGAACACACACATAAATCATATAACACATATACATACACTTAGATCACATAACATATAATGATTTACTAAAAGAAACTTGTCCACCCAAACTTAATTAAATTCTAACCAAGGTCAATTACCCTTAATTTCACTTAATTAGAACCTAATAAAAGTCCGGGTGTTACAGTGTCTGCTCCTCGGTAGCTCCTTAATTGATTCTGCTCTGTCTGCTCCTCTATAATATGGGAAAAACATAGGGTGAGCATTGGGAAGTCACTTAGTAGAGGAAGTCGCCCCGAGTTTAATTATGAAATAAGCCAATTATGAATGTGACCAATTCAGATATTAGTTCAAAAGAAGTCTTATCCCGGAACGTCTTACCTAAGTGCGTCTTGTCCATTTTAATTATACAGTTAATATTTGCATGAATAAGTAATGTCTCTATGTGGTGTACTAGTGCCCCTAAACATATACAATGGGTAAATTATAAGGTAACATGATACAATTAATCAAATAACTTTATCTTGCATTAATCTTTGGCCTGACCACCCTCTTGTGAACCTCCCAACACTCCCGGCCCCTAAGCATGAGCTCATCCTAAACTATGGGGAGAGGGGGTACCGTCGTTCTTTTACCAATGAGACTGTTCACCAAGGTTGTCATCCCTTGGTTTCCATCCCATCAGTAGCCGAAGACGGGAGTGTTTTACTATAACTGTAACTTTGTCTTTGCGTCCCTTTTGACTTCTTTGTCATTATTAATGTCTTACAGGATATACATACATATATAGCATCAATAACATCACATAACAGCATGTAAATATACATCACAAATCATGCATAAATCTTATATAACACTTATATGGGTCGTAGGACACATTAGGGTACACAAAAGGGTCAAAACAGTTAATTTTCGTAAAATCTGCAGTATTGTAATCGATTACATCGGCAATATAATCGATTAATGAGCCTCTGTAATCGATTACCAGAGTGCCATGTCTCAGCTCGTCAATCGATTCTAGACTCATGTGTCTCGTTTTTCAATAGCCAATGGCCAAAACATAAGTCTAGAATCATCTTAATCGGTAGAAAACACAGACACATGAAAATCAATCGGTGGAATAAGTTTTAGAACACTTTTACATCAATACAACACTTTCTTTTTGGAATTTAATCGGTAAAAATAACCCTTTTATCAACCCTAATGGGAAAAACGGATAACGTCAATAATTTCAACAAATACATATCATTATGCATGAAAATACGGTAAATCAAGAATGTCTAGAACCCCTACCTCTCGTAGACCTCCTATGCTATGCATAAAGAAACCCTTTCCTTCTCACTTTCTCTCTAGCCCCACGAACGGAATAAAGATGACTTCTTTCAAAAATAGCAAACGGTAGAAATGTTTTACTTGATGAGAGGATTAAGAATATGTGATTTGTTTTCTGATTGGGTGAGAATTGATATGGATTTGGGGTTGTGGAAGGGTTATGGTTTATGATCTTGAGAGAGAGAGAGTAGGATGGAGGCATAAGGGTTTATAGAGGTTGCCCAGAGTGTTTTAGAAGATGGAAATTAGGTTTTCTTAGTGGAGGCTCAAATAGGTATTATATAGAGATGTTGTGGGGCCCACACGTGACTTAAAAACGCACTAAAAACTCTAACTGCGCAGTCTGTAATCGATTACACAAATCTGTAATCGATTATAGTCTGTTACAATGCACAGATTCAAAAATTTGTGCAGTGTAATCGATTACTATCTCGTGGTAATCGATTACTGGGCTGTAAAATTGCCCCAAAATACTTCTAAAACATCTCAACTTGTGTTATAATAATACATACGTCATTCCTACTCTCATGCATCATTTAAACATTAAATATAACATATAAATACACACAAATCAAACACATACAACACATAAAGGTTATCAAGAGGAAACTTATCCACTCAAATTAATTAAATTCTAACTAAGAGCAATTACTCTTAATTAGAATTTAATAAAAGTCGGTGTGTTACAGAGGCACTACCTTTATGGAGTCAAGTTTGAGGTGTTCTATGATCACAAAAGATATAGATACTTGTTTGATCAGAAGAAGTTGAACATGAGACAGAAGCGACTATGATTTTAAGTTGAACTACCATCCAAAGAAGGCGAACATGGTGGTTGGTGCGTTGAGTTGTAGACGTGAATGTAGCGCACATGATGATTAATTGATTAGAGAAGCCCACATGGATAAAGATTATTTACCATATAATTTACGTCTTTTATCGAGAATAATTTTAACAAATAATTACAATGAATTTATTACATGAGAACATTATTTTAATTTACTATACATTTTTTAGCTACAAAATATTTACATTGTTATACCTTAAAAATTTTAGCATCGTATTTTTTTATTTTTTGAAATTTTTGCAATTAGTAAAACTATTTAATAAAGGGTTATTAACACAAATAAAATCATGAATTGAGAAAAATTCTAAAAAACGTACAACTTTGCCGCCATCGAGATGCTAATCTAGATAATGTTCGAAATTGTTTTTTTTATTGATAAGAAAAAAAGAGAAATATTTTTTATACATCATAAAATCAATTATTATCAATCATTGTATTTAATAATTTAACATTTTAAAATTATTATTAATTTAACATTTAAAATGTCAGATTAATCTAAAAATTGAATTAATAATTTTTATTAGTTTGATTATTGAATATAATAGTTAATTATGTCTGATTTTGTGATATACACAATATATTATTCTAAGAAAAATGTTTTTTTATTTTTACATTTTGATAGATGTATACATCTAAATTATAAGATGAAAAAAATAAAGAAAGACTGAATTATAAGAAAAAGTTAAGTAATAAATAAAATAAAATTTATACTCCCTTTATTTTTTATCTGTTCAATTTAGAAATGTGTATTTTTTATATTTGTCCATTGAAAATATTTGTCCATTGAAAAAATTGAGATAAATTTTATTATGTTCTTTCTATTTTATCCTTATTTAATATTTTCTCTTTTATTAAGCATATACATCTTATTCTTGATTAAAAACAATAGTGAAAAAGAGTAACATAATAAAATAGTTATACCATTTTATTAATTTTAAAACACTTTAAATTATTATCTAAAATACTATACGCATGTAAAATTAAATAAATAAATAAAAATAGAGGAATTATATTTTATCACTTGAATGTTTGAATATTTTTAAAAAAATTGAATATAAAGAAAGATTGTTGCGTGGATAATGATTTATTATTATAAACAAAAGTGCTATATGTAGATAGTTTATCAGCCATTTTTAGCTACCAATACATTTTTTAAGGTGGAGCCCATAAAAACATTACTCTATCCATTTTTTTTAATTGTCCAGTTTTAAATGCGCACTGAAATTTAGGTAATGATTAGTATAGTATTAAATTTAACAAAATATGTATCTATTTTACTAAATTATCCTTTACTTGGTAAAAGAGTAAGAGAGATAGTGAATGTTAAATAAGGGTAAGAGTAAAAAAAATAATAAATATTGTCTTAAAATTTGAAATGAATAATTTAAAAAAAAACACGCATCTCTAAATTGGACAATTAAAAAAAATGGAGGGAGTAGTAACATTATATACATTTATTATGGGTGATTGATCGTAGTAGTATTTTAGTACTCTCTCAGTCTAATTTTAATTGATACTTTAGAGTATTACACACTTATTAAGAAGATGATTAAAATACACAAATTTCTATGGAGTTAAGTATATAATGATAAAATTATCCTTATAGTTTTTTTGGAATAATAATTGTATAAAATAAAAGAGAGATTATATATGAATAAAATTAAAAAATAATTATAAATATTTTTTTAAAACTTCAAAATAATAAATAATAGTAAATAAATAAATTTTATAAAGAAACAAATAAAATTGAACGAAGTAAATATACAAGAAGCGTTGTTGTATTATAAAACGTGAAAGCTGAAACCGAATGTATCCACTGTCCACATACGTGTCCCTTACGACACAATCTTGATTTCTTGCAGTGGCACGCTTTCCAACACCCGCAACTAGGAGCATGAACAGGCGCCCTAATTAAAGCACACGAATGTGTAATTATAAAGATTTAATTTAACTCTTTAACCAAAGTCACCTTAGTGTTTTTTGAAAAGTCAGATATTCTAACTTCTTAATAAGCATTTTTTTAAATATTTTAGAAAATATACTTTTATTATTTTATATTTAAATATAAAATGACTTATTTATAAATTAATTTTTAAAAATTATTTTTGTATAAGATCTTATTATTTAAGTTGATCCTTAATTCAATTTTTGAGTAGTATATTAATCATTTCTATCCTCAAAATAGTGATTTATTATGTTTGAAAATTACTATGTTAATTTATCTCTGAAACTCTTTAGGATATAATATAAATAAAATATGTTCACTTTTAAAATAGTTATACAGATGATCCATGATATTTGAACTTTTGATAAAGATTTAATGAATTAAATTAAAATAAACTATTAAATAGAATTAATTTTTTACTTGATGCCCGACACATCATATTTAGGGTATATTTGGATTACAGTATTTCTAACTTTTTTTAACTTTTGAGTTATCAGAAGTTATATCTGTCATGTTTGACTATATAACTTATGACTTTTTTAAAAATTATTTCAGTGTTTTTGGAGAAATCAGAATATTTGACTTCTCTATTAACACTTTTCAAAACAATTGAAATAAAAAATTTTATTATTTTATATTCACAAACAAAATAACTTAATTATTCATAAGCTAATTACCTCTCAAAAATTACTTTTATATAAAGATTTAAATAAATTATTTATCCAAATTGACCCTTAAAATTATATACTATAAAATCTATATCTATATCTATATGATATTGTAAAATACTCTTAAGAGAAGCAATTATATATGTCATACCTCATGTGTATTTTTCCTCCAAAAACATTTAGTATTATATATATCTATACTATTTATAAAGAGAATTGTCAAAAAGTTAGTTACTTTTTGGTCTCTCCATTCAAATTAAATAAAAAACTTAAAAATTTAAATAAATAAAAAGAATAACTACTCTCTCAATTCAAATTATATTTTAACTACCTCATTTTTTTACATATAATTCTCTTTAATAATCATCTTCTATATTATTTATCATTTTTTATCCATTATTATGAAAAAAAATTCAAAAAATAAAAAACATAAATTGACAAAACAAAATTAAAAAAGCGTCTTGACGGGCACGGAGTGCCCGACAAGACGCTAGTATATATAGAGGAGGGATACGTTTACATCGGTGTAAGATATAATGTTGATCTTATACCGGTTCTAACTTTTTATTGAATATTTTTTTTTCTTCAAAATTTACCGTTGGATTGAAAGCTCATATACTATAAATCATCTGTAATAAATTTTACATTAATCAGAAATCATTTGATATATTTTTTGTCTGTCTATAAATTGACGTAATAAATAGTTCACAAATGTGTGTAACTTAGAATACTTTGATCACAATCTTATAGTTGTTCAATTTATTTGAAATTTGACACATACAATCACTTTGATATGTAATTGTAATTCAATGGTTGGATCGACAAAAAATATATTCTATCAAAAGTTATTGAGGGTGTAATAAGCGAACTAAATCTTACACCGTGTCAAAGTATCCCTTATTTTATATATATATATATATATATATATATATATATATATATATATATATTCAATCATCTATAATTTATCTAATCCACGATTAATGCTACCATTTATTGCATTTCCTTTTTTGCATTTGGATAAAAATAGCAGCAAAAATCACAGATTCAATTCAATCAATTTCTTCAATATATTATATTCAATTCACATTCAAAATCCATTTTCATAATAATCACATAATAATATATAATATATAATTAATTATCAACTAAAATTATAATCACAAATAATATATAACAATAATGATATTAGCATTAGTTGATACACAATAATATATAATAATAATGATATTATCATTTATGTGTCAAATTTTTTGTGATTTATAATGTGCATTTAATAAAATTTGTTAATTTTAATCGAGGAAATCTGTCTGATGAAAATTTTCACCTAAAATATTCTACTTTATTTATTCAATTATAAATTAGTTAATATAGCAGCTTTTATCTATTTTATCTTACTTAATCATTCAGAGTTTTAAACATAGAAAGATGTTGCATTTTTTTATATCATTTTATTGATTAATTGACACACAGGAAATGCAAAATATAAATAATAAACATGTTATTTTATTGAATTTTTTTTAATTGTTGACGAATGTTTATGAATACTTAGTAATTATTAATATAATTAGTGAATTTTAATATTTTTAAGTGATTTAGTTATTTTTAGTTATTAATAATCAGTGAATATTTTAGTGATTGATAATTAGAGATTTTTAATATATTTTTTAATTATTGATAATAAATTTTATAAATAACATATTTTTATTTAATTTATTTTTATGTAAATAATTAAAATATTTAATTTTAATACATGAATTAGTAGAAAGTTAATGATCAACAAATACTTGAAGGAAACCATAGAAGAAATAAGGTAAAAAAGTTTTATATTGTTAATAAATCATAAATAATCACATCATAGTAATTAAATAACTCTAAATATTAATTCATGAAAAACTCTAAATATTAAAAGATTAAATCATAATAATAAAACTAAAATTTTACCTTTGCTTTTGCTTCCTCCAACTGCCAAAGGCCTTAATAAATACCAGCAATCATCACAAGATAGAAATTGCACAAGCATAAGTCACGCTCTCTGAATCTTCGCTTGAATCGCTTCAATTCCAATCATCAGGATCAGAACAACACACAAAGATGGAGAAAGCTATCAACAGACAGAAGGTTCTGCTTCACCATCTTAGTCCTTCATCTTCATCGATCTATGGCAACGACTCAACCTCGTACTCATCATCTCTCTCTGTAAGTTTCACTCCTTTTCAATTTTTTTTCCATATATTTTCTTTTCCTATAGTTTTAATTTTCATTTTTTATCGATAACAAGACCTTCTTATCGTTACCCTTCCGTTTAATCCATTTAATAGCTCGTTTCCCATATGAGAATATATCTATTCCGTTTAATCCATTTATAGCTCGTTTGGCATATGAGAATATATCTATTTTGGTCTTGCATCTGTAAATATTCATTTGAATACGTTATTGGGCATCTGGGAAAACCAAAAAGAAAAATAGCCTATTTCCTTGATTAATTATTTTATCAGAATTCTCTTAATAGTTTCGGTCATGTGAGTATTGTTAGCTCAATCTCGTAATTAATGTTTCTTTTATGTGCTGGTTTATTCTTGTGCTATCTATTGAACTAGTTTATGGTGTTCTTTATTTGTATGTGGAAAATTAGGCTTCGTCTTGTTTGGCTGGGGATAGTGCTGCATATCAGAGGACCTCTGTATTTGGGGATGATGTTGTGATTGTGGCGTAAGTTCAACTCTTGCTTAAATCAGACCTATGTTCTCTCTCTCTCTCTCTGTCTTTTTTTCAACTATTAGTTGTGAACATGTATGTTGGTGGTTCTTTTTGTTGGTTGATCCTATTATTATTATGGATAATTTTGTATTTGCAGAGCATATAGGACTGCCCTCTGCAAATCTAAACGTGGTGGTTTCAAAGACACTCATCCTGATGATCTGCTAGCTCCTGTTTTGAAGGTTTGATATTCATTTTCCTCTTTTTTTTACCTTGGAAAATTTATAAGGATTTTGCTTGTCAGGGCCCTCAAAAGTAGTACAATTTCAATTTGTAATGCATTGGATTGGATGCATTAAAAAACAAGTTTTATTTCTTCCTTGAGAATTAACCACATTTGAAACCATAATCTGGCACTAGTTAGTAAAACCCAAATTTTATGTCATAAATGGTACAATGCTTTGTTTAAGCAACGATGGCCGTTGCCTCTGCATTTGATTATGTATATTAAGTTGGTGCTTTTGTTGATATTTCAGTCTATTAATGTGTCCATATGCATGAACATGATGATAATGTTTTGCTGTAGGCTGTAATAGAGAAGACCAATGTGAACCCAAGTGAAGTAGGTGACATTGTTGTGGGTTCTGTATTGGCACCTGGTGCTCTAAGAGCTACTGAATGTCGAATGGCTGCGTTTTATGCTGGTTTCCCTGGTATACAGTTTATGTTTGTGAACCTGATTAATGGATCTGATTTATGATTTTGATATATAATGTTATTATTCTTTTTGGTTTTTTTCAGAAACTGTCCCTGTTAGGACAGTTAACAGGCAATGTTCATCTGGGCTTCAGGCTGTTGCTGATGTAGCTGCAGCTATTAGGGCTGGTTTCTATGACATTGGTAAAGGATACGTCATATTATTTTGCACTAATGATTACTACGACTTTTAGCATGTTGTGTTACCATAACTATTTTCCATAGGTATTGGCGCTGGTTTGGAATCAATGACAACTAATCCAATGGGATGGGAAGGATCAGTCAATCCCAAAGTATTTTTTTCCTCCTCGTTATTCTCTTATATTTCAGTTTCTGGCATGACACCTTTTAAATGGCTACATGGGGATGATATTTTTCTACTGTGTTGTGACAGGTAAAAATGTTTGAACAAGCCCGAAACTGCCTTCTTCCTATGGGTATTACCTCTGAAAATGTTGCACAGCGCTTTGGGGTGTCAAGAAAGGAACAAGATAAGGCTGCAGTAAGTTCAATATATCTGTTAGTGGAGTGTCATGGTCTGTTTATTCCATTAACTATTCTTGATTGAATTCTACCTAACAAAAATTTTGGTAGGTTGAGTCTCACAGGCGGGCTGCTGCAGCTACTGCTGCTGGTAAATTTAAAGACGAGATTATACCGGTTTCCACCAAGGTATTTTCCATTACAGTGCATAGCCTTTTTTTTTTGTTTTTTTTTTATTTGGAGTATTAGGCTCTGAATGAGACTTTTGTTCAACAGATTGTGGATCCAAAAACTGGCGACGAGAAACCTGTCACCATTTCCATTGATGATGGAATTCGACCAAATGCTTCATTGTCTGATCTTGCAAAGCTAAAACCTGTATTCAAGAAAGATGGATCCACCACAGCTGGTATAAAATAACTAAGACTTGTAGAGTATTTCCTCAAATCCAGTTTATTATAGCATTTCATTATTGTTTGGGGTGTATGGTTTAGGTAATTCTAGCCAGGTGAGTGATGGTGCTGGGGCTGTTCTGCTAATGAAAAGAAGCATTGCAGTGCAAAAGGGGCTGCCCATCCTTGGTGTTTTCAGGTACTCAATGAGTGCTCAACAATATTTATAAACTGTTTTCAGATTGGCATCCCGCATGTTCTGTAAATGGGAGCTGAAGTTTGTTTCTGCCTCTTTTAAATCAAGAAGATAAAAATTATGGGAAACAATTGAAGATGAAATAATTTTGTTTCAATGTTTTGGGACAAGAATTAAAGTAGTGGCAAGTGGTAACTTGTTGAAAAAATTAGATAAAAGTAATTGAAGAAGAAATAATTTTGTTTCAATATTTTGGGACAAGAATTAAAGTACTGGTATGTTGGTATGTCATATGTGGTAACTTATCAAAATAGTGTACTTTTTGCTTGTCTTTTCAGCCAAAGAATATGCAATGTGAACACAGATTTCACATGGCCATGCCAGCATATTCAATTTGACAGTGTTATTCACCCATGAGTAGTTGATTCATCAAGTGCAATAGCTCATTGCTCAAACATATATTAAAATATAATATCATAAAACATTTTTCTAGTGGTTGGCTACTTTTTCTCTTGTGTACTAATTGAGTTGATATTTCAAATACATCACTGTTGAGAACTTCAGAATAAGTCTAGAATTCATTAATGTCAGACTTGATCCATTTAGTTACTCATGCAGTCATATCAAGCCACAATTCCCTAATATATATATATATATATATCAGCTGCTACAGTCTGAAGAATATTTTGTTCTGTCTTGTAGGTCATTTGCTGCAGTTGGTGTTGATCCTGCCATCATGGGCATTGGTCCAGCTGCTGCAATTCCAGTTGCTGTGAAGTCTGCAGGTCTACAGCTTGATGATATTGACCTTTTTGAAATAAATGAGGTATTACAGCTATTTCTTTTAAATAAATGCGTTTCATAATTTGGTCCCCTTCCTCTGTTCTTTTTCCATTTGTGTTTCTCTTAACTTGGATGAGTTGCATTTCTTCAGGCTTTTGCTTCCCAGTACTTATATTGCCGCAACAAGCTGGGGCTTGATCCAGAAAAGATCAATGTTAATGGCGGTGCAATGGCCATCGGGCATCCTTTGGGAGCAACAGGTATATGCCAGTACTTACATTGTCCTATTCCTAAAGCTACAGCTTTATTGCTGATTAATGAAGTACAACCCATAAATCAGAATATATTGCTAAAAAGCCTGTCAAGATGAGATGAAAATCTTGCGCAAGTTTGAAGCTGTCAAATTACTGATAGCTGAACTAATGTTTAGCGGATATCATTTTACGGTAGTCTTTTCCTATTGCACATAGCCTTTTCTCCGTTAGGTTCCTGTTAGGGCATGTACAATAAGGTCCCTTAATCAATTTTAAATCATTATAGTTACACCCCTGTTATAGTTTAATGTAATTTTTTAATTAAACTTCATTTGAAATGCGATAATCGTCCCTCATCCCACGCATGACCATCAACCGCAAACCTCCACAAACAGCCACCGCCACCAACCTCTGCCTCACCCACAGCCACCACCACCAATCCCCAATTTTCTCCTGTCACCTTTGAGCCACCCTAAATGAAACATTATTATTACCCACTCCGTGAGCATACAAATCTGTTGCAGTGCTTGAAAAGATCATTACAATGAGTTCATTCATAGTGCGTAATGTCCTCAAAGGTGCACATTAATGATGGATGCATACTTCTTGCTCTCCACCCTCATCATCCTAATCCGTTCTGCCCTCCTAGCCTTGCTCTACTTCATGGTGCATCCCTGCCCTGTCACAAACCCAATCAGGAAGAAGTGGATTCAGAGGTACCGCCCTTGTTCTCTCCCACCACACCACCACTGATAGGAACAACGTTTCCATTCTCGCGTGTCGCACGACAAGGTGGATGAGGTGCGAAGCACCATTTGGCTGGCCATCAGGATCGAGGTGGCGACCTTTGTGGTCAAGGTGCGGTCAATAGGGCAGTGGATGAGGCCAGGCCAATCAGCATGTTGCTGCTGAACCACGGGTGTGTACAGCGCTTGAGCTGGAGATGCAGGAATCGAGTTAGTGGGAGCTGCTGCTGGTGGGAATGGAGCTGGCAGCTGTGGCTGTTTGTGAGGTGGGGTTGTGCATTCTTGTTGTGGGTGAGGACAATGACATTGGAATTGAATTTTTGTTAAAAAATCACCTCCAAAATATTGATAAGGGTGTAATTGTAATGATCTAAATCAATCAAGGGAAGCATGTTTTTAAAATCTAGAAGGGGTAACTAATTATGAAGTAACTCGGTGAGGTCCGTATAATTTTCCCTCATTATTATTATTGTTATATTTTTTTGAAGTGGCTTATTGTTATTATTTTTTGTAGGTGCTCGATGCGTGGCAACGCTGTTGCATGAAATGAAGCGCCGGGGAAAGGACTGCCGATTTGGAGTTGTATCTATGTGCATAGGTACTCTCTGTCACCGAGCATGTATTTGAGCAAGTGTTTGCACTTGAATACCTTGCTGATAATATTGGACATTCTTAATTGTGAGCAGGTACAGGAATGGGGGCAGCTGCTGTTTTTGAGAGAGGTGATGGTGTTGATGAGCTTTGCAATGCCCGTAAAGTGGAAGCCAACAACTTTTTATCCAAGGATGCTCGCTAGAATTTGTTTATTCTTCTTCACTTGATTAGGTATCAATAAACAAATCAAAATAAAGCTTTATTCTGTAGTATTTACAATGTCAATAACTGTTGAAGAATTTACTCCTTTTAATTAATATTTGTCTTGTAGTTTGTGACCAACTACTGTTTTGACCTTGCCAGCAAAGTGTTTGTTAGGTAGAAAATATTGGATCCAAGAAATGGCTAATGGAATGGCATTTTGTATCGAACACTACTGAATATGCTCCGATATATACTACTACTTGCTAACGTTTAAACTCGTAGCTTGCAAATAAGAAAGGAAAGGAATAAATAAGAGGGCGGTCACTAATCTTCCTCGGTAATCTAGATTACATGGTAGATCGATTACCTTAGATTAAATTACCGATGAATCTAAATTACCCATAATTCATATTATATTGTATAGTATATTAAAAAAATTACAAGTAATGTACGTATATGATTTTGCTCATTGTACTCCATAAGTATGGAGTTTGGGCTTACTCTGTATTATAATATGGTTCGGCCCACCACTTCCAAAAAAAAAAATATGCGTTCCGCTTAAAATATATGCTAGTATTACTGTTCACACTTTAATACATTTTTGCTCATAATATAATGCATATTTGCTCACACATTTCACATAAAGTACTCACTATTTATTGTAAGTTTGTTCATTAACTTTACACAAATCACTCACAATTACATAATGTTTGCTCACAATTTTTTATAACTTGTTCACATAGAGTATGAGACATGTTTTCTCACACCACCATCTTCATTATAATCATTTACTAATCACCACCATCTTCAATCCTCATCACTACCACCACCACTATTACTATCATCATCACTCACCATCATCACCATCTTCATCATCAAATTCATATGCTAATAACCCAACAGTACCAAAACTAACCTAAGGTAAAATTCTAAATAAAATCTCTTACCATTATCAAAACACCATCAATTTTTTCATTACCATTACTGCCAGCAAGGGGGGTGGTCCATTACCAAAGCACCATCAATTTTCTCATTACCATCGGGGGTGGTGAAGAGGGAAGGGAGGTCATTGTAGTTAGTGAATGTGCGGTTATTTGTGAGTGTTTGGGATTTGCAGGTTAGAGAAGGGGTTTGAGTGAATTTGAAGGGTGGTTTACAGTAATATGCACATTTGCTCATTTTTTATATAATTTGCTTATAGTATGATCTACATCTGCTCACAATATGATTCATGTTTGCTCACATATTTTATAAAAGTATCACCATCTTCATCATCGTCAACACTCATCACCACCACTAACACCACCATTAGTGTCATTATCATCATCATCACTCATCATCACTACCATCACCACCACCACCATCTTTACATCATCGCTCAATAATCACCACCAATTTCAACACCCATCACCACCACCACCACCACCATCTTCATCATCATCACTCACCATCACCACCATAACAATGCACCTGCAACAAAATAAAACGCAGTCATGCAACAACAACAACAAACATGGACACGTCGGTGACAGTGGTTGTCGTCGGTGGCGGCTGGTGGTTATCGTCGGTGGATGGTGGTGGTGGGACGAACGCGGCGACGACAGTTGTGTGTCAGAGAAAATGGAAGATTAGAGAGAAAGAGTGGTTGTTGGAGATGGAAGGAGGAAGGGGATGAAAAGAAAAGATTTGGGAGTAAGTATGGGAGTAATATTTTGGGAGTACGTTGGGATTTATTGGTACTAATATTACAATAATGTCCTCTAAATAATTATAAAATAAATTAATCAAATATATAAATTACGAAAAATACTTGTGGTATACTAAAAGTGCTGCCACCCCATCATCCACTCTACAATAAAAAATAAAAAAAGTATACTACAAACACATGCGTAACTTCTTTTCTTTCTTCTTATCCTCTTTTTTTTTTTTTCTTTTTCAACCAACTCAAGCCTACTTTCTCTTCCTTCATTATTAAACCTACCACGTAAGTGTTTTTCCTTTTTCTTCTACCACGTAAGTTTTCTTCTTTTTATTCTTCTTTTCGATTATTCCACGTTTCTTTTTTTTATTTTTTGTTTTCTTCTACTTTATTTTTATTAGGTTTCTTCTCTCTAGTATTTTTTTTATAAAATTGATTTTTGAGAAAAAAATTATATCCTATATGTTGATTTTTCTTTTTTTTTTTCATGTTTAAAATGGTAAAGGTGTTATCTTTAATATTTTTTCAGTGTTTTGAATGTATTTTTTAAGTACGTTTCAGTTGAATTTTTTTTAATTGTTTGATTGAATTTTATTTGTTATTTGATTGGATTTTTTAATCCTCTGTTGTTTTTTCGTGGTTATTAAGCTGATTTTTTTTATTAATAAAGATGTTACCTTTATAGAGAAAATGATATATTTTGTCTATTTTAGTGATAAAGGTGTTACCCTTTGTGATAAAGGTGATATCTTTAGTGATAAAAGAACTTGTTTGAAAAAAAGTTGATGCAGTTGTGCTATTTTTTTCATTTTCATCACGCTTACAGTGATAAAATGGCAAAATTTAGAAATTTTTCGTTGTCTCCCGTGCACATGAAATGTGATTTTTAATTGTTATTGATTGAGTTTTTTTATTGTTTTAGTTGGGTTTATTTTATGTTGTTTGATTGAGTTTTTTCTATCACTAGATTGAGTTTTTTTTTTATGTTTGGTTGTTTTTTAGTGGTTACGAGATTAATTTTTCTTTATTGATAAAAGTTTTATCTTTAGAAAAAAAATACATTTTATCCATTTTAGTGATAAGATGATATCTTAGTGCTAAAGATGCTATCTTAAATGATAAAAATGCTACTTTTGAAAAAAATAAAGTAATACATTTTGTGCTATTTTTTCATTTCATCGTGCTTACAGTAATAAGGGTGATGCTAAATGAATAATACAAAACCAGCCCAATCAGCCAATAAATGAGATTTTGGGCCATAATTACTCAGCCCATTACAATCTCAATGATTATTTTGGCCAAAACCAAAGCCAAAATAGGCTCATTGGCTGTATGAGCTGGTTTTTCATTGTCCACTTAGCATTATTGCAGTAATAAAGTTCTTATATTTAGAAATTTTTCATTGTCTCAAATCCACATGAAATGTGATTTTAACTGTTGTTTGATTGAGTTTTTCTTATTACTTAGCTGAGTTTTTTGTGTTATTTGATTAAGTTTTATTTGTTATTAGTTTAAGTTTTTGTATAAATTTAGTTGTATTTTAGTGGTTGTTAGGTTGATTTTTTATTGGTAAAAGTGTTGTATTTAGGAAAATCTCAAACCAGTTGATGCACTAAGGAAATGAAAGGAGGAAAAAAAAAATCTTCGAGGAAGCAAAAATGGCGGAAGCAAGGAGAAATGGCGTGGGTGGGTAGAGAACGAAGGAAGGGGGGAGAAAATGATAGTTTTGTGTGGGGCAGGGAGTGTATGGGGTAGTGTGCGATTTTTTGGGGGTAGTGTGACAGTTTGCGCGTGTGCACACCATGGAGCCCGAACTGAAAGTGGTGGGGGATAAAATGGGGGATGGACCCACGAAAAAGATTGAAAGAGTGGTTGGGGGAGTGTCAGATATAGTGGTGTGTATATAGCACTACCGTTATATTACATATATTATTTAAATACATTCTAAAATACATATGACTATAATACCCTCTAATTTTTAGTTTCACTCTCTAAACATTTTTTATTAAGTAAAATTTTAACAATTTTATATTTAATTAACTATTTATATATTATAATACATAACATGTTATATATAAATTTTAAATTTTCTTTGATTTTGATAATAAATTATTGAGTGAATAATTACTTTAGTCTTTATATTTTGAATTTAATATCAATATTTTCAGTTTTGATATGAATATAATTATTTAACAAAAATTAAAAATCAATAAATTAATTATATTATTCTTGCAAAAAATAGGATTTGTGTTACAGTGATTATTATTTGTCACGTTCTGTTAGAAAAATCCAAAATTAGGAATAACAGTAACTTGTTAGATGAGTAATTGTGTAATAAAATAATTTAGAGGATTACCTACGGGTGGTAACCCAGATAACCACCTGATATGGGATAACCCACATTACCACTAATATGGATTACTGTGTAATCCATATTACCAATATCTTTATCAAACCAAACGAATCAATCTAGATTACCAGGTGATTTAATTGCAAGATTACTAGTAATCTATCTACATTATCTCATAACAAACGTCCCCTTAAAGGGGCGCATGCACAAGAGCAGTGCTACGGGATTGCTGGGCGTGCGCAAGCACGGTGGGTGATTGATAGATTAAAATTTGTGTTACAGTCTCTTCTATTTGTTAGTTAGAAAATTATAAAATTAATAATAGTACTCTAATTTGTTAGAGGGGTAATGGTGTAATAAAATAAATTAGAATATTACCTAGGAGTGGTAATCCAGATAGCCATTTGATACGGGGTAATCCACATTACCACTTTGGAGGTAATGTGAATTATTGGGTAATCCGTATTACCAATATCTTTGTAAAAACAAACGAATCAATCTGAATTATCAGGTAATTTAATTGCAAGATTACCGATAATCTATCCACATTACCTCGTAAAAAACGCCCCTTTAAGAGTAATGTTTTTTTTACCAACTATTTTCGGTCTCTATATGAACAATTCGTTCATCATTGGATAGTATATGTTTTACCTAAATGAGATTTACTCTCTATTTAAAGACGATTAGCAACATGAAAATTGAAAGAAGTTTCATATATTCTTTTTGGTTAGAAAAGAAGAAGTTTCATATAAAAATTATTTCAGTAAATAATAAATTGATATATGATATCAAAATGGCTTAAAGCCGATGACTATGGCACAACTACTTATGAGTGTGTTTGAAATCATATAAGAAAAATGAATTGATTTCTAAATTAATTTTATTATTTTAAAAGAAATGAATTGATTTGTAATTTTTATAAAATTGATAAATGTGTATTTTTTTAAAAAAAATTTAAGGAAATAATTTAAAATTCAATTCATTTTATTTTATTTTATTTTTATATTTAATTATTCCAAATAAACCCATTATAAATTGTATTTAAGAAGAAAATAATTTTTCTTAAAACACAAAAGACAAAATAATCAAATTAGTCCCTGCAAAACTTCTTATCAGACAAAATGGTTCTTCTAGAATAAAAAGTTTAACGGATTAATTTGAGTACTTCGTAAAATAAGAAAAAAAAAACTTGTGTTGTGTTTCTTTTCTCTTCCTTCACTCAAATCTTTATCAAACATTACCTCCTTTTCCTTCGTCCCTACACTCTAACTTAACAATAATTATATTTATACATACATTTTTCTCTTACATATCCTCTCCACCGGTCCAACCATTTCATTACCATTGGATTTTGATGTGACATCACTCCAACACTTCAATTTTTATCCTCCACCCTTAGATTTAAATGTATATCTATTGTACATACAAAAAAGTATGTACAAATATCATTACTCCTAACTTAATGGCGCTGCACTACTACCCTCAGGCTAGGTTGTGTTATGTGTCATCACCATCGTCTGGGCCATGTCTTGTCAGAGCACCACCATTACGCCGTCTGACGTCAAGAACATTATGAGAAGCTTTCTTGTTGAACCATTGCACTTGTTAAGATTGTTGAGATTAGGGTAGAATATTGGGCATTAAATTAGGATATAATTTGCATTTATTTTGTTTCCTAATTTACTCTCTATCTACTATCAAATCCCTGCAAACTTGATTGTAATATTTCATATCTATTAATATAAATACTTGAGAGCATGGCTGGAGATTATTATGGCTTCTTCGTACTCTTGTTTCTTAACCTAATAACATGGTATGCAAAGCTTGATTTTCCTTGAGGCCTTGTACAACCTTTTCTTTCTTCCTCTTCCATACATATTTTTCACTCTTTGATTTTTTTCCCCAACACCGGTTGTATTGAGATGTTTGAGTGATCCTGCCATCCCCTCCTCCTCATATTTCTTTGCGGCGCAACTTGAAAGTTGTTGTGGGTTGATGTCTTAAGCTGATCCAGAAGGAATCATAAGGGATTGCTATTTATACCTATAACAGTGTCATCCACCCATTTTTCATCCATTTAAAAATCGACAACTTTTATGAAAATGTTGGCAAGTTGTCAATATGTTCATAAAAGTTGCCAACTTTATGAATAGGTGGAAAATAGATGGAAGGATATTGTTGCATGTACAAGTATCATTTTTCAATCACATATGATGTAAGGGACGAGCCATGGGTGTCCCACATTTAAAGGGAGTTAGGACATACTCTATTTTGAGGACGAAAAACAGAACAAAACAACGCAAATAGCATATTTGCTTTAGAGCTATGCTATTAGTACATATAAAACCATCTTCCACCCATTTTCCACCCCTTTGAAAATGTTGGCAACTTTGATGTAAATGTTGGCAAGTTGCCAACATATACATCAAAGTTGTCAACATTTCAAAGGGGTGGAAAATGGGTGGAGGGTACTATTATATTTACATTTAGCATTTTCTTTTGCTTTAACATCCTAATAATTGTTTGGAAAACATGATTTGTAGAACTAAGACTAATAAGTGTGAAAACATTGTATTCGCACACATAAATATATATTTACATGCCAATCCAATCTAACTCATTCATGATCATGATGTAAATAACCTCTGAAGACATACAAACAAAATAAGGTAAAAATACAATACAAATACATAGTCGTAAATATTGCTAGCTTAGCGCATCATTCATACAAAATCCATAAAATGGTAAAACAAATAGAGGGCTCTAAGTACACTCATTGTTGAGTCCAACGGGTGTTCCCACGTCCAAGCTCATCGTCTAAATGGCTAAATGAAATCAGTTTATATAAATTCAATTAATTATGATATTTTATTGTACAATTTAATTATTGACGATAATTATATAATTATTTGAGATTTATTTTACTTGAATTAACATTTAATTAAAGTATGATATGCATAAGATTTTTTTTTTAGATGAATTATTTTCTCTCATGCAAAAAATTACATCATCACATGGATAGCATACATCCTGTAACATGGATAGCACACGTTGAATACAAGTTGGACGTATTTTTGTTGTACGTCAAACATGTAAGCTCCAGAACCCTTCTGAGAGAATTAGACATAATTCTCTTAGAGTTATGAAAGTTTTAATGATAACAAGGTAAGTCATAAGTATAAAAATTTTACTTAAGGTTTTGCTAATATGTGCGCTAAGTGTCTCAGAAAGCTTTAAATTATTGCAATACCATGAGCAAAGACCAAGACAAAACATCAAGTAGCCTCGAGATCAATTGATAAAATCATAGCGCCAAAGATATCAGAAAGGATGTCTCAGAAGCGCAGAAGGTGAAAACATGTTTCTGAGGAAAGAACACTGTCGCCTCAGAAGACCGTGCGACTAGTAGTTCTCAGAAGGGTCTTCCCTCAGAAGGTTCGCCTCAGAAGTCCGTACAACTCTCAGAAAGTTGGACTCAGAAGCAACCAAGTGCCTGGACTCAAGGGAGCGCAAGCAGTCTCAGAAAGCTCGCTACAACTAGCTAAGGAAGTGGGAACACGTGCACTGTGCAGTTCTGAAAAGTTCCTCATTTCGCGCTGACTGTAGCAGGGAGCCGTTCTGAAAAAGACACAGCCACATAAGCAAAGTGAAAGCTTCTAATTTCGCAGCTCTTTGAAGCCTATATATATGAGTTCAATTCCAGAGCAATGTGACGAAACTCTTGCGCTAAAAACTCTTGATTAAACGTGCAAAAACTCTGTTGAATTGAAAATCATTTTGCGAAAACTTAGAACTTTCTCAGAAAGACAATTTTTACGAAATTGTTCTTCTAGCTTTGCAAAATCTTCTAGTTCTGAATTGGTGTAAATTCTTACATTTGTAAGTTAAATCTAGAAGTCTACTAAGGGTCAAATTAAGTTTGTAACTTAATCTTAGTAGTTAGTTTTCGAAGCAAAAACAACTTTCCGAAAAACGCTAAGTCCTTCTTTGTGTGAAGGCAGGTTTAAGTCCTCTGGTGTTTGAGGCAAAGTTCAAAGTCCTTAATTGATTAAGGCAAGGAAGTCCTCGGTTGTGAGGCAAGGAAGTCCTTAAGTGATTAAGGCAAGGAAGTCCTCGGTTGTGAGGCAAGGAAGTCCTTAAGTGATTAAGGCAAGGAAGTCCTCTAGTGTTGGAGGCAAGGAAATCCACTTCGGGTTGTGAAGTGGTGGAAGTCCTTTACTTGGTAAAGGCAGTGTTGTCTGGGAAGGCACTTTAAGAAGAATATCCAAGAACTCTCAACTGAAGGTTGAGGACTGGAGTAGGTTGGTTATAACCGAACCAGTATAAAATTCTTTGTGTTAAGCTTTTCTCCCTTACTCTTTACTTGCATAAATCTTTGAGGAAAACTTTGCCACGATTTTAATTAAGAAGTCTTGTAAAAACTTTATTGATTAAAATCAGAAAGCGTTTAAGAAATTCTAACGTAAAGTCATTTTCTTAAAATTGCTCAGAAAGGAACTTTCTCAGAAAGACTAAGTTCTCAGAAACTTAATCTTCTCAGAAAGTAATTTCCGCTGCAAACTCTTAATTCTATCTTCTGAGTAAAAACAGCTTTCTAAGTAAAAGTTTTAAGAAGTAATTTTTAAAACTTGCACGATTCAACCCCCCCTTCTCGTGCACACATACACTTTCAAAACATTACTGCTAATCTCTAGAGCCAACCTAAATACACTCCACCAATCACCAAACTTTATTCTCCAACACGGTTACCAAGTGGCAGCATAAACATACATATAATCGTGAGTTCGCGACAAAGGGGACAAGGGTGGGGGGGGGGGGAAGGAGATTTGTGGTGTTATTAACTCTAGGTTAGTTGCTTTATGAGACACAAGTGTCATGTGTCAAAAAGCAACCCTAGAAACTACATCCAAATCATTGTGAAACTCCGACATATATTGTGACACCCCGACTTTTCAATTAGGTCTTGGTTAAGGGTAATTAGTAATAATTGACCTTGATTAGGACTTAATTGATTGATATGTCTTTATTATGTTTATGTGTTGTTGGAGAATTACTTGATACATGTGATTTTTTTGATATATGTGCTTTATGAGATTAAATGAACTATTAATGTATGTTATGTGAATTATTTGCGAGTTATATGAGAGGTTATCATATGAGTTTTTGTGCTTTTGGAGTGTTTAGAAGCTGTTTTGGGGCCCAGTAATCGATTACATCGGGTCTGTAATCAATTATGAGTTGTAGATTTTGAATCTGAGTATTTTTGAACTGCTGTAATCGATTACCCAGTGCAGACCTCATTTTTATTTGTGTTTTATTGTGTTTTGGTCCCCCAACCCATCTTTTTAGTATTGCAATGATGCCCCTCCGTCCCAAAACTCTAAGACCCATTATAGATACTATCTTTAAGCATTTCTTCATCATTGTTGCGACCACAATTTCATCTCACACTCAAACTCTTAAGCCATAGCCATTCCACACACCACCATTCTCTCTCAATCCTTCTCCAATCACAAAAGTAACCACATATTCATGATCACCACACCAAACTTTACAAGACTGCCGATTGCTTTTCTTCTCAAAGGATCCATCATTCCATTGCTCCTTTCGTTAGGCACGTGTGGGAAGGAGAGAAGCCAAGAGAAACAAAGAGAAAGGGCATACTAGATTAGTTTTGGATGTCTATAAGGGGGTTCTAGACATGCATGCTTGTATATGTCTACGTGAATTGTATGATTTTTACCGTTTGAATTGTTGAAAACTCATTTTCCTTGTTAGGGTTCATGAAAGAGTTACATTTCACCGAATGATTTTCAAAGAAACTAAGTTTTACGATTGGGTTACGTTTAAAAGTGATTTTTACCGATTGATTTTCAAAGAAACTAAGTTTTATCGATTAGGTTACGTTTAAAGTGATTTTCACTGGTTGATTTTAAAAGAAACTAAGTTTTACCAATTTGGTTATGTTTAAAAGTGATTTTCACCGATTGATTTCCGTATGTCTTTGTTTTCTACCGATTGGAATGACTTGTCTATGACTTATGTATGATATTATGAGATATATGCATGATTATATGTTGATATATGTTATGAATAATGCTAAGACATGATATTATGCTATTATGATGTAAAGTTATGTTATGTGAAAATAATACGTTATGTGAAGATGATGTTATTATGCAATGTCAATGATAAAGATGTTATGTTATGATGTAAAGTTGAAATACACAGTAGCCATCGGCACACAATGAAGTTGTTAAGGGAGGGATGACAACCTCGGCACACAACTTCATTGTTAAAGGAAGGTGAATTACCCCCTCTCCTCAAAAGATTAGGATGAGCTCATGCCTAGGGACCAGTGATGTGGAGGAAATGTTAAAGAGGGTGGGCAAGCCGAAAGATGTTAATGAAAGATAAAGCTAAAGAAAGATAAAGTTAAAGAATTCTATGTTATGTTATGTTACGTTTATTGTATATGCCTATGAGCACTTATACCTGTAATGTTATATGCTTATATAAAATGAGCAAGACGCACTTAGGATAAGAACATTCCGGAGAAAGACATTTTTGAAATTGTACCTGAAATGGACTTTACATATTTCACTATTTTAAAATAAACTTGGGACGACCACCTCTACTGAGTTACTTCCCAGTACTCACCCTATCTTTTTTAGTGGATCACGTGACCTTGGATGCGGAGACTCCTGATGGACGTGAAGAAGGACGCGAATAGAGCTTCCGTTGTTTTTATATGCTTTTCGCTTATTTACATTACTAGCCGACGATATTTATATTAGTAATATATTAAGGTCGGACCATTATTAGCCGACGATATTTATATTAGTAATATATTATACTAAATAATTGTTATTATTAATGTATTTGGGAATAATTGTGATGTATGTCTAAAGTTAGAGTTGTGTTGCATGTACATATTATTATTTACATAACTTTACCTTTAGTTAAGGTCGGACCATTATTAGCCGGCGATATTTATATTAGTAATATATTATACTAAATAATTGTTATTATTCATGTATTTGGGAATAATTGTGGTGTATGTCTAAAGTTAGAGTTGTGTTGCATGTACATATTATTATTTACATAACTTTACCTTTAGTTAAGGTCGGACCATTATTAGCCGGCGATATTTATATTAGTAATATATTATACTAAATAATTGTTATTATTCATGTATTTGAGAATAATTGTGATGTGTGTCTAAAGTTAGAGTTGTGTTGCATGTACATATTATTATTTACATTACTTTACCTTTAGTTAAGGTCGGACCATTATTAGCTGGCGATATTTATATTAGTAATATATTATACTAAATAATTGTTATTATTCATGTATTTGAGAATAATTGTGATGTATGTCTAAAGTTAGAGTTGTGTTGCATGTACATATTATTATTTACATTACTTTACCTTTAGTTAAAGTCGGACCATTATTAGCCAGCGATATTTATATTAGTAATATATTATACTTAATAATTGTTATGATTCATGTATTTGGGAATGATTGTGATGTAGGCTTAAATATCATTTTGGTCCACTAGCTTTATACAAATTCTGATTTTAGTCCACTATCTTTAGATTTGTCACATTTAGTCCACTATCTTTAAAAAATTGTCAATTTTAGTCCATTGTGCTGACGTGGACTTAATGATGCTAATATGTCAGTTGACTTTGCTGACATGGTCATTGACTTTGTTGACGTGGATGTTGACTTGTTGACATGGACGTTAACTTAGCTGACATGGCCATCAACTTTGCTGACGTGTCGGTTGACTTTGCTGACATGGCTATTGACTTTTGCTAACGTGTCCATTGACTTAACAATTGAATAATAGTGGACCAAAAGTGCTCACAGATTGAAAGCTAGTGGACTAAATATGATAAATCTAAAGATGGTGGACCAAAATCAGAATTTATGTGAAGTTAATGGACTAAAATGATATTTAAGTATGTCTAAAGTTAGAGTTGTGTTGCATGTATATATTATATAATATATTGTGTATGATTATATCTAGCGTTTATATATATTGATGTTTTCCCCTATTTTCACGATATTATATTTTCAAAATAAATTCCCACGTATTTTCCACGTATCTCTCTTATATTATAAAACACAGTTAATGACTCTCATATCATGCCACGTATCACTTTTTGAAAACCTACCATTTCGCTTTTTGAAAACCTATCATGATATTATTGTAGGCGAGACAATTAAAATGAAAATCAATAATTTCAATCATAATATTGATTTTATAGCAATTTCATAATCAGAATATGCGAGAATCAATTTTATAGCAATTTATTAGTATGAGAATCAATCAATCATAATATTATTGTAGGTGAGAGACAATAAAGTGCAAATCAATAATATTGATTGGCAAATCATTTTAATGCTAATTAAGTCTATGCCAATCAATTTATTCAGCAATGGTTTGTTTTTGATAATTTGATGTATTCAAAATAAATATGCGAGAATCAAGTATTGTATTTATTACATGGAGTATTGTATTATTATTCTAATTCTAAATGTATTGTATTCAACAATGATTTGTTTTTGATAATTTGATGTATTCAAAATAATATGCGAGAATCAAGTATTGTATTTATTACATGGAGTATTGTATTATTATTCTAAATGTATTGTATTTAGTATAAATATTCTAAATGTCCTATTAGGTTATCACCAAACTATTCATCATTCACTAGAATTACATTGGTACATGGAACTCACAATGTCAACTTTCAATCAAATATTGGAAGAAACTCGGGAAGATGGTTACTGTGTTGGTACGTATATGTCTATTTTACAATAGTATATTTTACAATAGTAGACATGGTGTTACTAATTTAAATATATAAAGAATTACTAAATAATTTTATCCTAATATACAATTTGATTTACAAAAAATGCAGATGTGATAGGTCTTATTACAGCTAAAGATTCAATGAGGACTTTGCCAAGGAATGACAAAACTCTTACCTACATGGACTTGGAGTTGGACAATCTAGAGTTAGTTTTTTCTATTTATTCAAATTTAAATATAGACTAAAGGACAATATTGTATATTTAAGAAGTATTTCATGGAGTTATACACGTGATTGTTGGTATATTATTCACAAATTTCTATTTATTATAAAGGGGTTCCAAACTATAAAGGGGTCCCTCTTCTTTGTTCTGGTGAGTGGTGACAACAGCTTGAACCTATGACTACAAATGAGTCTCTTTTACTTTCTCTTTTTCCTACTATTTTTATTGTTTTTTAAATTAAATATTTTTTTACATTATGATATGAATGACTTTCTTTATTTTTTTAATGTTTTATTTGTTAAAATGTATGAGAAAATTCAACCATTTTTATGGATATTCATTTTTATTTATTTATTTATTATTAAAGATAAAAACTTTCTATTTTTTACTATTTTATTTTTTAAATGAAATAATCTTTTTAGATTCCAACTTGAATACTCCTTTTTTATTTTCAAATAATTTATATTTGAAAATATTTTCATCTTTCTTAGTATTGTAAAATAAGGTTAATGACTCCTGGAGCATGCCATGTGTCAATTCTAAATAAGGAATCTAGAATATGTTTTTTAATGTAATATATTATTATGCTAATTAAGGCTAATCAATCCTAATTAAACTTGCAATCATAATAAATTATTTATTTGTAATAATAAATTAGAATTTCTCTTAGTATTGTAAAATAGGGTTAATGACTTCTAGAGAATGTCACGTGTCACTTCTCAATAAGGAATCTAGAATATGTTTTTTAACGTAATATATTATGATGCTAATCAAGGCTAATCAATCCTAATTAAACTTGCAATCATAATCATGCCACGTGTCAATATATTATTTCTATATGAGCAGGTAATAACATTTTTATGTTCATAATATTACTCTCATCATTATTTATTAATTGAGTTGATAACAATATGGTCTAATCTCGATCTCCAATTTTTTCATAATAAAAATTTTCACCTAAAATATTATAATTTATTTATTTAATTATAAATTATTCAATATAGCTACTTTTATCTATTTCATTTTACTTCAATTAATTTTTAAATATAGGAAGATGTTGCATTTTTTATCAATTTATTGATTCATTAACTTTCAAATGGGAAATGAAAAATATAAATAATGAAAATATCATTTTATTGAATGTTTTTGTTGTTGAAAATGAATAATTATGAATACTTAGTAATTATTAATATAATTAGATATTTTTAATATTTTTTTACTTATGAATAATTATGAACATGAATCAGTAAAGTTTCAATATTTTTGTTGATTGTTGGATGAGAATAATTTTGAATAATTAGTTATTATTAGAAATTGATAATTAGTAATTTTTAATATTTTCTACGATTTCAGTAATTTTAGTGATTGATAATCGGTAAATTATGAACATTTTTATTAGTTGATTATTGAAAGAGAATAAATTTGAATATTATGAATAAGAATTCGAGATTGAAAATAATAATAATTATATGACTGAATAATAATTTGGTGATTTTTAATGATTGATAAAAAGGTGTAGCAATAATCATTTCCTATGTTTCGTATATGTTGATTGAATATACATGATTTCTTTACAAAATAATTAAAAGCTACATATTTGTTTTACGTGATAAGTAGTTCTTAGGCACTTCATCAGGATTCTTTTTCAATTTTATGTGCATTTACTGATATAAGAATAATTTCATTTATGTATTTTTTGTATTTGTAAAATAAATTTTATAAATAATATATTTTCATTTAATTTATTTTTATAAAAATATTTCTATTTCATTAATTATTTAATATTTTAAACATAATATTTTGTATCATCCCGTGCATCGCACGCGTTAAAAGACTAGTAATATTTTAAATGAAAGAATCAAACTATGAAATCACGATGTGACCTTTGATAGTTGGCCTAAGATGACTTAAGCATCCGAGATTACGACATATGATAGAACTTACGTAGGGTGCTAGATACGCGATAACTTAGAATGTTTTATGATGTTTTTTCAATTCAAGGATGATCTTTGCACTTGATCTCTGGTATTTGGTGTTTTTGGCGCAGTTCATGCATGACAATTATCGAAACAATAGACATCAAGAACAAAGGAAAGAAGCGAACCAGAGGAATTTTGTCCAGGGTCGTGCGCCTCGGCGCCCGTAGCAGCTTTAAAATTCATCTCGCGCAAAACCTAGTGCGCCCTGACGCCCTATATGCGCCCAGGCGCGCGTCTGCAGTATTTTGATAGCAAGGACCAATCTACAAATTGACGCGAGGGATTTAATTGCAACGCTTTGGGAGTTGTTTCCAGTATAAATATCAGTGTTAGCTCGACCTAAAACACATCTCTCTCATACATTCTTATACCTAGACACTTGCCTCCATATTATTTTAGGTTTTTACTCATTAGGATTCGTTTACGTTTGAATTTTGCCCTATTTTCCATCCGTTTTCATTTCCGGTTTGTTCCGTTCAACGTTATTCGTCAAGATACTATGATTTTCGTTCATCTTCCTTTACCTCTGACTCAGTTGTAAGTTGAATCTCAGTTTTAATTCAGTAACGTTATTCGTTCTTCATCAACTTAAGTGTTTTTACGTTATTTCGCATTCAATCCTTATTTTACTATTTTTCTCTTAATTGTTTCTGATTTAATTCCATTCATTCATTCATATCTCTTTAAATCAGTTTGTGTTTTTACTTCTCTCCATGAATAACTAAGTTTCTTCGTGATTCAGGAGGGTGTGAGCACAATTGGGATAAATTGAGGCTTTGAACTTCATCCTTGCATAGGTTTTCATCATCAATCCTAACATATTGTAAACACCATATTTTGTCCGGATTTTTATAGGAAAAATAGAAAAAATAGGAAAATAAAAAATAAATATAAAAGAGTGTAATTAGATTAAATTTAATGCAAATCAAACATAATTTCATCAAATCAAATAAAAATTAAATCAAACAAAATCAATCATCACAATCAAACCAAAATAAAAATTAAATCAAATAAAATCAATTAACATCAATCTCACATCAATTACATTAATTACATATATTCTCTGGTCATTGATTTATATAGAATTAGACATCACAGTGAGGAGGAGGACACAACAACAACAACAAAAGCAACAGTAGCATCAACAACGGTGAGAACAGGCAGCAACAAAAGCGGCACCCGTGGCCGGCCACACACCACCACTGTCACGACCCAACTCGCATCCGTGACCGACACATGGGACATCATGTCCCATGTCAGTTTTAACCTGTTATCCACACAACATCAAGCTAAACAGCATCAACCACAACTACTTAACATGCACACATCACATAAAATCCATACATATAATAGGGTTTTTTAAGGTATCATCCCTATATTCATAATACATATAATACTGACATAACATCCTGCTTAACTCAGAATCAACATAATACAACAAGTCTTAATTAGACTACATCACATACACATAACTTAGACAATCCTGTTTGTAGACTTATGGAGCATACTACAGAGACAACAGACAATAATATAACGCCTCTAAACATTGAGGCTCACCAAAGATAAGAGCTTGGAGGAACAGAAGGATTTGCCTCGTGATCTGCACCTGAATCTGAAAATGGTTTGTATGAATGGGTGAGTTATACGCTCAGTGAATAATAGATTAAAAACAGTTTATGCAACAACACCATAATCATATACACCAACAAGTAACCCATCACACAATCACCATACAACATATTCCGCAATTCGCCTTATTTATTATTATTACATGTGTATCTATCATTAGAGATCCCGGGAGCCCAGCCCCTCCTCAGATCTTTAGTCCCGAGAGCCCAGTCCCTCCTCAGACTTCATTAAACTTCGACCCCGGGAGCCCTGCTCCTCCTCAGGCCAAACCAACCAACATTAATTCTTTTAATTGTTATCATTTCATTAATCATATATCGCATTACTTTCAAATCATCACCATAATGACATCATAAACATCCAAGTATTAAGTTTGGGGTAGTGGTGAACGAATGAATTTGAGTAAATAACTTTAAAACATGAAGATTTTGAATTAAAGTCTTGAAAATAGAGTTATAGTACTGCTGTAATCGATTACAGGGGCCTGTAATCGATTACCAGTGTCAAATTTCATCCGGGAAGAAAATTTTCGCAGAATTTTCCAGACTGTAATCGATTACAACTTAGCTGTAATCGATTACAGTAATCGATTACCACTTGTCTGTAATCGATTACAGTAATCGATTACCATATAGCTGTAATCGATTACAGTAATCGATTTCCAGTATGTGTAATCGATTATAGACTTCAAAATTTCGATTTTTAGCGTTTCGACTCGTTGTAATCGATTACCAATTATTCGTGGTAATCGATTACGACGAGCAGCAGAGACGAAAATCTGTAGAAATTTGTCCAAAAATCATCTCCAAATCCATATTTTCACCACAACTCATCCAAATCAAACATAACCAAAATACAAAATCAATCATATGTCAACCAATCTCAGTCCCTATCAACTATCATAGCAAGAAATTCACAATATCAATCAAAATCATACATAAACCATAAATAACCCATTACTCACAAATTACTCCAATGAGCTCCAAGACACCACAGGAGCTAGGATGAGTTACCCGGAGCTTCCCTAGTTGGTTGAGACCCTAGAGAACACATCACAAACCTCAATCTCACAACAAAACAAAAAATCCCAAATATAAACCCTAAACCCCCAAAATCGAGATTGGAGAGAATTTGACATCAATGGAGAAAAAGAAATACTCTACACTTACCCTCAATATACTAGATGATGATTGATAAATTGATTTTGATGATTGATGGGGTTTGGGTGAGAGATTAGAGAGGAGAGAAATGGTGAAGAAGAAGAAGAAGAAATGTGAAATGAGGGGGGAAGGTGGGTTACGGGAGAAGAAAAGAAAAAAAGGGGGAAAGAAAGAGAAAAAGGGAGGTGGGGCCCACTAGGTGTCTTGTCTCCCAGGGATGTATCGTAATCTCTTACTCAAACAAACTCAGACTACCCGAGGTATTACAATCTTCCCCCCTTAAAGAATTCGGACCCCGAATTCAAACACAGAAGGGAAAAGAGATTACGTGAGACATGAAAGAGGTGCAGATACTTATCCCGCATGCCTTCCTCGGGCTCCCACGTAGCCTCTTGACCAGAGTGGTTCCGCCAAACCACCTTCACTGTAGCCACTGCCTTAGAACAGAGTTTCCTCACCTGCCGATCAACGATAGCCACTGGTTCCTCCTCGTAAGCCAAATTTTCATCCAAGGGCAACACTTGATGTTCGATCACATGAGACAGATCAGATAGGTACTTCCTCAACATAGACACATGAAAGACGGTATGGATTGAGGAAATCTCGAGTGGAAGTGCCAAATGATAGGCCACTGCCCCAATCCGATCCAAGATCTCAAAAGGACCAACATACCGAGGACTCAGCTTTCCTTTCTTTCCGAACCTCATAACTCCCTTCATCGGAGATATACAAGAAACACATGATCTCCGACCGAAAACTCCAAATCGCACCTTCGGTTGTTAGCATAGGCCTTCTGCCTACTCTGAGCCGCTTGGAGCCTTTCCCTGATCAACTTCACCTTATCCATGGCGTCCTGTACCAGATCGGGTCCCAATAGAGCAGCTTCACCACTTTCAAACCAACCTATGGGAGATCGACACCTTCTACCGTATAGAGCCTCAAACGGTGCCATACCAATACTGGCCCGGTAGCTATTATTATAAGAAAACTCCACCAACGGAAGGTACGACTCCCATCCATCTCCAAAATCCATCACACAAGCTCGGAGCATATCCTCCAAAATCTGAATGGTCCTCTCTGACTGGCCATCGGTCTGAGGGTGAAAAGCTGTGCTGAAGTTAAGACGAGTTCCCAAGGCTTATTGAAAGGATCGCCAAAACCGGGAGGTGAACTGAGTTCTCTGTCGGAGATAATGGAGACCGAAACACCATGTAGTCGTACAATGACCTCGATATACAACTGAGCATAACGAGGCGCTCCGTATGTCTTAACCGGGATGAAGTGGGCCGACTTGGCCAGTCGATCCACAATCACCCATATGGAGTCGAAGCCTCGAAAACTGCGAGGTAGCCCTGTCACAAAATCCACGGTGATCCTCTCCCACTTCCATGTCGGTATCTCTATTGGTTGCAACAACCCTGCTGGTCTCTGATGTTCCGCCTTCACTTGCTGACACACCAGACAACGAGAAACAAAGTCCGCTACATCCTGTTTCATACCTTCCCACCAAAACAACTGCTTCAGATCTTGGTACATCTTTGTACAACCTGGGTGGATGGAATACTTGGAGTTATGGGCTTCCTCCAGAATAAGCCTCCTTAGATTACCCACATCCGGAACACACAAACGTTGCCCACAACGTAGCACTCCCTCCGAGTCTAAAGGGAGCGTCGAATTCTTCCCTTCACTAACCTTCGTCACCAGCTCCACAAGTCTCGGGTCTTCCCGCTGCACAGATTTGATCTGATCCACTAATGTAGACTGAGCCCGCACATGAGCCAAGAGTACTCCGGATCTTCCCAGCTCAAAATGCATACCCTCAGCTTCCAAATGGTGAATCTCCTCCACTAACGGCCTCTTTACGGGAGCAATATGGGCCAAGCTACCCATAGACTTCCTACTCAGCGCATCGACAACAACATTCGCCTTCCCTGGGTGATACAGAATGGTGCAATCATAGTCCTTGAGCAACTCCATCCATCTCCTCTGCCTCAGATTAAGGTCTCTTTGCTGAAAGATATACTTCAAGCTCTTGTGGTCGGTGTAGATCTCACACGTCTCTCCGTAGAGATAGTGTCTCCAGATCTTAAGAGCGAAAACGACCGCGGCCATCTCCAAATCATGGGTAGGGTAGTTCTGCTCGTGCCTCTTCAACTTCCTTGACGCGTAAGCAATAACTCTTCCATGCTGCATCAAAACACAACCAAGCCCAATCCGAGAGGCATCGCAGTACACTGAATACCCTCCTGACTCCGAAGGCAAAACCAAAACAGGAGCGGTGGTCAAGGACTCCTTTAGCCTCTGGAAACTTTCCTCACACGCTTCCGATCACTAGAAAGGTACACTCTTCTGGGTTAACTGGGTGAGGGGGGATGCTATCCTTGAGAAATCCTTAACAAATCTCCGATAGTAACCAGCAAGACCCAAGAAACTACGGATCTCGATCACCGTCGTAGGCCTCGGCCACTTCTGAACTGCCTCGACTTTCTTCGGATCCACCATGATCCTGTCCTTAGATACCACATGCCCGAGAAAAGTCACTCGGTCTAGCCAAAACTCACACTTGGAGTACTTGGCATAAAGACTGTGATCTCTCAACGTCTGCAACACAATAACCCTAAGATGATGCTCATGATCCTCTGCATTCTTGGAGTAAACTAGGATGTCATCAATGAAGACGATGACGAATCGGTCCAGGAACGACTTAAACACCTGATTCATAAGATCCATGAAAGCTACCGGGGCATTGGTCAACCCAAAGGACATCACAAGGAACTCGAAATGTCCATACTGGGTGTGAAAAGCTATCTTCGGAACGTCTCCCTCTTTGATCTTCAACTGGTGGTATCCACACCTCAAGTCAATCTTCGAGAAGCAACAAGCACCTTGGAGCTGATCAAACAGATCATCGATCCTAGGAAGAGGGTACTTGTTACGGACCGTCATCTTATTAAGCTGTCGGTAATCCACGCAAAGCCTCATAGACCCATCATTCTTTTTGACAAAAAGAACCGGAGCACCCCAAGGTGAAGTGCTCGGACGGATAAATCCCTTATCCAAAAGGTCCCTCAACTGGTCCTTCAACTCATTCAACTCTTTCGGAGTCATACGGTAAGGGGGAATAGAAACAGGTTGAGCTTTAGGGGTTAAGTCAATCCCGAACTCTATCTCCCTATCCGGTGGCATCCCTGGTAAGTCCTCTGGGAAGACATCTGGAAACTCGCTCACAATCGGAACTTGATCCACATCTGGCACTCTAGCCTCCACATCCACAACTGATGCAAGAAAACCTTGGTTCCCATGATCCATCAACTTCATGGCACTCAAGGCTGATATCAAAGAAGCGGGGGTCACACATCGATCCCCTTGGAACTCAAAGGTTGAACCATCGGGGAGGACAAATCGGACCAACTTAGCGTAGCAATCCATAGAGGCGTGACAGGAAGCTAGCCAATCCATGCCTAGGATTACATCAAAATCCACCATCTCAAGAAGCACTAAGTCGGCCAAAGTGTCCATCCCGTTCACCGAGACCACACACGACTTACAAACCAACCGAACCATGAGGGGTCTCCCACCGGAGTACTAACCCAAAAAGGATCCTCCAACGCTGTGGGTTGCTCGCCAAAACGAGAAGCAAAGAACGGGGACATATATGAATGTGTAGAGCCCGGATCAAACAACACATAAGCCTCAGAAGAGCCAACTTTCAAAATACCTGCCACAACCGTGTTCGACGCCTGAGCATCCTGACGAGTCAAAGCAAAAACCCTCGGCTGAGCTCTTCCTCCTCCACCTTGACCTCTACCTCTGTTTCCTCTAGCTGCACCTCGACCTCCTTGCCCGGAAGAACTACCGGGAGACATAGCTGAATGAGATGGTGTGGGCAAGATGGGTGCCTGATGCCCAGCAGCTTCCCCAGCAAGGCGAGGACAATCTTTGATAAAATGCCCTGCTTGTCCGCATCCATAGCATACATTCTGATTCGGGCGACACGCACCATGGTGGAATCTCCCACACTGTTTGCAAAGAGGGTGCTGAGGACCTTGGGGTCCAGACCACTGTGTGTTTGACTGGGAAGTACTAGCACTACTTGCTTGGGGCCTCATTCCAGATATGGCCCTGGGGGCGGATCCTGAGGAGTTGGAACCACTCCCAAGAGCAAACCTCTACTACTGATAACCTTGGGACCCACCAGAACTGGATCCTCCGGAGAACTGCCCTGTAGTCTTCTTTTTCTTCTCAAATCCCCTATTCGGCTTGTCTTCCTCCCTTGAGCTTTCAATGCCCACAGCTGTATCCATCACCTGAGAGAAAGACTTCCTCCCTATCTCATTATGCAGAATGGAACGCATCGGTTCCCTGAGCCCCTTCTCAAACATTCTCATTTTTCTATCCTCAGTGGTGATCTCATGCGGCACATATCGACATAATCGAGTAAATTATGTAGCATACTCGACTACGGACATGCCCGGAGTCTGCTTCAGCTTGAGGAATTGCTCCACCAAGAGCTCCCTTCGGTTCTCAGAAAAGAATCTTGCTCTGAAAGCTTCAGTGAACTCCTCCCATACTGGTGGTGGCCTTCTCATGTTTGCCCTTTCAACCAACCAAGTCTCATACCAGTGAACAACAGTTCCTTGAAGGGTGTAGGTCACCAGATCTACGACCCTTACATCATGGCATCGAAGGGCACGCAGAGCTCTAGTGGCCCGATCCAAGAAATCCTCTAGGTCTTCCTCCATGGACTCCCGAAAAAGTCGGTGGGTTCAGCCTCAGATATGCCTCCAGCGTCACCTCATGAGTACCAAAAACCTGAGGCCTTGCTCTAGGTGGTTCGTAGTCCATGTTCGGAGGAACCTCTTCCCTCCTCTGGTTCTGATTCTGCATCATCTGAATCAAGGTGTTGAGAGCTTGGCGAACCCCTTGCATCTCAGCACCGTAGTTAGGCTCCGCACCACCTCCAACGGGCTCATCATCCCCCTGCACAGGAGGGGGGTCCCTTGTGGTACGAGGCTGTCCCCGTCTTCGGGTACCCTGCTTAGGCGGCATGGTCAACCGAGAGCGGCTACACAAACAACAATCATTTAGAGACATAACAGAGAAAACATCCCCGATTCAAAAAGGGATTAGCATTCAAGAAATTAACTTAGACAACAACACCCTAAAATGCCTTCACTAGAATCACAATTTGTGAAAATGGGTCGGCAACCATTTACACTATTGTCATCCTACTGAAGAACAATTGCTCCATAAGTTACAAAACTCAACCTGTCTCTGATACCAACTTTGTCACGACCCAACTCGGATTCGTGACCGGCACATGGGACACCATGTCCCATGTCAGTCTTAACATGTTATCCACACAACATCAAGCTAAACAGCAGCAACCACAACTACTTAACATGCACACATCACATAAAATCCATACATATAATAGGGTTTCTTAAGGTATCATCCCTAAATTCATAATACATATAATACTGACATAACATCCTGCTTAACTCAAAATCAACATAATACAACAAGTCTTAATTAGACTACATCACATACACATAACTTAGACAATCCTGTTTGTAGACTTATGGAGCATAGTACAGAGACAACAAACAATAACATAACGCCTCTAAACATTGAGGCTCACAAAAGCTAAGAGCTTGGAGGAACGGAAGGATTCGCCTCCTGATCTGCACCTGAATCTGAAAATGGTTTGTATGAATGGGTGAGTCATACGCTCAGTGAATAATAGATTAAAAACAGTTTATGCAACAACACCATAATCATATACACCAACAAGTAACCCATCACACAATCACCATACAACATATTCCGCAATTCGCCTTATTTATTATTATTACATGTGTATTTATCATTCGAGATCCCGGGAGCCCAACCCTTCCTCAGATCTTTAGTCCCTGGAGCCCAGCCCCTCCTCAGACTTCATTAAACTTCAACCTTGGGAGCCCCGCCCCTCCTCAGGCCAAACCAACCAACATTAATTCTTTTAATTGTTATCATTTCATAATCATATATCGCATTACTTTCAAATCATCACCATAATGACATCATAAACATCCAAGTATTAAGTTTGGGGTAGTGGTGAACGAATGAATTTGAGTAAATAACTTTAAAACATGAAGATTTGGAGTTAAAGTCTTGAAAATAGAGTTTTAGTACTGCTGTAATCGATTACAGGCCGTAATCGATTACAAGGGCCTGTAATCGATTACAGGGGCCTGTAATCGATTACCAGTGTCAAATTTCATCAGGGAAGAAAATTTTCGCAAAATTTTCCTAGACTGTAATCGATTACCACTTGTCTGTAATCGATTACAGTAATCGATTACCATATAGCTGTAATCGATTACAGTAATCGATTACCAGTATGTGTAATCGATTACAGACTTCAAAATTTCGATTTTTAGCATTTCGAGTTGTTGTAATCGATTACAAATTCGTGGTAATCGATTACGACGAGCAGCAGAGACGAAAATCTGCAGAAATTTGTCCAAAAATCATCTCCAAATCCACATTTTCACCACAACCCATCCAAATCAAACATAACCAACATACAAAATCAATCATATGTCAACCAATTTTAGTGCCTATCAACTATCATAGCAAGAAATTCACAATATCAATCAAAATCATACATAAACCATAAATAATCCATTACTCACAAATTACTTCAATGAGCTCCAAGACACCACCCGGAGCTTCCCTAGTTGGTTGAGACCCTAGAGAACACATCACAAACCTCAATCTCACAACAAAACCAAAAATCCCAAATATAAACCCTAAACCCCCAAAATCGAGATTGGAGAGAATTAGACATCAATGGAGAAAAAGAAATACTCTACAGTTACCCTCAATATACTAGATGATGATTGATAAATTGATTTTGATAATTGATGGGGTTTGGGTGAGAGATTAGAGAGGAGAGAAATGGTGAAGAAGAAGAAGAAGAAATGTGAAATGAGGGGGGAAGGTGGGGTTACAGGAGAAGAAAAGAAAAAAGGGGGGAAGGAAAGAAAAAAGGGGAGGTGGGGCCCACTAGGTGTCCTGTCTCCCCGGGATGTATCGTAATCTGTTACTCAAACAAACTCAGACTACCTGAGGTATTACAACCACCACAAGCCACCTTCACCGGTCATCATCATCAAACAAAGATCAGAACAGGGAGCCATTCATCCGAGCAGCGGCAACTCACAAGTCGCGCCCTCCGCCCGCGACGACAGCAGCACCAGCCATCGAAGGCGCACCAGTGACAAAGAAGCCGCCTGATAGGATGCGAAATTCTGTGCATTCTTTATCCATATATGTCCATCTTGCATCCTTTATTGCATTAATAATAATTGTTTGCTTTGTTTTTGCATATTTTCACTTTCTTGGTTGGTGTGGAAATTTTACATCTTTTTTAGGCTTGTTAGTGGCACCTTGGTCTTGTTATCTTTTGATGCACTCTTGGGTAGTGTTTTGTGATTTCAGGAGTCTAGGCCGGAGCTACTTCGAGTCTTGGGAGCATTGAGAGCGTTGGAGCGAAGGAGCGGACGCATTGGCAAGTCGGAGAAAGCAACTTAATATTGAAAATGTTGTGTTGGTCGCTAGCCACCACTTTTTGGTCGCTAGCCACCAAGTCCTGACAGCATCATCAAATTTTGCATAATTTTGCAAATTGGTCCCTCTAGCTTTGTATTAATGAAACTTTTGTAATTTTGCTGAGACACTTTTACACACCTTTTCTTTAGTCTTAGTTTAGGTTATTTTATTAGGGAATTCTAGAGAGAGAAGCTCTCCCTTCTCTCTAGAATTTCTCTCTATTTCTACACACTTTGTTCTTACTATTTTCACACAATTCTCCAAGTTCAATTTAATTTCCATTTTCATTTTCATCTTTGCTATTGCTTTAATTTCTTGTTTCTTACTTGCTTTAATTATGGTTGAGTAGTTTCTTGGTCCTTGGTGTTGGGTAATGCTAAGATCATATTTTCTCTTGAAACCCATTACTTGTCTCTTGCTCTAGCTTCCTTGTTTCTTGGTTCCAAATGCAATTGATGTTAGTTTGTGTGGATTCATACTTGCTAATTTTAATTGTATATCTTGAATGCATTTTAGTTTCTTGATTGAGAGATTATTGTGTATTTGAGTGTTTTTGGGTGTTGAATGAGGATTATCATTTGATACCCATTAGCTAGGAGATTAGGAATAATTCTTGATTGAGAATTGTACTTACATGTGTCTAAGTTAGTTTTGCTAATTTGGTTTGGATTCAAGTCTTTTTGGTAGAGCAATTTCTATGCATGTGTAAGTTGCTTGCAAGGTGTTTGATAAAATGCTTAAGTGGGTTTAGGATGGGGAAATTATGGTTTGATGCATGTCCCAACACCAAGACTCTTTTACATTGTTGTTTCCTTTTAATTTCATAGCTTTATTTACTTCTTACACAATCCCAACATTACATATACTATACATATTAGATCAATGAGATAAGCCTCTTTGAGAGACGACTTGGGTTGACTAGCTATACTACTATAGTTATTCAATTCAATCCCTTTTTCTTGGGAAAACTCTTTTTGTTCTTTAAATTCTAAATTGATTGTAGTTAAAAGAATTAACGGCGCTTTTAGCTAACATCACTGCCTCTCTCTCTCCGGTTTCGCGACAGTGTTTTCTTTCTCTCTCTTTCCCTTCCGCAACCCTCGACCTTTCTCTCTCCCCGACATCTCCGCTCTGCCTCGCACCCACGAATCCAGCCACAAAAGGCGCCGCGACAGCAACTTTGAAAGCATCCGCCAAAGCATGCTCCTTCCCGTGTCACGATCGCCGTCCGCTCTCCCTCGCAGCCGCACGACAGCAGCATCCCTCCGCAGGTTCCATTCACCCGTCGCGCCGGTGCCGCTGCCACGTTCGCGCTTGTCGCACCCCTAGCCGTGCCGCCCGTGTCCAGCCGCCCTCGCTCGGGTTCACCTCCGTCCATCGCCTCTCCTGGAACAGGTAATAACAGTACTATTAAAGTTTTAGAAGCTGAAAAAATCAGAGAACATAAAGAAAAGGGCTTTGCTTTTATTCATATAGGATTAATTCAAGTAGCAGCTAAACCAAATTTTAAATTAGGAGTAAGTACCCCGATATTAATAATGTTAAAAGACATCAGATTTAAGAAATTTAAAGAGTCCCTAATTGCTTTATTAGAAAGTAATTGCCATGATGGGCCTGTATTCTTTAATTGTTTCCCAAATTTTTCTATGAGTGTAAATAAAGACTATACGCCCGATGTATTAGATTATATATAAAAGTACCAAATGAAGTAATAGATGGAAAATATGATCCCTTTGAGATAATATATAGAATTTATTATAAGGTAACTAAAGTAAATTACAATTTTAGAGCTATTAGGGAAACACCTAGAAATGAAACTGTATTAATACAAGTAAATCTAAAAAGAAGTACGGTACAAGTTCCTCAAATATTAAGACATGAAGAAGTAATGAAAAATATACCAGAAGAATGGTTATCAGAAGAAATATTAGAACATGAAAAAGAAGAAAGCACCCAGGTTAGAGAAATAATAGAAGAAGGAAATAATGTGAGGTTAAGGATGAATAGGTCAACATCTTTTAAAATAAGAGAGCCTCATAATTATAGGGCAGAATCTGCAAGACATTCAGTGGATGGATCTACTATAAATATTGACATAACAGGAATAGATAATAGTAGACCTAGAGTAGCAACTCCTATATATGAAGAAAGTATCATTTTTTCTCCAACCTCTTCTCAAGTACTAAATATTCTAGAAAAAGAAGATTTTGAAATAGATAAAAAATGGATACGAGAAGATTTTGAAGCTAAATATAATAAATCTTTAAGAGAGTGGTATTTTACTACTTTTAGTAAAAAAGAAACATCAGTGATTAGAGAAATTTATTATCAATATATGATAGATAATAGGATCAATTTATATTTCTTTGATTGGTTAAAAAATTATTATGAGACAAAGGAAGGGGAAATTTTACCCCTTATTAAAGAATTCTCAGTTTGGAAAACTATTGCTGGAAAAATAATAGAATCAGAATATCCATCAAATGAACCAATAAAAGTACAATTATCTGATAAGGTTGAAATAGAGGCCGCACCTTTTAAAGACACAACCTTTGAGGGAAATATAGAAAAGAAAGACATAAAAAAATTGCATCAACAATTAAATTATTCTAATATTGTATTAGAAAGTATGAGCAAGCAATTAAGTAGAATAGAAAATCAGAAGGATGAGGGGAGTTCAAGTAGGAATAGTCAAACAATAGTTAAGAATATAGAGAAACCCATCTATAAAATTAATAGTATACCAGAAATTTTTAAATTTAATAAAACAGCCATAGAAGTAGATTTAGAAGAATTAAAAGGAAGAGTAGAAAAATTGTCCTTAGGAAAACATGAAGTTAATACATTAGAGGTAGAAAAAATGAATTTTAAAAGTAATAATAACTATCCTAAATTAAGAAAGTATTACTCTAGACCAACCCCTGCATATATTAGTTTTGAAGAGAGAAGCCATTTAGTGCAAAATACTTTTACTGGAACCGATATTGCTAAATGGAATTTAGATGGTATAAGTGAACAAGCCATATTAGATTTCACGTGTCAGATGACCATGGCGACAACTGCTTATAAAACTAAAGGATTATCATATAAAAACGCAGCAATAACAATAACCCAAGGATTTACGAGACAATTAAAAGGATGGTGGGATAACTTCTTATCTCCACAAGAAAAGGCCTTTATATTAGATAGTGTTAAAACCGAAAACAATGAACCTGATGCAACTTCAAGCCTAATCTTTACTATGATTAAAAACTAGTCTATAACCCGTGCGATGCACGGAATTGTTAATAATAAAGAAAATATTTAATTTATTTATACAAAATAGAATTTTAAATTGTTTAAAAGAATAAAAATAACATATTGTTAGATTAATTATATAGCCCAATAAAAATTATAAACATCAAGTTACAACAAAGTTATAAACAAATTATGATAATTGTACGAATCATATATCATGATATGCATTTTTAGATAAACAATATAAATGAAATATAATCATATTTGATTATGAAATTCTATAAATTAATTATGAATTGTTCATTTAAAAAAAAAGATGATATGATTTATTAAAAAATTAATTTCGACTCACTATGTCTATAAGATTTGTTTTGATTTGATCTTATTATTTGATATTATTTATATTTATCAAAATTTGATATTCTTATTACAAGTAATCTTTTATCGATTATTTGATATTACAAATAATAACAAATAATATCATTTAATATGAATGATTATTGGATATCAAATAATATCAAATCATTCATATTAAATAATATCAAATCATTCATATTAAATTTTGATATCATTTGTAATCATATTAAATTTTGATATTACAAAATTTGATATTATTTGTAATCATATTATTTGATATCCAATAATCTTTTGTAATCTTTTATAATCAATAATATCCAATAATGCTAATAATCTCAAATCAAATATTATTTGTGATAAATAATATCCAATAATCTCAAATCATATTATTTGTAATCATATTATTTGATATCAAATCTCAATCTTTTATCAAATAATCTCAATAAGAACTTTATATTCTTATTACAAATAATCTCAAATCAAAATTTAATATGAATGATTTGATATTATTTGATATTATTTGTAATATCAAAATTCTTGATATTATTTGATATTATTTAATATGAATGATTTGATCTTAAATTTAAAATAAAAAAAATTAAAAAATGAATCTAGAAAAATAAACATATTATACTCTCTAATAAATTTATTTAATCTGAGTCATGATGCTAATAATTTTAATTGATTATAAATTTTATTACAAATAATATATTCTTTTATCAAATAATCTCAATAAGATCTGTTTTAATTTTTTAAGTACTAATCAATTTGATTTGTAGAAAAAAATCAAGTTATTACATCAAATTCATGAATAGTTTTAAAGTAGCTAGATTAGACAAATATGATTATTGAAAGTAGAAAACGAACAATAATAGTAAGAAATTTATGAAACATAATTTTTTAAGGAGAATATTTTTACTTGATATGATATCCAATTTCGTTAAAAACTATAATCTTAAATAAATGTTTCCTTAAAAATTTAAATATTTGAATTGATATGTGTCTCTAATTACATTAACTTTTCAAAAAATAGAAAACTAACATGTATCTCTAAAATAATTATTATGAAAATATTTTCAAATATTTATTATTATATTAATTTAATAATTTGAAATAATATTCTAATATAAATATTACAAAAAAAAAACTAACAAAACTACAACCTAAAAATTGATTTTATTGAATAAATATAGGAAAAAATACAAATTAAAAAAATCGAGAGGTAGTGAAAAAAAATTAATTAAAATTCTTGGAATGGAATGAGATAATATTTCCTTAATAAAATTTTAAAAAATAATCACAATCTTTTAAATAGGTATGTACTTATCTAATTTTTATTAATAGAATAAATTAAAAACATTCATGAAAATATATGTATAGCTTCCAATATAAACATGTTGTTTAGAAAAATAAATTGGTTTATTTTAAAACAATATAAAATAATTAAATTTTACTCAAAATAAAAATGTTAATTGATATATGTAATAGTTATTAGTAAACAAAATGTTTTTACCTTTCATAAAAAATAAAAAATATATACCTATAAAAAAGTTGACAATTTTTTCTCTTTATTTGCAACATAATTAAAAATAAAAAAGGAGTATTCAAGTTGGAATCTAAAAATATTATTTTATTTAAAAAATAAAATAGTAAAAAATAGAAAGTTTTTATCTTTAAACAAACAAAAACGAATACTCATAAAAAATTTGGTTGAACTTTCTCATCATCATTCCTTTCAACAAATTAAATATTAAAAAATAAAGAAAGGCATTCATATCATAATTAAAAAAAATATTTATTTGAAAAATATAATAAAATAATAGAAAAAAAGTAAAATATCAAGAGACCATTTTATAGCCATAGGTCAAGCCGTTGTCACCACCCACCATAATAAAGAAGAGGAAAAATTAAAGTTCTTGAACAAAATAATAGAATCAGAAAGAATGATAAATAGAAATTGATTATAAAAATAAATGAAAATATAAAGGATGAGAATGACAAAGATATAAAACAAATTGTAAAACATACATAAAAAAGAAGAAAATAAGATAATAAAAGATAAAAATAAAGAAAAAATAAAAGAAAAAAAACAAAATAAAAAGAAAAGAGAAAAAATGGAGGAGAAAAATTGAAAGTTGAATGAGGCAAGAAAAATAATAAAAAAAAGAAAAAAAGAGGTAGAAGAAAAAAGAATAAATTGTGATACCTCGTATCATAGTGTCCCTTAAAAGAAGAAGAAGACTAAACTTGATATGAAGTCAAGATTCTAAATTTGATATGAAGTCAGGATTCACATCTTCTTCTTTTATTAATATTTGATAAAATCCTGACTTCATATCAAATTTAGAAAATATAGTAGCCTGGTTTAGTCTTTTGATTAAATCATTTTTATAAGCTAAAGGATATCTAATCCATTTTAATACTTTATTTAAAGGCTTGTAGTTAATTACTAACCTTAGAGCTCCTCTTTCTATTTCAGAAGCTTTCATAACATAAAATCCAGAACAACTCCATGGTGATTTTGAAGGGCTTATTAATCTTTTATCTAAATATTCTTGTATCTCTTGTTTACAATATTTTAAATATTCTTCATTCATTTGTATGAGTTTGGCTTTTGTAGGAATACTTTTTTCACCGAATCCTTCTTCATAAGGTAAAGATACTTCATGCTTTTTCCTATGATGAAAGACCATAGGATTAGTGTCACATATTTCTTTTTCAATTTTATTTCCAATTTCTCTTATAGTTTTTTTTTAATTTTGGAGTTTGTAACTGTTCTTCTGTTCTTTTATATTGTGTCTCCTTATTTAACATTTTAATCTGGTTTTGTTTTCTTTCAATGGTACTTATAGTAGTAATTGAAGCTTCCTGTAATAAATTTAACTCTTTTATTCTAGGTGGTTGTAGAAATTCAAAAATTATTGGGTGTTCCGGTATCTTATTAAATACTATTCCTTGGCTAGTTACTTCGAAAGGATACAACAAAGTAAAGAAAGGATTCCCTAGGATGACTTGATTACTTATTTCAGGCATTAATACAAATGAAGTTGTAAAACATACCTTTTCTTTACAAATTTTTGCGTTTGATAATTTATAAGTCATCTTCATTCTTGATTGGCTAGCATTGAGAATTTTTTCGTTAGATTTTTCATAATACTTTGTAGGAATTATTCATTCTTGTATACAATTTACATCAGCTCCTGAGTCCATTAATGCTACCATATCGAATTTTTCTTCTTTGACTATTAAAGTAACTTTGCACCACCATTTGTTTAAATTATCTATTTTTTATAAATTACTTTTTGTACCATTATTTAAGAAATTTGTATTTATGAATTATGACCTTATGTGAACTTATGATATATGTATTGTAATGATTTTAGGTATTTATTAATTTTTAAAATGAAATGCTGATTTTTATTTAATTTTATATAAAAAATGAATTTTAAGCGGGATATTATCCCGTCATCCCACCATCTCGTTATAAAACGGGACGGGATGAGATTTTCATCCCTTTTACAAAAACGGGACATCCCGTCCCGTTCCATTTTTATTATATCCCGTCACGGGATGTCCCGTTTTGTCCCGTCCCGTCCCGTTTGCCATCCCTACTTAGAACTGAATTTGTACTTTAGTTAGAACGGGTTAGTCGATAGAACTAACATTTTTTTTTTGAGTAAACCCCCAAGTTGGTCCCTGACAATTTTCGCGGTGGACAAGGTAGTCCCTGACATTGAGAAATTGACAAGTTAGTCCCTGACAATTTCAATTTTCGGACAACCGTTAGTCCCTAAACGGCTTCCATTAGTTCGAGGGACCAATATGACTTATTTATTAATTGTTAGGGACTAATAAAATATATTGAATAAGAATGAATCCTTTAAATTATGATATGAACATTGACTCATATTCATTCTAATTATGTATTAATTCCAAACTACATATAACTACTCCGATAAATATTAAGTCTCTATTTGGATGTATTATTATCAAAAGACAAATATGTTGGGTAATTTTTCAATTGAAGAAGTAACAACATTTTATTACTTTGCTGTAGAAAAAAATTAAATTGCATGCACCATAAAATCAACTATAATTACGATTGCATTTCAGTGATGTACAAATTCAACAATAAAAAATATTAGATAAATGCTTTTATGTACACCATAAAATCAGTCACCATTAGCCATCATATATAATAATTCAACATTTTAAAATTAGTAATTCAATTTTTAAAATATTGGATTAATGTTTAATAATAAAAGTTAGATTATTAGTTTCAAAATATTAAATTATTACACACATGATAACTAATTTTATGATATACATATAACATTACTACTCAAAATATTATTGTATATATGTATCAATAATACCTCTCTTCGACTATATATATATATATATATATATTGCTAGAATCAAGTAATCAACCGTGATAGTTACCGACAAATAATTGTATGCATGTAATTATTTTCTATAGCAAAGTAATAAAATGTTACTTCTTCAATTGAAAAATTACCCAACATATTTGTCTTTTGATAGTAATACATCCAAATAGAGACTTAATATTTACCGGAATAGTTATATGTAGCTTGGAATTAATATATAATTAGAATGAATATGAGTCAATTTTCATATCATAATTTAAAGGATTCATTCTTATTAAATTTCTTTTATTAGTCCCTAACAATTAATAAATAAGCCATATTGGTCCCTCGAACTAACAGAAGCCGTTTAGGGACTAACGGTTGTCCGAAAATTGAAATTATCATGGACTAACTTGTCAATTTCTCAATATCAGGGACTACTTTGTCCACTGTCAAAGACCAACTTGGGGTTTACTCTTTTTTTTTTTTAATGTTTTTTTATTTAGATTTACGATGTGTTCTTGCAACTCGATGTTGGATTCTTTTGCAGAAAACATTACTCGATTTATACTTTGCTATATCATTTTTGTTCAAAATAGGGCTATGTACATGCTTTTTCTCTTTTCAATGTAATTGGGTTACTTTTTTGTTTTTTTCAATTTTTGTCCCGATAATGTGAAAAAATTTCCTTTGTCCCGGTCCCTTACCCGTGCCCTATGTTATTTGAATTTCTTTTTTTTTTTTGGTGATTGATTGATTCGTGACAAGGTTTATTCATCCATTCAGGTGACCAGAGTTGAATTCTCACAATGGCGGTAAGTTACTATTATTGTTGTTAGCCTCTTTTCTCTTTTCTCAATTAACTCATTCGAGAATTTCCTTATGATTGTGAATGCGTTGGTGAATGCTACAGATCGATAGAATTTTTAAAGATGATGCCAGCGAAGAGAAAGGAGAGCGGGCCAGAATGGTGAGCATGTTTATGAATTAGTGCTTTTTATCGTAGCTAGTTAAGAACTTGTGGTCTGCATTAGCAAATGTTACCGTGCATTCTCTTTCATGCGTGGTTGTCTTGGGGAAGTTGGTTAACTCTAATGATATGCTTTCAATGTATGGTTTGGATCTGTGCAGGCATCTTTTGTTGGAGCAATGGCCATTGCTGACTTGGTGAAGACCACCTTAGGGCCAAAGGGAATGGTAAAATCCCCTCTTCCTTAATTAACTGTGTTGATAAATGAGTTTGTTTTCTTCTAGTAGTTGTAACTAATGTATATATCTTGTGTGTGATAACTGCAGGATAAAATTTTGCAGTCAACAGGCAGAGGACGTGAAGTTACTGTAACCAATGATGGTGCTACAATCTTGAAGTCCCTCCATATTGATAACCCAGCTGCTAAAGTTCTTGTCGGTATCCTTATCATATGTTTAATCTTGTGGTAGTTACAGCTTAGGAACTGTTGAGTGCTATACGATTTGGGGGTAGAGCTAATATGAATAGCCTGTATGGGTTTTTCAAATGGCTTGAAAGTTGAAACTGAAATCAATAACTCTTTTTGTGGTGGTAAACTCATAATAAATTGAGTTTTGAATTTTCTTACTAGGTGCTCTGTTTAAAATCCATAAAAAAAATAGAGAGCTTGATTAATCTGCAAGTAGGCATCCAGATCTTTCCTTGGGCTATATCTTGGTTTAGGGTAGTCTTCAAATTGAAAACAAGTTGTAGGCTTTGTCGTCAAATGTTCCACCATCAGTAGAGAATACCTTGGATATTATTATTCTACTATTGTGCAGAACTTTTCTAATTTTAGCAAAGGGTGATTTGTCGTATGCTAAATATTTATCTTCGAAGGGGCAATCATTTGGATACACCCATAATACCCATTTGGCTACTAATGAGAGCAGTTATGTGGATTTTCTTTGCAATATCAACTTCAGAAGTATAAATTATATGATAAACATCCTTAATGTGACTTAGACATTTCAAAAGTTCAAGATGATGAAGTCGGTGATGGAACAACCTCTGTTGTTGTGTTGGCTGGTGAACTTTTAAGGGAGGCAGAAAAGCTGGTTGCAGCTAAGGTTCATCCGATGACAATAATATCAGGTTCATTTCTTTGCATTCCAAACATTGTTTAAATGCTCTTCTGATTCATAGTCTATTTCTACTTTCATATTGATAGAGTTTCTGATAACAACTTAATTGTGGTCTGAATTCTGATTATTAGGCCATTTGCCTTTATAAGTAATTACATCGGTAAAGAAAAATATCTTAGGGGTCCATCCATTACCATTATTAATTTAATTTGTACTATTTTTTGTATACCAGTAAATAAGATAATCATTTAGTATCTAATGCCTTGGGGTGTTTCTTTCCAGTTTGATATTAAGCAAATAAATGTGAGGCCTATTCCGTTACTTAAATTGTTATTCCTTCCAGATTTCTCATTAACTTAACTACTCAAGGATCAATTTGATATTTATAATAGAAGGGTCATAAAAGCAGTACCAAAAATGGGATTTTTACATTTTCAGTCTTGTGTTTAAAGATCCATAAACATAAAGCACAAAAGTTTGAACAAGATGCTTAATTTGATATTTCTTGTTGTACTGATGTCTTTACTGCCTTTTATGACCAGTGTTCTTGATATTAATGGTTTTGATTTTCAGGTTTCCGAATGGCAGTTGAGTGTGCTCGCAATGCTTTATTGCAGAAGGTTGTTGACAACAAAGAAGATTCTGGGATTTGTTTTACCTTTTCGATAGGATGTTTTTCTTTTATGCTTTGCTTTTTGGATGCTCGGGGAATCATTGTCTCTTAGGGTATGGCTAATCAATTAGCTTACTGGAACATGCAGATAAATTCATATCAGACTTAATGAACATCGCAATGACTACTTTGAGCTCGAAGATTCTCTCCCAAGACAAAGAGCATTTTGCAAAATTAGCTGTGGATGCTGTAATGAGACTAAAGGTAAACCACAAATTTACCTTCTGAATTATTATTTCAGTTGTAGTGGGTTTAAATAAATAGTGCCTGTAAGTTGCAAAGTTTTTGTTTTTTATCTCACCCTGCGCGGAAGAACATTGGTATTCAGTCTAGATGTAATAGGTTCAGTGTTGATCTTTATATTCTTTCAGTACTTGGCTAAACACAAGTTTTTATTATTGTAGTTTGATATCTGATAGAGAACAATGGTGATAACAATGATAGAGAAGTATAGAGATATATTGATAGAGTGATAGACACAAAATACAAAGGAGATGAGCACTATAGTAGCTCTACACTCTCAGCCTAATTCTAAATATCAGCCTACCTCCAATTCACTCCGCTACTACTCTATATATTCATCCTATAACAGAATCTATAATCCCCTCCCTTCACTTCCTCTAACTTGCCAACTAGGCAAAGTTAGTTACAAAACCCACGCATGCCTTGCATGCCTCTCTCTCCCCACATGCCTTGCATGCCTCTCTCTCCCCACATAATTCCCAATTACAATTAACTCCTGCACTAATAAAATTGGACCTCTATCAATACTCCCTCCCTAAAAGAATCACCATGTCCTCAAGGTGATGCGTGGAGAACAAGAACCATAATGCTGAAGAAGGTTTTCCTCCCGAGTCCCAAATCTTGCAGAAAGAGGAGGACATCATGGTTACATATGAATATCCACCCAGGTCCCATAGCTCAAAGCCTAGTGGCCTAGTTGTGGAAATCATGAAGTATGATGAAATCACAATGTCCTTCTGATTCTTCTCAGCAGCCCCTTACCTTCACCACCTCCATCCATAAGCAATTTGTCAATCCCTTCTGTCCCCACTTGCCTTCCCAAGTCAGTGTGTCCATAGATCCAAAGGTGGGGGATAAATGCTGACAAAAAATAAAAAATACACTACTCCTGTCCTCCAACTTACGATCAATTTTTTCTCTCAAGAAAATATGATGAAACCAAATTCTAGTGTTGATGAGTAGATGGACAAGAATCCCACTAGGACCTGCTTTAGGATTAGAAAATAGCATGTATTGTAGCCTCTGCAAAAAATATCTAAGCCCAAGAGGAGACATTGTAATGTTTCCAACCATAAAATGTGCTATCAAATGCAATAATGGCTAACGATTAAGATCATATGTGTTTGCTAGTGTAATTGCCACCCCAAGACCCCTACAACTGAAGTACAACCAACTAAAGCCTCCCTTTTTCTATTCCATAGTAGCTTCCATCCTAACAATTGAGCTTAATAATCCCAATAATTTGCCCAACATAGCATTGTCATCCTCATATAACATGGAGATCACTTTCTTTCTCAAAGTTTCACGATTATGAAGGTCATCCTATAGGACAAAACAATTTTCCATGTTTGCTCTAAAGCCCCCATCACATGATGTACTGTAAGTGTCATTGAGAAGCATAAGGAGTAGTACCTTATTCCTTCCAAGTGTCAGTTTTTTAGCCAATTCACCCACATCTCTAATATTCATTCCTGGCACCATGTGGATACTGAGTTGAAGAAGATGTATTGCTTCAAATGCTTCCCCTCCCTTCTCTCTCACTTCCATTGTCACTACTAACATCATTGGCTTGACATGAACGAGTACCCCCTTGGGGCTAGGTTGGTGATGCTTCTGCCACCTACAATGGCTGTCTTCAATTTCTGAGGGAGAGGCTGAGTGGGGTCCTAACCTTGTTGTAATCCATTTTTGGTTTGTCTTTCTCTCCCCTTTTCCAGAGACCCATCTTTTAAAGCCCAATTGTAATTTCTGGCCTACTTCATCTATGTGGGAAATAAAGATCCAACATTGATCTACCCAGTCAGTTGAGAATGGAATCGCCCAACATTGCTAGAGCCCAGTTTGATCCCAAAAATTTCCTCCATCTGAAATTTCATTTTCTTGCATTTTTAACCAAGCTTGGCCCAATGAATGAAGAACAGAATTCAATAACAACTCTTTAGCTTCCTTTATTAAAACCTGTAGGCTGTAAATCTTTTGGGCTTGGTCCATTAGGGTTAAAATAGAACTCCCTTGCCCAATTAACATTTCCGCCCTCACTTTCCCTTCTAACATTTTCACGAAGCTTTTGAAAAGGGAGGTTAGCGCTGCCACTTCTGTCTTCTGCCCTTCTGATTGGTTTGCCGCCGCTGCCTGCGACCGCTCGTTGGTCGTCGAGTACGGGATCGGGTCGGTGAGATCTTGCCCTCTCTTCGCTAGCGCCTGCAGGACCCACAAATCTCTCACATGCATAGTTTCTTCCCTTTTCGTTGCCGCTGCTGAAAGCCACAAATCCAGCGGCTCGGGTGGTGGTGACGGAGGTTCGACCAACATTCGAAAAAACCCACGTTCTGCCTCAGATACAACCTTCTCACCTTGCTGCTTCTTCCATCTCGAGTCAGCAATCACCAACACCATTGTTGCACCCTTCACCATGGTTACCAAATTATAGAGAACAGTGGTGATAACAATAATATAGAAGTATAGAGATATATTGATAGAGACAATAATGCTATTTGGACACTACATATTAGCCACTCTCTTGGATTCCACAAAATAATAATTACAAGACTTAAATCACTCTCAACTTTTTCACCACCACACTAAACACATTTGTTGTGGAAAATACATTTTTGTTTTTCTTACTCAACTATCACACATACTTCCATTACCCTCTATACTTCATCCATTTTTTGAAATTTTCTTCCTTTCTCTCTCACTCTTTTGTTCATAATTTCTGACATTAAAGTTTAAAATTTTATTATTTTATAATTTTTTATTGCTCGTTTTTTTTAAGAAAATACTATATGTGTGGCTAGAAGAACCTGTATGGTGAAAAATAATTTATTGTATAATAAAAAATAATTCATAATACTAACAAAAATAACGAAAAAAATAAGAACCCATTGTATGATAAAAAATAAGTATGTTTCAAAATAACCCATTGAAGAACACATTGTAGGTTTAAAAAATAACTCATTATATATTGAAAAATAACCAACTGTATGATAAAATAAAACCCATTGTATGATGAAAAATAACTCATTCAAAATAATAGAAAAACTCATTCATAAACTCATTCGAAATAATAGAAAAACCCATTAAAATAATAGAAAAAACTCATTAAAATAATAGAAAAAACCCATTAAATGTCAATTAAAAAATATGTTCAATATGTACTATAAACAGCGAAAAATTCATAAATATAACACTTTTATCACTATAGTCATGATAAAAATGAAAAAACATCACAAAATAAATTGGTTTTTTTTGTAAAAATTTAATTTTTATCATTAAAGGTAGCACATTTATTATTATGGACAAAACGTAATATTTTTTCTCTAAAGATAGAACTTTTATCCATAAAAAATATTAATCTCGTAAAAAAAACAATCAAATATATAAAAAAAACTCATTTTGATAACAGAAAAAACTTATTTTGTATATTTGATTTTCTGTTATCAAAATGAGTTTTTTTTATATATTTGATTGTTTTTTTTACGAGATTAATATTTTTTATGGATAAAAGTTCTATCTTTAGAGAAAAAATATTACATTTTGTCCATTTTAATAATAAATGTGCTACCTTTAATGATAAAAATTAAATTTTTACAAAAAAACCAATTTATTTTATGATGTTTTTTCATTTTTATCATGACTATAGTGATAAAAGTGTTATTTTTATGAATTTTTCGCTGTTTATAGTACATATTGAACATATTTTTTAATTGACATTTAATGGGTTTTTTCTATTATTTTAATGAGTTTTTTCTATTATTTTAATGGGTTTTTCTATTATTTCGAATGAGTTTATGAATGAGTTTTTCTATTATTTTGAATGAGTTATTTTTCACAATAATGCTATTTGTACACTACATATTAGCCACTAGAGTGATAGACACAAAATACAAAAGGAGATGAGCACTATAGTAGCTCTACACTCCCAGCCTTATTCTAAATATCAGCCTACCTCCAATTCACTCAGCTACTACTATATATATTCATCCTATCACAGAATCTGTAATCCCCTCCCTCCCTCTAACTTGCCAACTAGGCAAAGTTAGTTACAAAACCCACTCATGCCTTGCATGCCTCTCTCTCCCCACATAATGCCCGATTACAATTACTCCTTCACTAATAAAATTGGATCTCTATCAATATCTAATTACAAGACTTTTGTATGATCCTACAATTTTTAATCTATCCTTATTTCTTACAATATGATCGTTGCTTCGAAATCCTTAAATAATAGTAACATTGCATAATAGCATGTTTGGAGAACTGTTTTGGGCACCACTGTAATAGTGATTTGAAATATTTGGGTTATAGTGGTCCCTGTTTTCCTAATAGTCTAAAAGTTTGGAATGCTATGTTGGACTTTTTATCAAGTTATTAGGTTGTTGCACTTCTGTTCGAACTGTGCATGTAGATATGCATGCCTCAGATTATTTTGTATCACAATTATTGTTATGAACTATATCTCCTTAAAAATTGACTTATTAGAGAGATAGGCTAATGAAAAATTTTATATTTAACTATGAGCTTTCTGTCTTTTCATGTTTTCATTTCCTTGTCCCCTGCTTTCTAATGGTGCTATTTCAAATTGCAGGGTAGCACTAATTTAGAAGCTATTCAGATAATAAAGAAGCCTGGAGGATCACTAAAGGATTCATTTTTGGATGAAGGGTATATGCATTATGCCTCTTAATGCTATAAAGTTAGACTATTTTGCAGTTTGCTATTTTGAAATGTTTTTACCCTTCTTTGGATCCTGGTGTATCTTTTCTTTGTATTGAATTACATAGATGGTCCTCAAAAAGAATTTTTATAAGCCAAAATGATTATCTATATTGACAACTGTATAATAAAGCATTTACTTTAGTAATATATTTATTAAACTTGCTATCCGCTGTTGCTTAGTCTTGCATTTATCTGGGTAAAAGTTTCTTTTTAAACCATATTAACCTTTTTTTTTCAGATTTATTCTTGACAAGAAAATTGGTATTGGTCAACCCAAACGTATAGAGAATGCCAAGATATTAGTTGCCAATACTGCCATGGACACAGACAAGGTGAAGATATATGGTGCACGTGTTCGTGTTGATTCTATGTCCAAAGTTGCCGAAATTGAAGGAGCTGAGAAGGAGAAGATGAGAGAAAAAGTGCAGAAGATAATAGGTCATGGTATCAACTGCTTTGTTAACAGACAATTGATTTACAATTTCCCAGAGGAGCTCTTTGCTGATGCGGGAATCTTGGCAATTGAGCATGCTGATTTCGATGGTATTGAGCGTCTGGCTCTGGTAACTGGTGGTGAAATTGCATCAACCTTTGACAATCCTGAGTCTGTTAAGCTTGGGCATTGCGATCTCATTGAGGAGATTATGATTGGTGAAGATAAGCTGATTCATTTTTCTGGTGTTGCAATGGGGCAAGCATGTACAATAGTTTTGAGAGGAGCTAGGTACTTTTTATTCTTGTGTTACTCCCAAATTCCTATTCCAGTATTGTGTACACCAGTCTTCCATACAAATGATGTCCAAATTGTTTTCTAAATTGAATGAATGCTTTGTTTTGTTTTTGTTTATGCCCTAATTCTGACATATCTACTTCTGTGGCAGCCACCACGTTCTCGATGAGGCTGAGAGGTCATTGCATGATGCCTTGTGTGTGCTATCTCAGACTGTCAATGACAGCAGGGTGTTGCTTGGTGGTGGATGGCCTGAGATGGTGATGGCAAAGGAAGTGGACGAATTGGCTAGGAAAACTCCCGGGAAGAGGTCTCTTGCTATTGAGGCTTTCTCTCGGGCACTCTTAGCTATCCCAACAACCATTGCAGACAATGCTGGTTTAGACAGCACCGAGTTGATTTCTCAGCTCCGTGCAAAGCACCAGGAGGAGGGATGTACTGCAGGAATTGATGTCATCTCTGGTTCTGTAAGTACTGAAACTAAATTGGGTTGCTGAAATTTATTCGAATAAATGTTGCATTTTCAAAATGTTACATCTTATAATCTATGAGATCACTATTTTTTTCCTTGTCTGTTGGGTGGTTTGCTTTGAGTTTCACTCTATCAGTATTATCTCAGAAATTGTTTGACTTGATTATAATATTTTGCTGTTGTCTTTATCTATTTTTCCTTAACTATATCCAGAGCAGATATATTTCTGATTGCCCCATTCACTGGTTATATCAGATTGATTTTTGGTATAAATGTAGTGTTTCATTGAAGATTCTGCTGAGTAATATTGACTTGAACATGAGTTTGTGCCTAAATGCTAGTGAGCTTAGTTTGTTAGAGCTTAATTTAATCCGCGTTGTATTTGTTGAAGATTGGAGACATGGCCGAACGGGGGATTTCTGAGGCTTTCAAAGTTAAGCAGGCTGTATTGCTATCTTCAACTGAAGCAGCTGAGATGATCCTTAGAGTTGATGAGATCATCACTTGTGCTCCAAGGAGGAGAGAAGACAGAATGTAAAAAGTCCGGTGAGCAATTAATTTTCTTGCGAATTCCGGTAAGTGCAGTTATATTTATATGGTGGTTGTGATTGGAGGAACTGTGATTGTAATGCTATAAGATTTGTTAGGTGTCTCAACTATGATTTGGTTTGGAACCCAAGCACTTGTTGGTGGGTTAGGGTTTGTAGCAGGGCCGCATTATGTTGCTGGTGATGATAGCTTTAATGGGAACATTTTACACTCATTCCCCTGCTATTAGGACTTAGACTTGTTCAGTTTGAATTTGTTATGACATTGTCTTTTGATTTATCCTTGAAAAAAGTATATCTTTTTGTTTGTTTTGATTTAACTTGCTTCTCTTGTGAGATTTTGTATTCCTTATGTTTACAACCAAGTTAAGAACAAGGTTAAATTGATTTTTTGATTTCCACATTTCCCCCCCTTCTATTTAGTTTTGAATATCTTTTAGTTGCAAACACTGAAGAGTAACACAATCTGATTTGATATGTAGTGTACAACTTATTTTACGTATTTATTTGTTGTTTTCATCTCCCGAGTACATCCATTTAAAATCAAATATAAGTTTATTTGTCCAACAATAGTGATTCACAACCATCACACAATAGAATCCAATCCAATAACAAATAAAGAATAAACATTAGAATCTAAATTTGGGTTACTAGATAATAATAATTCATTAAATACTAGACTCACATCACAAATCACTAGTTAGTGTGTCCCCAAAAATTCTACTACAAGTATACACAGAGTAAAAAGCTTGTAAAGTCATCAATAGCAAGAGGAAGATAGTAGCAAAAAATGTCAATAATTGCCATGAACTAAATACATAAACCTTCATGAGTTTCCAAATCTTGACCTTCATTGTTCCATTACCTTCATTTATCTTCATGACCTTTTGACTTTTAATTTTTTAATTTTCGTTTTTTTTTAATAAAATATTCATATATATATATATATATATATATATTATTATTATTTACATATCATATGGGTCTTGTGAGTCTTGAAAATAATTTCCTGGGCTTGATGCTGTATCTTCTTCTTTAAAACCTGATGAAGTGATAGCTTGTATCCTCTCTTTCATTTCTTCTTCGGAGGTGCTGGCTGTTAAGGCTGCTATTATTTGTTGCTTCTGTGCTAAAAATTGTGACTGTTCCTGATAGCTTTTAATAATACTTTGCTTGTCTTGACTTGTGGTTGGGCTATTCTTCTTATTTGCTGAGAAGTTAACCCAAGAGTCTATTGCTTGTTTGCTGACAAGATTATAATCAAATTTGTTCCACCATTTTACTTTTATAACTCGTACTAAATATTGTACACTGAGATTATCAATATACTTCATGGAGTTATAGTCCCAAGCCATAATCCAACATATGCCCGTTGCTGCTACATAAGCTAATAATTGGTGCTCTGGTACAAAATAAGTTTTAGACTTGAAATATTCATAACCCATAGAGGCTTCTTTTGGGAAGATGTCAACTATTGGCCCAAAGTCGTAAAACCACTTCATAAACCATTTTGGTACTTGCAATAAAATTCCCTTTTTGAACCATTCCCTTTTTGAACCATAAGAACCATAAAATTCCCTTTTGAGTTTTTTTTATATATTTGATTGTTTTTTTTACGAGATTAATATTTTTTATGGATAAAAGTTCTATCTTTAGAGAAAAAATATTACGTTTTGTCCATTTTAATAATAAATGTGCTACCTTTAATGATAAAAATTAAATTTTTACAAAAAAACCAATTTATTTTGTGATGTTTTTTCATTTTTATCATGACTATAGTGATAAAAGTGTTATATTTATGAATTTTTCGCTGTTTATAGTACATATTGAACATATTTTTTAATTGACATTTAATGGGTTTTTTCTATTATTTTAATGAGTTTTTTCTATTATTTTAATGAGTTTTTCTATTATTTCGAATGAGTTTATGAATGAGTTTTTCTATTATTTTGAATGAGTTATTTTTCATCATACAATGGGTTTTATTTTATCATACAGTTGGTTATTTTTCAATATATAATGAGTTATTTTTTAAACCTACAATGTGTTCTTCAATGGGTTATTTTGAAACATACTTATTTTTTATCATACAATGGGTTCTTATTTTTTTCGTTATTTTTGTTAGTATTATGAATTATTTTTTATTATACAATAAATTATTTTTCACCATACAGGTTCTTCTAGCCACACACATAGTATTTTCTTAAAAAAAACGAGCAATAAAAAATTATAAAATAATAAAATTTTAAACTTTAATGTCAGAAATTATGAACAAAAGAGTGAGAGAGAAATGAAGAAAATTTCAAAAAATGGATGAAGTATAGAGGGTAATGGAAGTATGTGTGATAGTTGAGTAAGAAAAACAAAAATGTATTTTCCACAACAAATGTGTTTAGTGTGGTGGTGAAAAAGTTGAGAGTGATTTAAGTCTTGTAATTATTATTTTGTGGAATCCAAGAGAGTGGCTGAGAGTGGCTAATATGTAGTGTACAAATAGCATTATTGTAGAATTTTTGGGTTTTTCTAAGGTCATTGGGTACATAATGGAAGGGTTTAGGAAATATGCTTTTATACATAATTTTTCGATCTGTTTGAAACCAGTCTCGTTCAATACTTCAATGGGTATAATGGCATGTGCTTCTGGTTTTTCTTTATATTGGGTTTCAAATGTAGGTTTGGTGAATAAGTCTGATGGAGTAATAGGTTGGATTGTGGTGTACCGGTTTTGAGTCATGATATTTGAGCTTTTTCCTGTAATAGTAGTAATTGGATTGCTTTTAACAACCTGTGACATTGTCACTGGCTTTGATGATGAAACTTTTACGGGTAATTTGTTCTGATCCAGTGGCGGACCATAATCATTGCTTGTAATCTGATTTACTCATTTTGGGATGATCCCTGCAAAAATTCTCTTGTAAGAAAGTCAGGCAAAACATTATTTTCCCCTTTTATATGTTCGATTTCAAAATCAAAACAGGATAATAAAGCTTGCCATCTTGCAAAAATATGTTTAGAAATAAGATTTTTGACATCATTTTTTAAAACATTTGGGGCTGCTTTACAATCAGTCCTTACCAAAAATCTTTTATTAAACAATTCATCTTGAAACTTTGTTATAACTAATACAATTGATAAAATCTCTTTTTTAACTGTAGAATATTTTTGTTGAGCTGGATGCCAGATTCCTGAGTGATATTTAACAATTTGTTATGTTTTTGAATTTGGTAGTATTTGCTTAAGTACACCACCATATCCAATTTCAGAAGCATTAGTTTCAACTATTAATGCGGCTGAAGGGTCAGAAATTCCTAAACATGGAAGGCTTTTAACGATATTTTTAATTTTAATAATTGTCTGAGTCATCTCTTCATCCCAAACTGGTGGATTTTTCCTAAGTCTCTTATATAATGGAGAACATATTATTCTAATATTTGGGATAAAATCAGCTACATAATTAAGACATCCTAAAAATCTTGGTAATTGTTTTTTATCTTTTATTTCATTGGGAAATTTATCTGCAAATTCTAATGATCGCTTAATAGGTGTAATTGTCCCTTGGTATATTTCATATCCTAAGTGTTAATGTAATTCCTCATTTGGTTTTGATAATAACAAAACTCATTTAACTTTGTGAGTTAGGTTTGAGAAGCTATAGTGAAAATAATTGTAATAAGATTAGGAAGCTTTGTTTATTGAGAAACCAAGTTAAGAATGTAAAAATGTATATGCTTCATGTATCGTATCGTAATATTTGTAATATTTGTAATAGAAGCATAGATGATAGGATTAGAAGTGTATTAGGATTATATAATGTATGATCTTGTAATATACTTGTATGAAAGTCATGAGAAGAGCTTCAGAAGCTAAGAGAAGAGCTTTAGAAGCTGAGAGAAGGATCTCAGAAGCTGAACATATGATCAGAAGCAGGAACAGAAACTGGTACAGGAACGAGCTCAGAAGCATGTCCAGAAGCATGTCTCAGAAGCATGTTCAGAAGCGTGGCTCAGAAGAATGGATCAGAAGCATGGCCCAGAAGCTGGTTCAGAAGCTAGTACAGAGACTAGTCCAGAAGCCAGTTCAAAAGCTGCTTTCGAAGCTCAAAATGGTTTTCTAAACTCTACGTCAATGCTATGTTTTTATTTTTAAAAATCTGAGAAAGCATTGAAAGATTACATAAGTTTTGTCATCATCAAAAAGGGGGAGATTGTTAAAGTAATTCCTCATTTGATTTTGATAATAACAAAACTCATGTAACTTTGTGAGTTAGGTTTGAGAAGCTATAGTGAAAATAATTGTAATAAGATTAGGAAGCTTCTGTGTATTGAGAAACCAAGTTAAGAATGTAAAATTGTATATGCTTCATGTATCGTATCGTAATATTTGTAATATTTGTAATAGAAGCATAGATGATAGGATTAGAAGTGTATTAGGATTATATAATGTATGATATTGTAATATACTTGTATGAAAGTCATGAGAAGAGCTTTAGAAGCTAAGAGAAGAGCTTCAGAAGCTGAGAGAAGGATCTCAGAAGCTGAACATATGATCAGAAGCAGGAACAGAAACTGGTACAGGAACAAGCTCAGAAGCATGTCCAGAAGCATGGCCCAGAAGCTGGTTCAGAAGCTAGTACAGAGACTAGTCCAGAAGCCTGTTCAGAAGCTGCTTTCGAAGCTTAATGAGTTTCGAATCATAGTTCAGAAGCTGCTACAGAAACTCAATGAGTTTCTGAAAAGGGAATTAGTTTAAATGTGTAAATGGATAACGTTCCATTTTATTTTTTATTTTGCCGCCAATTAATAGAGCTGTTAATGACAGCTAGACATTTCAATTTGAAAGAGCTCTCTATAAAAAAAAGAAGTCTCGAGTTGTAAATGTATCAGCATCAGAATCACATTGTAACACAAACAGAGAAAGGATCAGAGTGATAGAAAATATCATTCTGAGTGAAAAGAGAAAAAGGGCTGAAAAGAAAAGAAAAATCTGAGAGAGGCTCAGATACAATTGTGAAAAGAAAGAAGAGCTATGTTCTAGAAAAGAGAGAAAGAAGAGAAAAGAAAGGCTCAAGAAAGAAGAGTGATCAGAAAATGTTTTGATCGTGTGAAGAAGAAAAGGAGTTTCTAAAGATTAAAGATTTCAGAAGCTGATCAAGCTTAAAGAGTTTGAGGCTGAGAGTAACAAGACCAGAAGCTGAGAGTTCAATTTCTCAAGATTGGTTCGTGGAAAGTGTGATCAAATACAAGGTTCTGAAAAGTCCTTGAGGGGATTCAAGGCGGAAAATCTTTCTGGAGGGGATATCCGGAGAGTGAAAAATCTTTAGAAGGGGTATTCTGGAGTGTCGAACCTGAGAAGGTTGCAAAAGATATTTTTGTATTGATACCTATGTATGTTGATACATTTCCAGTGGAACTCAATCATTGAAAGATTGAAGAACTGGATGTAGGCACAATTGGCCGAACCAGTATAAATTGGTCCAATCTCTCTAACTCTACTTATCTTGCATTAATTGTTTTAATTGCTCAGAAGCTGTGATTTTAATTGATTGTTTTTTGTTTTCTGGTGAATATCTCAAGAACAAACTTGAAACAACAATCTGAAAGTTTAAGAAACTAAAGCTAAAGGAATCTTTATGTGTTTAACTTTCTGATATATGATATTTGTTATTTGGGTATTTGAAATCTGAAATAAACAATTTAAAGAATACATTACATACAGAGAAATTAGAATCTGAAAGTGTAATTAGTTTTCTCGAAGAATATTTCTTCAGAAGCTGTTTTTGTTCTTTGCATAATTGTCATTTAGATTTCTGATTGAAATTGAAATACATATCATATTGGTAACTGTTGATTGATTGTTTGTGAAATAATTGTTCAGAAGCATATAGGTTCTGAAGTAAGAATCTGAAACAGGTTCTGAAGTAGTTCAGAAACTAGGTCTGAAAGTAGTTCAGAAACTGATATTTCTAAAAGAGTTATTTTCGATATTGATCATTTGATTGTTTGAAAGCTTGATATTTTAAGTGTTGTGATATTTGTGATTAATAATCCGCTGTGCAAAACATTGTGAAAACATTGTGCAAATTAAACAAAAATTAAATAATTGTTATTGACATATTGATTTCTGTGTATGTCACATAATTGATTTAGATTCCTAAGTCACAAATAAATTTTTGATTCTTATTGTTTTTACTAATTCTTGACAAGTATCAAAGACTTGATCAATCTTTGAGAATTGCAGAAGTGTTGGAATAATAAAGAAGAATTTGAAAAAGTGTACACAACCAATTCACCCCCCTCTTGGGTTGTGTGAGCATAGCTTGGAGGTGTTTCTAAAGAGACCCTCACATCATCAATTGGTATCCAGAGCTCAGGTTTTGCTGATTTGAAATCAAGAAGGTTCTCTAACAAGAACAGATGTTAGCTCCAAGAACCCTACATTATCATAAGATGTTTTGAATGATAAAAATATTTAAGTGTTGGATAAGAATTTTGCTTGTAAATACTAATGGTTTCATCAAGTGTTTCAGGAGGTTAACCTATGAGGTATTAAAAATATTAAGAAAACACTTGAAGCAAAAGAGCACCCAAGAGACGCATAGCATAGCCTCAAGCAAGCTAGAGGCGCATAGCACAAGCTAAAGCTAGAGGCTCATAGCATAAGCTAAAGCTAGAGGCTCATAGCATAAGCTCAAAGCATCAAGGGAAGCTTCTTGCACCACAAGCAAGCTATAGGTGGAGCATAACATAAGCTCAAGACACCAAGGGAAGCTTCTTGCAACACAAGCTACCTCTAAGTGGAGCAAAATACAAGCTCAACACATCTAGGAAGCTCAAGCAAGCTCAAGCTAGTAAGCAAAGCTACCTAGCAACCAAAGCTAATCACCTAGGCTTGGTGATAGTAGAACAAGCTAAGCACACCAAGGGAGCTCAAGCAAGATTAAGCTCAAGCAAGCTCAAGTAAGCATAGGCGCATAGAAGCATGAGCTCAAGCATTAAAGACAAGTTCAAAGTTTCCTTATTTGGAAGTGAACTTTGATGCCTATAAATACCCCATCATTTGACAAGAGCATCAAGAGAATCAAGAACAAAAAAGCCGAAACTCTGTCAAAAATCATAACAACTATTTGTACTCGAATTCATATACATTTAGATCAAAAGGGGTAATTTGTAAGGTTTAGCTAAGAACAATTTGAATATCCTTGCATTTGCAAGTTAAGCTTTGAAGATCAAATAAGAGCAAAACATAGTTGCATCTAAGTTCTTATTTGATTCTTAGAATCACAAGAATCTCTTCAATTCACTGTTTGTACAAGTCCTTCTAGTTGTGAAGGCAGAAGTCCTTGAAGGTTCAAGGAAGGGTAGAAAGACCTTCAGTGTTGAAGGCAAGGAAGTCATCTCTAGGCTGAGGTGCAGTTAGTCACTTCAAGTGTGAAGTGCAAGAAGTCCCCAGTGGTGTGCTGAGGCAGAAATCCTTCAAGTGTTTGGAGGTGGTGATTAGTAAACTCTCAAGTGAAGCTTGAGGACTGGAGTAGGCACATTGCCGAACCAGTATAAAAACTTACTGTGTGCACTCTCTCTACCTTTATCTTTTACATAGCATTTTCGCATAACATAGAGCACACACACTTGCACCTAACTTGATTAAAGTAACATAACTTAGCCACCTAGAGCCAAAGCTCAAAGGCTACATCAATTAACTTAATCTACAATCACTAAGTTATCAAAACATAAGCAAGCCTTACACCTAAGGCTAAGCTATTCGAAACCTAAACTTGCTACACTCACTAATCCGCTGCACTCTTTAACAAGACAAGCTTATAACTTGATCAGACTTGCGAGTTTCAGGTAACAAAGTTTTTGAGTAGACGTGATTCAACCCCCCTTCTCACGTCACAAGCACCTTCAACAGAAGCAAGATCCAAGGAACAAGCTATGTCTAATCAAGCAAACTTTCAAGATTCTGAAGGACAATCCATAAATAGACCTCCACTCTTTAATGGAACTGCATATGCCTAGAGTTATGGGACAGAATTCAGTATGGAGATCAAATTCTAGAAACATCAAGAGTGCTTCTAGATGGTTCTATTGAAACAAAACCGATTCCTAAATCAGAATGGACAAGGGAACACAATGAAATGGTCAGACTCAACTCCAAAGCTAAGTATTTTCTTATTTGTGCTTTAACTAAGAATGAGTATGATAAAATCATTAGTTGTAGTTCGGCTAAGGAAATCTGGGATAGATTAGCTCTATTGCATGATGACATTGATGAAGTAAAGGAAACTAAAATAGATATGCTTAGATCAAAGTATGAGAAATTTAAAATGGATGAGAATGAATCTATAGATAGTATGATTACTAGGTTTCTTAGTATCATAAATTAATTGAGAGATCTCAACCATGATATGCCTAATGCTAAAATTGTAAGAAAAGTCTTGAGAAGCTTACCTGCAAGGTGGTTACTAAAAGTAACTGCTATCTCAGAAGCTAAAGATTTGAAAACATTAAAGTTTGATGCTTTAATAGAATTGCAAAATATTGCTAGCACTAACAATTTCAAGGATAACACTGCTCTCAAAGTTTCCAAAAGGAAAAAGAAGAAAAAGGCTTTGATAATCAAGTCAGATTCTAAGTCAGAATCTGAAGAGGAAGATTCTGAAGATGATTCGGAAATCGACCTTGAACAAGCTGCACTGTTCATCAAGAAGCTCAGAAGGATGTTTAGAAAAGGAAGCTTAAATAAAAAGAAACCAAACACCTTCAGAAAGGACAAGTCAAAGTCGGATCAAGTAATATGTTATCACTGCAACGAGAAGGGTCACATCAAACCCGATTGCCCAAAGTTAAAGGAAACATCATCAAAATATAAAGGGAAAAAGAAGGCATACAAAGCCACACTTAGTGATGATGATGATTCTGATGAAGAAGAAGAAGTTTCAAATATGTGCTTTATGGCTGATTATAGCTCAGAAGCTGAAACTTCAGAGGATGAAGAAAATGAGGTAATTTTCGATGAACTCATGTCTAATTTTAATTTTCTTGTAAATACTTATGAGAAACTTCAGATTAGTCACAAAAAGGTTTTGAAAAAATTTTCTGAAGTAAAACAAGATTTAGATTATAAAAAAGAAATCAATTCTGAAATGTGTATTGATTTGGAAAAGTTCAGAAGCTCCAACTCAAAATCGAGTGTTAACTTTTCTGATGAAGAAAATGATTTAGAAAAACTCAGAAAAATTAATTCTGATCTTGAGAGGGATTTAGAAAGATTAAGAGATGCTAATGATCTTTTGATATTTGAGAAAATTGATTTGGAAAATGATATTAGCATTCTTAAGAATTCTAAAGAAGCTTCAGAAGCTGCGACAACTTCTGACACTTCGGGTTTTGAAAGTGACTCAGATTCTGAAGTAGATTCAGAAACTAAAAAGCTTTCTGAAAAGTGTGCTGATCTCTTAAAAACCAATATTATTTTGAGAAAGGATTTGGAAAAGTTTGTTAATGGTACTAAAAATCTTGAAATAATTTTAGGATCACAAACAACTTATTTTGATAAAAATGGTATTGGTTATGTTCCAGAAAGTAGATTTGCCAAACATAAAAAGTCTTTTAAGAAAACTTTCAGAAAGGCAAAATGCTTTTATTGCTCCAAAACCAACCATGTTTCTGATGATTGCTGGTTATATAAATCCAAAGGAAAGTATGATTCTAAGATCAGAAATCCAAAAAAAAACTAACAACAAAGGATCCAATAAAATTTGGATACCTAAATCTCATTTGAAATTACTTGCAGAAATGCTTAAAAACCAAAACCATGGATCTGAAGAGATGATATGTGGACTCAGGATGTTCCAGACACATGACTGGACAGAAAGAGTACTTCTGAAGGTGTATTTGTGCACGAGAAGGGGGGGTTGAATCGTGCTGGTTTTTAAAATTTGCTTCTAAAAACTTTTCTTAGAAAGTTGGTTGACTCAGAAAGAAGGTTTAAGAGTTAGCAGCGGAATGAGCTTTCTGAGAAGGTTATCGTTCTGAGAACTTTAACTTTCTGAGAAAGGTTATTTCTGAGAAGTTTAAGAATGGTTTTGAGTTTGATGTTTCTTAAACCCTTTCTAAGATTAATCTTTATGAATTAATTCGATTCAGGAGCAGATTGAAACATGTTCGTTGATTTTCTTTGAAAATAAGAGTTGAAGAGAGAAAAGCTTAACACAAAGAAATTTTTATACTTGTTCGGTTCTAACTAACCTACTCCAGTCCTCAACCTTTAGTTGAAAGTTCTTTAGATATTCTTCTTATCGTGCCTTCTCAGACAACACTGCCTTTACTACGTAAAGGACTTTCACCTCCTCACAACCCGAAGTGGATTTTCCTTGCCTTTAACATAAGAGGACTTTTCTTGCCTTAACTTAATTAAGGACTTTAACTTGCCTCACAGCAGAGGACTTTGATTGCCTTAAACACTTAAGGACTTTAACTTTGCCTCAAACAATCGAGGACTTGAAACTGCCTTCACAACAACGAAGGACTTAGCGTTCTTGAAATTTGTTTCGTTTCGAAAACAACTACTAAGATTAAGTTACAAACTTAATTTGACACTTAGTAGACTTCTAGAGTTAACTTACAAATGTAAGAATTTACACCAATACAAAGCTAGAAGATTTTTCGCAAAGTTAGAAGAACAATTTAATAAAAGTTGTCTTTCTGAGAAAGTTCTTTGTTTTCGCAAAATGATTTTCAATTCAACAGAGTTTTGGCACTTTTAATCAAGAGTTTTTGGCACAAGAATTTCGTCACCATGCTCTGGAATTGAACTCATATATATAGGCATTAAAGAGCCGCGAAAATAGAAGCTTTCACTTTGCTGATGTGGCTGTGTCTGGCTCAGAACGGCTCCCTGCTACAATCAGCGCGAAATGAGGAACTTTTCTGACTTGTACAGTGCGCGTGTTCCCACTTCCTTGGCTTGTTGTAACGAGCTTTCTGAGAATGAATGCATCATCCATTGAGTCTTGACACTTGGTTGCTTCTGAGTCCAACTTTCTGAGAGTTGTACGGACTTCTGAGGCGAACCTTCTGAGAAGGAACCTTTCTGAGAACCATAAGAAGCAAGGTCTTCTGAGACCCTTATGAGGCGATAGTGTTCTTCTCTCAGAATCATACTTTCACCTTTCGCATTTCTTGATCATCCTTTCTGATGTCTTTTACGCTATGATTTCCTCTTTTAATACACAAGGTTACTCGTTGTTTGCTTTGATCTTTCTCAAGGAGTTGCAAAATTTTAAGCTTTCTTAGACACTTAGCACACATATTAGTAATCCCTTAAGTAAAATTTTTACACTTATGGGATTAAAACTTTCTAAAACTCCAAGAGAAATACTTCAATTTCTCTCAGAAGGGTTCTGGAGCTCTAACTTCATCCAACTTAAACAAAAGAACAAAGGTCAAGTTAGATTTGCTGATGGTACATGTGCTAAAGTAAAAGGTATTGGTGATGTTAGTAAGACATCAAAACATGTTATTAGCAATGTATTGTTGCTATATAAGCTCACACACAATCTATTGAGTGTAAGTCAGTTTTGTGATCTTAATTTGAATGTTCTTTTTGATAAGTTTAAGGTCCAAGTATTTGATCCTGTTGATAATAATAAGGTTAAATTTACAGCACATAGGATAGGCAACACATATGTTTTGTATCTAGATGATTTGGATTCTCAGAATCTGAATTGTCTATTATCTTTGGTTGATGACAAATGGTTGTGACATTGAAAGCTAGGCCATATCAATATGAGATTGATTTCTGAAATCTCTACCAAAGACCTTGTAAGAGGACTACCTAAGATTCTCTATACCAAGGATAAAACTTGTGATGAGTGTGAAAGAGGAAAGCAAGTTAAAACCTCATTCAAACACGTTGCTGATGTTGGTACTAAAAGGCCTATAGAGCTATTGCACATGGATCTTTTTGGTCCATCTAGAACAACTAGTCTAGGAGGAAAGAAATATGTGTTTGTAATTGTTGATGATTACTCTAGATTTTGCTGGATTTTCTTTCTAAGATCAAATGATGAAACATTTGAAAAATTCAGAGTGTTTCTCAAAAGGATTCAAAATGAAAAGGGTTACAAAGTTTCAACCATTAAAAGTGATAATGGAGGAGAATTTGTAAATCATTTGTTTAGAAACCTTTGTGAGGAATCTGGTATATTTCATACTTTTTCTAATCCTAGAACTCCTCAACAAAATGGAGTTGTAGAAAGGAAAAATAGAAGTATACAAGAGATGGCTAGAACCATGATGTTGGAAAGAAAAGTAGCAAAATATTTTTGGGTTGAAGCTGTGAATACTGCTTGTTATGTTCAAAATAGGGTGTTCATTAGACCATTGCTTAAGAAAACTCCATATGAGTTGTGGTTCAATAAAAAACCTATTGTGTCGTATTTTCATGTATTTGGTTGTGATTGCTATATACTAAATACTAGGGATAATTTTGACAAGTTTGAAGCCAGATCTGATAATGCTATATTCTTAGGATATTCTTTGAATTCTAAAGCTTTTAGAGTGTATAACAAAAGGACTCTTACTGTGGAAGAATCCATACATATAACTTTCAAAGAATTATCGAGAGATTTTGCAGATTCTGATGGTAATAATGCTGATGGTTCTGATGATGGAGAGAGAGATTTTGAGGAGATAAACATCAACTCAACCAGCTCATAAGCCACTCAGAAACTGAGTTCAGAAACCACTCAGAAACCGAGTTCAGAAACCACTCAGAGTCTTGGTTCAGAAACTACTCAGAGGCAGAATTCAGAAACCCATGTTTCTGATGATAATTTGGTAACTTCAAACCAAGTAAATGATTTCTCATATCTTATTAATCATGATATTTCTTCAGAAAATATAACCAGAGGCAAAAATGAGTTAAAATCCCTTGATCAAAATCTTATAATTGGTGAAACTTCACATGGTGTTAGAACTAGGAGATCACTTAATGCTTTTGTATCTCTAGTTGAACCCGATTATGTTTCCGATGCATTAAAAGATAAAAACTGGTTAGATGCTATGAAAGAGAAACTAGATCAGTTTGAGAAAAACAAAGTTTGGTTCTTAGTTGAGAAACCGAAAGGAAAAATAGTGATAGGCACTAGATGGATATTCAGAAACAAACTAGATCAACATGGTGAAGTAGTGAGAAACAAGGCTAGATTAGTGGCTCAGGGATATACACAGCAAGAAGGTATTGATTATGATGAAACTTATGCTCCTGTTGCTAGGATAGAAGCTATTCGTATCTTATTATCTTTTGCTTGTTATAAAAACTTCATTTTGTATCAAATGGATGTTAAATCGGCCTTCTTAAATGGTTACATTTCCGAAGAAGTATATGTTAAGCAACACCCTGGATTTGAAAATGAAAAATATCAAAATCATTTTTACAAGTTAACAAAAGCTTTATATGGTTTGAAACAAGCTCCAAGAGCTTGGTATGAAAGATTAAGCTCTTTTTTGATGAAGAATGGATTCAGAAGAGGCTTAGTGGATAATACTTTATTCACATTGCATAAAGATAAGCATTTGTTGATTGTACAAATTTATGTGGATGATATTATTTTTGGTTCAACTAACACAAGTCTTTGTGATTATTTTTCTAAGTTGATGAAACAGGAATTTGAAATGAGCATGATGAGAGAACTTAGATTCTTCTTGGGACTTCAGATTCAGCAACTAGAAAATGGTATATTCATTCATCAATCTAAATATTGTGATAAATTGTTAAAAAAGTACAATATGCTAGATTGTAAGTCTATGTCTACACCTATACACCCCTCACAATCTCTTGAACTTGATAAAAATGAAGAGAATGTAAATGAATCTGAATATAGAGGCGTGATAGGTTCTTTGTTTTACTTAATATCAAGTAGACCCGATATTAAGTTTAGTGTAGGATATTGTGCTAGATTTCAATCTAAACCAAAAGTTTCTCATTTGGGATTAGTGAAAATGATCTTTAGATATCTTAAAGGTACTACTAATCTTGGTCTTTTCTATGAGAAAGGAGATACTTTTGATGTGTTAGGATATACAGATTCGGATTTTGCTGGTGATAAACTAGAAAGGAAAAGCACTTCGGGAGGATGTTGTCTTCTAGGAAACAAATTGGTAACTTGGTCATGCAATAAACAAGAAATTGTTGCATTATCAATTGCTGAAGCAGAGTATGTTGCTGCATCATCAAATTGCAAACAACTTTTGTGGATCAGAAACCAATTAGAAGATTATCACTTGAGGTACAAGTCTTTACCTTTGCTTTGTGATAGTACAAGTGCTATTTGCATTGCTAAAAATCCTGTATTGCATTCTAGAACTAAACACATTGACATCAAACATCACTTTATTAGAGATCATGTTTTAAAAGGTGATATTGAACTAAAATTTGTTGAAACCGAACATAATTTGGCTGACATTTTTACAAAACCCCTATCAGAAGATAGATTCGTATTTCTTAGAAACAAACTCAACATTATATCTATTTAATCCTTTTTGATTATGACAAAAATGGGGAGAATTAATGGATGTAATCTTTCTGGAAAATAGTTCAGAAAGGGGGAGTTTTTAGTTTCTGATGATACTACACATAGGTTCTGAAATGAATATGTCATGTAGGGAGAGATATATGTCTTTATCTTATATGAATATTATATGTAGGGGGAGATATATGTCATAAATTGGATATATGTGTGATCATATGATTTTGTTGATATATATGGTTCAGAAAGTAGAATGATACATACTATGTATTGTTTTGTATGAGGCTCTGAAAGTATATAAAGTATATTTTCGAAAATGGTTTTCTAAACTCTACGTCAATGCTATGTTTTTATTTTTAAAAATCTGAGAAAGCATTGAAAGATTACATAAGTTTTGTCATCATCAAAAAGGGGGAGATTGTTAAAGTAATTCCTCATTTGATTTTGATAATAACAAAACTCATGTAACTTTGTGAGTTAGGTTTGAGAAGCTATAGTGAAAATAATTGTAATAAGATTAGGAAGCTTCTGTGTATTGAGAAACCAAGTTAAGAATGTAAAATTGTATATGCTTCATGTATCGTATCGTAATATTTGTAATATTTGTAATAGAAGCATAAATGATAGGATTAGAAGTGTATTAGGATTATATAATGTATGATCTTGTAATATACTTGTATGAAAGTCATGAGAAGAGCTTCAGAAGCTAAGAGAAGAGCTTTAGAAGCTGAGAGAAGGATCTCAGAAGCTGAACATATGATCAGAAGCAGGAACAGAAACTGGTACAGGAACGAGCTCAGAAGCATGTCCAGAAGCATGTCTCAGAAGCATGTTCAGAAGCGTGGCTCAGAAGAATGGATCAGAAGCATGGCCCAGAAGCTGGTTCAGAAGCTAGTACAGAGACTAGTCCAGAAGCCAGTTCAAAAGCTGCTTTCGAAGCTTAATGAGTTTCGAATCATGTATAGTTCAGAAGCTGCTACAGAAACTCGATGAGTTTCTGAAAAAGGGAATTAGTTTAAATGTGTAAATGTGTAAATGGATAACGTTCCATTTTATTTTTTATTTTCCTGCCAATTAATAGAGCTGTTAATGACAGCTTGACATTTCAATTTGAAAGAGCTCTCTATAAAAAAGAGAAGTCTCGAGTTGTAAATGTATCAACATCAAAATCACATTGTAACACAAACAGAGAAAGGATCAGAGTGATAGAAAAAATCATTCTGAGTGAAAAGAGAAAAAGGGCTGAAAAGAAAAAGAAAAATCTGAGAGAGGCTTAGATACAATTGTGAAAAGAAAGAAGAGCTATGTGCTAGAAAAGAGAGAAAGAAGAGAAAAGAAAGGCTCAAGAAAGAAGAGTGATCAGAAAATGTTTTGATCGTGTGAAGAAAAAAAGGAGTTTCTGAAGATTAAAGATTTCAGAAGCTGATTAAGCTTAAAGAGTTTGAGGCTGAGAGTAACAAGACTAGAAGCTGAGAGTTCAATTTCTCAAGATTGGTTTGTGGAAAGTGTGATCAAATACAAGGTTCTGAAAAGTCCTTGAGGGGATTCAAGGCGGAAAATCTTTCTGGAGGGGATATCCGGAGAGTGGAAAATCTTTAGAAGGGGTATTCTGGAGTGTCGGACCTGAGAAGGTTGCAAAAGATATCTTTGTATTGATACCTGTGTATGTTGATACATTTCTAGTGGAACTCAATCATTGAAAGATTGAAGAACTGGATGTAGGCACAATTGGCCGAACCTGTATAAATTGGTCCAATCTCTCTAACTCTACTTATCTTGCATTAATTGTTTTAATTGCTCAGAACCTATGATTTTAATTGATTGTTTTTTGTTTTCTGGTGAATATCTCAAGAACAAACTTGAAACAACAATCTGAAAGTTAAAGAAACTAAAGCTAAAGGAATCTGTATGTGTTTAACTTTCTGATATATGATATTTGTTATTTGGGTATTTGGAATCTGAAATAAACAATTTAAAGAACACATTACATACAGAGAAATTAGAATATATAAGTGTAATTAGTTTTCTCGAAGAATATTTCTTTAGAAGCTGTTTTTGTTCTTTGCATAATTGTCATTTAGATTTCTGATTGAAATTGAAATACATATCATATTGGTAATTGTTGATTGATTGTTTGTGAAATAATTGGTCAGAAGCATATAGGTTCTGAAGTAGTTCTGAAACTAGATCAGAAAGTGGTTCATAAATTGATATTTATGAAAGAGTTCTTTTCGATATTGATCATTTGATTGTTTGAAAGCTTGATATTTTAAGTGTTGTGATATTTGTGATTAATAATCCGCTGTGCAAAACATTGTGAAAACATTGTGCAAATTAAACACAAATTAAATCATTGTTATTGACATATTGATTTCTGTGTATGTCACATAATTGATTTAGATTCCTAAGTCACAAATAAATTTTTGATTCTTATTGTTTTGACTAATTCTTGACAAGTATCAAAGACTTGATTAATCTTTAAGAGTTGCAGAAGTGTTAATAATAAAGAAGAATTTGAAAAAGTGTACACAACCAATTCACCCCCCCTCTTGGGTTGTGTGAGCATAGCTTGGAGGTGTTTCTAAAGAGACCCTCACATCATCACTAAGAATCTCACTTTAGTCTGAAATATTTTCATTTTCTTTGCTGATACCACTAGTCCATTTTCTTTAATCATTTCTATAAATTTTTCTTGGTGTTTGATGTGACTACTTATATTTTTAGAGAATATTAATACATCATCTAAATATACAATAGCAAATTCCATGTATGGGTAGAAAATATTATTCATTATTTCTTGAAATTCGCTAGGAGCATTTTTTAATCCTTGTGGCATAACATTCCATTCATAATGTCCAAATGGTCCTACAAAAGCTGTTTTATATATGTCTTCTTCTTTTATTAATATTTGATAATATCCTGACTTCATATCAAATTTAGAAAATATAGTTTTTTGGTGTTAGTCTTTTGATTAAATCATTTTTATTAGGTAAAGGATACTTAATCCATTTTAATACTTTATTTAAAGGCTTGTAGTTAATCACTAACTTGAAGCTCCTCTTTCTATTTCAGAAGCTTTCATAACAAAACCCAAAACAACTCTGTTGATACCCAAATTTGTCCGTACTTTAAATTTTCTTATTATTTATTTAATTATATTTTATGTTATTGAAAATACAAAAAAAGATGAATTGGGTTTTGGGCCTTAAAAATAATAGATCTTTTTTTTTTGGTCTATCTTGACCCAAACATTTTTCTTTCTTGTTGACCAAAATTGGGATCTAGCTTGTAAAACACACACAAAAAAAAAGAAAGTTTTCTATTATGATTTTAATTTGTTGGACAAAAGTTAAAAAAAAATCCTATTGTTACAGCCCAATCCAAATTCTTATTCATAAAAAAAAACATATATAAAAAAATCCTACATTTTTTATTTATTTATTTTTACATCAGCAAAAATACAAAAAATTCAGAAAACCAAAATAATAATAATAATAATAATAAAACAAAAAATGCATAATGGAGGCACCCATCCCTCGACCCTTGCTTCCACTACTGCTTGTCCTCCATTCACCCAAAAGCTCCATTATCTTGTTTCCAGCCATTATCAATTGCTTGCTGAAGGTGTTGAATAGCACGAGAAGGGGGGGTTGAATCGTGCTTTACCCATTTTAAAAATTTGTTTACTTTCTTATTCAGAAAGTAATTCTTTCTCACAAAGTGTAACACACTTGGTCAACTTTCTGAATCGGGTTTCTCAACACGAGTTGATCAACCTAAGATATTCGATCAATAAGCAATCAGTAGTTTTCCAAGTAGTTTATCTTTCAATGAGAAAGATCATAAAGATAATCCCTTAATGAAGGATGAATGAAGCACATCATATATATGAGAAACTTAGAAAATCACTGGTTCAGAAACCTGATTGAGAATGCAGCTTTCTGAACAGCTTTCTCAACAACTTTCTTAACAATTGCGATTGTGTTAAATTCATTTTGAAATCATTCTAAACCTTCTCTGATTATGATTGTTGACAAATTATAATCAGAGACAGATTAAAAGAATGTGAAGCTTTAAATAAATGAATTAAACCAAGAGAATATGATTTAGAAGATATCAGAATGCTGATGAGAAACCTGATGAGAAACCTAGCATTCTGATATAAAACTGCAGGCTTAGAATCAGATTCTTTGCTTATAATTCTGATGAGTAATACTCATAGAATCAAGTCCAGAATTTGCTTCTAATTCAGTTTTGTTTAAAGCTTTATTAAATGCAGCTTTCTCAATAAAAATGCGGAATATAGAACTTTAATTTAGAGCATGAGAAAGCTGATTAAAACAGAATAAACATAATTAAAAAGATGAAGGGATAGAAGAGTCATATCACACAATGTTTTTATACTGGTTCGGCCAAAACATTGCCTACATCCAGTTCTCAAACAATTGTTTGAGTTCCACTAACTTTCAACAAAGTTACAGATATTATCAAGCCTTCTCAGGCTTTCTCAAGTATTATTTCTTCTAGCCTCTTCAGACTTTGCAGTGAATATTCTTTCCTCAAGCCTTTCCAGGCTAAGCTTGGATATTCTTTCCACAAGCCTTCTCAGGCTAAGCCACCTTTTCTAACTAGAAAATGATTTACATTGCCTTAGACTAAACTAAGGACTTTTCACTGCACTCTTACAAGTAAGAGATTAGTATTCTTTCATCAAGCCACTTCTGGCTTCTCTTGCTTAACTCAACACAATGAGAAAGACTAGTATTCTTTGAATGGCCTCTTCAGGCTACTTGCTCATTTACCATGAGACTTTTACAAGTATTCTTTTCCTAGCCTCTTCAGGCTCTAATTGCTCAACTCCACATGAGTGAGACTTTTACAAATAAATACAGATTTGTGTTTGAAAGATGTGTGCGTAAAGCACTTACAAACAAATGCTTAAGGACTTTGAATGAACAAAGAACACCCTTAAACAACTCCTATTCAAAGCTTGCAACAACAATGATATTATCTAATGAAAGGATAAGAATAGAACATTTAGAGAAATTTTCTTTTGAGAGAAAACTTCTCTTCTACAGAATCTCGGATTTCTCAAGGAATATGAGTAGAAAAGATTTGATTTAATTCCTTAGAGTGACCCTAGATGCTGTTAGTGATGTGTTACAAAGTTAAATTAATGTTCTAACATCACTAGGAAATTCGGCAGCATTGCAGCAACGTGCAAGCTCACTTTCTGTCTTCTTGGGAGCTTTATTTAAAGCCTTTTACAGTTATAGCCGTTGTGCACAGTTCCCAAGACATGTTGAAGTGTCCTTCTGAGAGACTACCTTCTGAGAGCTTTCTAAGAAGACTACCTTCTGAGAGGAATGCCTTCTGAGAATTTGTGCTTCTCACAAATTCTTCTTAGCCTTCTGAGAAATCTGCTTTCTCATAACCAAGTCAGCACTTCATGAGAAAGCTGATGCATCTTCTTGATATTTCTTGACTAATCCAATGAGAAGATTCTGAGAGAATTTCTTCTTTCCTTAGTGATATATCTTCTCATTCTCGATGCCTTGATTAGATTTAGAGGATGATTTCTCAGATGAAGATTTCTCTCAGCTTCTTGAGGAAACTTCTTGGACAGCTTTCTCATAAGCTCACAGCTTCTAAGAGCTTATCAGATCTTGGCTTTCTGAACCTTCTCCAGAAGGTGTATCTTCTGATACTTACTCAGAAAGTCTCTTATGCTGCCTCAGAAAGTACTTACATGTATTCCTTGATTTTCTTAAGTGCTTTCTGAAGATTCTTATTCGAATCTTATGCTTCCGCTTTGTCTTCTGGGAATGCTTTTTGGAACTGGGCTTTCTCAGAGAGTTCCAACTCTTCCTAGAAGACTTTCTTAGCTTCTTAGAGAGTGTACTTGAGAAGTCTTCAAGGTTTTGATATCTTCTCAGTTTTTGGACAGCTTTCTCATGAGAAACCTGATCTTCTGGAGTGTTTTCCGAATGCATTCTTTCTGCTTTCTTTATTCATTATGGAAATGCTCTCTTCAGAAGGTTCTCATGTCTTCTGAGTGAAGGCGCCATTCTTAGAGAAGGTTCTTCTGAGAGGTAGCCTTTCTGAGGAAAAACCTTGTGCAGCCTTCTGAGAAGTTTCTGAGTGCAATTCTCATAACGCTTTCTTATATCTTCTTCGCTGGTTGCTCAAGAGCTTTCTCATTCCTTGATTTCCTTTTGAGAGACTTTGTTTTTCTTTCTTTTTGCGCTTCCAGGACCATGTGCTTTGAGTGCTTGTAGTTCCAACTTTCTTCTGTATTTTAGCTATCTCAAATAGCTTTCTCACTGCACATATCAACACCCATTAAACTATTCTAACAAAATATTTTCTTTGTCTTGATTTGTTATCACTCAAAACCAAGTCCTTAATGATTTCCAATCATTAACACATCTTGGAAGGGTGTTGGAGCTTACAATCTCCCCCTTTTTGATGATGACAAATCAGTTTAGGAAATATTTTGTAGAATCATTTGAAGGAAACCTTTCTTTAAGATAAGAAGCTTAATGATTGGTTCCTTGTGCAATTTAATCTATCTTTCTATTATTTCCTTCAATTTCTCAAGTGATAAATTTCCAGAAATAACTTAGAGATTGATTAACTCACAGCAGAATACAAACCAGAGAGTAAAACAAGTTTATCATGAATCTTGCAATTATGTAATTCACAAAATATTCAGAAGGCAAGATATATTTCATTGATATTTAAACTTGAATAAGATAAACATCGAAAGTTTGTATTCATGATTCAGAATCATATTAAACATACATCAGCATATTCATGAATTAACAGAAAATGCAGTAAATGCTAAATATTATGCTATGCATGATGATTTTTCTTTTAGAGAGAGTCTCTCCCCCTCACTTCTATCTCCCCCTATTTCCTTCAGAAACCAGCAGTCTTTCGACCCATATTTCCTACATTTTCTCCCCCTTTGGCATCATCAAAAAGAGAGGACAAGAAAATGCAGAACTTCAGCCTTGTTTCTTCTAAAGAGCGTCCAGAATTCTCAACAGAGGTGCTTCATGCTTTCTGAGTTGGCTTCGGATTTCTAAAATTCCAGCCTCAAGCCTATTTTGCGTTGCTGCCATTTCTCTTTGGTTTCTCAGAAGCAGATCAATCCTTAGAGAATCGATGGAGGAAGTGGTAGCAGGTGCTTTAGAAATCAACCCCTGAGTTCCCTGAGAAACTACTGCAGGACTTAATTCCTCAGAATTCTTTTTTGGTTCAGATTCAGAAGCTGAAGTCTTCTGAGACAGAGCAGCTTAAGATGTTTCTATGTCTTGATCACACAATTCTTCACCGAGGAAGGCACTTGCTGATTCAGAGGTAGAGCTTTTTGAATGAGAAACCTCTTCAGAGACCCTTGACAGATTTTGTGGTTTCTTAACATAGGGAATCATGGCTAGATTATCATTAGGAGAGGGTGCTGGAGCTTGTGTATACCCAAATTACTGAGTGGGAGGAGCATTAGTTTCTGATGCGTCCTCAATCACAATATAAGCTTCAGAGACCTCAGCATCTTTCCCTTTGGAGCTAGTGGCTCCTTGTGCTCTTTTCTGTGCAGCCAATTTCTTTGTTGCTGTCTCTGCCTTTGACCTCAGGATAGTCATGAATAGCACATCATCCTCACTTTCTCTTTCACCAGTCTCAACCTGAGATGGCTCACTGATATGAATACCCTATGAGGCTTAAGAAGTCTGCTGCTTCCTCTTGTAAAGGAGTTTTCTCTGGCCTTGTTGGAGGAGGAGTATCATCATCAGAATGTGAGCCAGATGAGCTTTCTGAAGATACAGTTTTCTCACTGTCAGTATCCTCTAGGAACTGATATGTGTTTTCTGGTTCTGAGCTCTCTGAGGTGGATTTCTCAAGCTGGTTCTTCTCTGATTTTCCTTGAGAATGCCTAGGCTTCTTTTTGGTTTCTGATTCAGCTTCAGAAACCTCAGTGGCAGCCTTTCTTTTCTTTGATGGCAAGGAGACATTGACTTTCTCTTTGGGTTCAGAACCCGCTTGCTTTCCTTTGTTGATTTGCCTGAAGGACATCTGAGTGAAGACACATCCAGAAGGAAAGAAGTAGCTCTCATTTTCAAAGGGAGACTTGAGGTGTCTGAGAATCCTTGTTAGAATCATCCCATAAGGCAAAGCACCATGCTTTCTCTTTCCCTTAGCCACTGCAGCCAGCATATATGAAATGATGAGCTTAGGAAGGGCCACTCTTCTGAGTGTCACCAAGTAGTAGAGAGAGGGTAATTTGACCGTTGAAGAAAGTAATTACCCAAAGGAAAAGGTAATTAATTTTCTCTAGGTTAAATTTTGTATGGGTTCGATTCTGAAGCACAAGACCCATTACCAAATGGTTTCTCAAGCCCTTAAATGGCAATCCACTTTCTGAAGAGGATCATTGCCTGTTCTGATAATACATTGATGACAGTGCTGGCAGAAGCTTTCTGATGAAGAGTTTCTCATTCTGGGCTAGACTATTGCACCATACTTCCAAATTCGGAGCCCGCTCCAATCATGGACTCGATGATGGAGAAGGAAGGACCCGATTTCTTGAAGGAGAGAGGAGCAATCTGAGTGACATCAACCATGAGAACCTCAGATTCTTTCTGAGAGTCTTTCTCAGTCTGGGTTCCGTCCAAGGAACCATGGGCAACAAATGCCTCAACTGCTGCAACTCCGGCAGCCACAGTAGCGTCAGTGCCCACCTCTGAGCTGTGCCCAGTGCTGGTGATCTCTGGCACTTCCGTGTTGGTTGAGACATGAGTTTCCCTATGATCTTGGTTGGTCTCAGAAGAGACATGACCAACATCAGAAGTTGGTTCTTTCTGAGTAGTATCCGCTCTTCCAGACTCATCCAATGCACACCGGTTGGCAGATGTTTCAACAACTATGCTATCAACAACAGTAGCATCTGTGATTGCCTTTGAACTAAGTCCAATGCTGGAAACCACAAGCACTTCAATGTTGGTTGAAACATGGATCTACCCACGTGTTTGGTTGATCTCAGCGGGTTGGTTGCCACTCTCAGAAGTTGGTTGTGTTGACTTCTGGAGTTTGTCTTCTCAGAAGGTTTGATAGAATGAGAGAGGGATATGCTTATGCAAATGATATGTTTATGCAATGTCTTTGATTTGAAAATATTTTCACACAATTAAATCAACAAATATGCATATACATAATTCATCCACGTTTCACACAGCAACAATTTGCATATCAATTTTAGTTTCAGAAATACCTCACTTTGAAATTTCATGTGATCCTTGAGAGTTTTGATTTCTGAGCCAAAAATGATTCTGAGTTCACTTTCTGAGAATTTTTGCTTGAGAGGAATATTCAGAGTCTTCTCTTGAATAATTCTTTCCAGAGGCCGCTCATAATTGCTTTCATATCTTGCTAGATTTCTCAGAAGTTGTTGTAGAAGCTTCGGAGAGCTCCATAGATGGATTTCCTTTCAGAAGACTTCACCATTTTCTGAATGTATGATTTGCAATGGGTCCAGGATATCCAGCCAACAATCTTCCAATTTGATTTGCTTGATGAGAATGAGATGAGCATTCCAAGATCTTCAGTCAATTCTTCTTGAAAGAATTTTGTAGCTATTGTAAAGAATGATAAATCAGACTTTTTATTAGCTTGATCCATCTCAGCTTGTTCTCATAAGAGATTCTTCAGAACCCTCTTGAATCCACTGCTGAAATCATTTGAGTGTTTAATTCTTTCACTTGGTTGAACCTGCAAGATAAAGAAGTTTTTGGTACCCATTGAATTTCAATTGGGTCCTTTTTTGGTTAGTTGAAGTGAGTATATATTAAGACAATAAACCAAGAGAATAATTGGAATAAAGTGTTCTCAAGTGAAGGTACACCCAATGAACTCTTAGAGTGAGTGAGTATAAGATTTCTTAGCTGGCTTTCTCAAGAAGGTCAGATTAAAGGTTGAGAAACCTAAATCATCTGAACTCTTGAGAGACATTCACTTTACTCAGAAAATGATGTAGAGAAGATGGAGCAAATTGTACATCAGAAACCTAATAGGTTCTCTGGTACCTTAGTTATTCAAATATGAATGAGATCATTCAATAAGTTGAATTTGTTTAATTTTGAAGTAATCTTCTCATACATGTTTACCACCTTCTTGAAAAGATAAACCATTTTAGAACAAGGTGAGAAGTAAAGTGTTTTTGATTTTGAATCAGCCAGATGAGATCTTTTACTTACACTTATCATAAAGCTCAAGTGTGCAAGAAAACATTTTCAAGATAGTCATCAGTAAGTGTATATTTATAAAAGAATGATTTTGAAATCAGATTCAAAATAAATAATTTACAAATTTGGATTGGTCAGGAGAGTAAGATATGCAGGAGATGCGATTCTGCTTTCTCAAGAGTTATAAAAATGCAAGAGAGCAAAGTATAGTCGAAGTCGACTTGATATATCTTTTGAAAAGAGAATTTTAACTCATAAAGACAATTCTCAGAAACTTGAATAAGAAAGAGTTTGTTTTGAAAAAGTATTCTCACACATATGATGAATTAGCTTTCTCAATCCTTCATTGGACCTTTTAACCTTTGCAATCGTGAGATTGCTCAACCCCAGAGGCCTGGCTCTGATACCAATTGAAGGTGTTGAATAGCACGAGAAGGGGGGGGTTGAATCGTGCTTTACCCATTTTTAAAATTTGTTTACTTTCTTATTCATAAAGTAATTCTTTCTCACAAAGTGTAACACACTTGGTCAGCTTTCTGAATCGGGTTTCTCAACACGAGTTGATCAACCTAAGATATTCGATCAATAAGCAATCAGTAGTTTTCCAAGTGGTTTATCTTTCAATGAGAAAGATCACAAAGATAATCCCTTAATGAAGGATGAATGAAGCGCATCATATATATGAGAAACTTAGAAAATCACTGGTTCAGAAACCTGATTGAGAATGCAGCTTTCTGAACAGCTTTCTCAACAGCTTTCTAAACAGCTTTCTTAACAGCTTTCTTAACAATTGTGATTGTGTTAAATTCATTTTGAAATCATTCTAAACCTTCTCTGATTATGATTATTGACAAATTATAATCAGAGACAGATTAAAAGAATGTGAAGCTTTAAATAAATGAATTAAACCAAGAGAATATGATTTAGAAGATATCAGAATGCTGATGAGAAACCTGATGAGAAACCTAGCATTCTGATATAAAACTGCGGGATTAGAATCAGATTCTTTGCTTATAATTCTAATGAGTAATACTCATAGAATCAAGTCCAGAATTTGCTTCTAATTCAGTTTTGTTTAAAGCTTTATTAAATGCAGCTTTCTCAATAAAAATGCGGAATATAGAACTTTAATTTAGAGCATGAGAAAGCTGATTAAAACAGAATAAACATAATTAAAAAGATGAAGGGATAGAAGATTCATATCACACAATGTTTTTATATTGGTTCGGCCAAAACATTGCCTACATCCAGTTCTCAAACAATTGTTTGAGTTCCACTAACTTTCAACAAAGTTACAGATATTATCAAGCCTTCTCAGGCTTTCTCAAGTATTATTTCTTCTAGCCTCTTCAGGCTTTACAGTGAATATTCTTTCCTCAAGCCTTTCCAGGCTAAGCTTGGATATTCTTTCCATAAGCCTTCTCAGGCTAAGCCACCTTTTCTAACTAGAAAAGGATTTACATTGCCTTAGACTAAACTAAGGACTTTTCACTCCACTCTAACAAGTAAGAGATTAGTATTCTTTCATCAAGCCACTTCTGGCTTCTCTTACTTAACTCAACACAATGAGCAAGACTAGTATTCTTTGAATGGCCTCTTCAGGCTACTTGCTCATTTACCATGAGACTTTTACAAGTATTCTTTTCCTAGCCTCTTGAGGCTCTAATTGCTCAACTCCACATGAGTGAGACTTTTACAAGTAAATACAGATTTGTGTTTGAAAGATGTGTGTGTAAAGTACTTACAAACAAATGCTTAAGGACTTTGAATGAACAAAGAACACCCTTAAACAACTCCTATTCAAAGCTTGCAACAGCAAGGATATTATCTAATGAAAGGATAAGAATAGAAGATTTCAAGAAATTTTGTTTTGAGAGAAAATTTCTCTTCTACAGAATCTCGGGTTTCTTAAGGAATATGAGTAGAAAAGATTTGATTTAATTCCTTAGAGTGACCCTAGATGCTGTTAGTGATGTGTTACAAAGTTAAATTAATGTTCTAACATCACTAGGAAATTCGGCAGCATTGCAGCAACGTGCAAGCTCACTTTCTGTCTTCTTGGGAGCTTTATTTAAAGCCTTTTACAGTTATAGCTGTTGTGCACAGTTCCCAAGACATGTTGAAGTGTCCTTCTGAGAGACTACCTTCTGAGAGCTTTCTAAGAAGACTACCTTCTGAGAGGAATGCCTTCTGAGAATTTGTGCTTCTCACAAATTCTTCTTAGCCTTCTGAGAAATCTGCTTTCTCATAACCAAGTCAGCACTTCATGAGAAAGCTGATGCATCTTCTTGATATTTCTTGACTAATCCAATGAGAAGTTTCTGAAAGAATTTCTTCTTTCCTTAATGATATATCTTCTCATTCTCGATGCCTTGATTAGATTTAGAGGATGATTTCTCAGATGAAGATTTCTCTCAGCTTCTTGAGGAAACTTCTTGGACAGCTTTCTCATAAGCTCACAACTTCTAAGAGCTTCTCAGATGTTGGCTTTCTGAACCTTCTCCAGAAGGTGTATCTTCTGATACTTACTCAGAAAGTCTCTTATACTGCCTCAGAAAGTACTTACATGTATTCCTTGATTTTCTTAAGTGCTTTCTGAAGATTCTTATTCGAATCTTATGCTTCCACTTTGTCTTTTCGGAATGCTTTCTGGAACTGGGCTTTCTCAGAGAGTTCCAACTCTTCCTAGAAGACTTTCTCAGCTTCTTAGAGAGTGTACTTGAGATGTCTTCAAGGTTTTGATATCTTCTCAGTTTCTGGACAGCTTTCTCATGAGAAACTTGATCTTCTGGAGTGCTTTCCGAATGCATTATTTCTGCTTTCTTTATTCATTATGGAAGTGATCTCTTTAGAAAGTTCTCATGTCTTCTGAGTGAAGGCGCCATTCTTAGAGAAGGTTCTTCTAAGAGGTAGCCTTTCTGAGGAAAAACCTTGTGCAGCCTTCTGAGAAGTTTCTGAGTGCAATTCTCAGAACGCTTTTTTATATCTTCTTCGCTGGTTGCTCAAGAGCTTTCTCATGCCTTGATTTCCTTTTGAGAGGCTTTGTTTTTCTTTCTTTTTGCGCTTCCAGGACCATGTGCTTTGAGTGCTTGTAGTTCCAACTTTCTTATGTATTTTAGCTATCTCAAATAGCTTTCTCACTGCACATATCAACACCCATTAAACTATTCTAACAAAATATTTTCTTTGTCTTGATTTGTTATCACTCAAAACCAAGTCCTTAATGATTTCCAATCATTAACACATCTTGGAAGGGTGCTAGAGCTTACACCTGCAGATAAGAAAAACATGAACATCATTCCAGAATACAGGGCTTCTGGAATACAGCTCAAAAGGGAACGAAAAGATGATGCTTTTTCAAGAATAAATACAGGGCTTCTATCTACAATGAAAGGGGGGATCCCGTTTGCTTTGCTCCTATCATGTAATCCCTCCCACACATTCATTATCACACATCATACAAAATAAGCCTCAATTATCATTCATCACAAATACCATTCCAGAAAATCATTCAAAAATCAAATAAAAGCACAATCAAATTCCAACTCAGTTACAATTCTAAATTCAGAATTGAAACAGAAACAAATCCAAGAAATTCACAATACCAATTTCAATCTTCAGTTATCATCCTATTCTAAATATCATTCCAGAAACCCATTCAGAAGCCAACACCACTATCAAAATTCAAAGCACACAAATAGATTCAAAATCAAACACAAATATCACTCAATTCTAACACATATACAAAAACAGTTTCAATCCAACCACAGTTCAGATTACAGTCCGAGCTCATCAATAATAAACACGCAATAAAAAAAAACATAATATAAAAAAAAAGGGGGAACAAAGAACAGACACAGAAGGTGAGTGGCCTCACCTGACTTTCACCATTGTCATCATCCATGGCCACCGACGGAGACAGCAACAGTGACCTCCAGCCATCACCGTCACCTCCTCTTTGTCACGCCTCACACCACCGGGAGCAATAGCACTAGTAACAGCTTCCTCGGTGGGTCATCCATCATCAACAAAAGTGGCACCTCGTCCTCAGGCCACGTCCCTGGGCCAGTAACAGAACCAAACGCGCCTCTGTCTCCAACGCCTCAGATTTGCCGCTGTTGCAGAAACGATGGCGCTACCCCGCGAGCTCCGTCACCAACCACCAGCGGTAGCGGTTCCAAATCCAGGCGCAAGACCCGATGCCGCCTCCTCTAACCATCGAACCCTCGGTCATCGTCGCATCTGTCTCCTTGCAGCTCCGGCAGTGAAGCCTTTGCCGCATACCTCCAGTCGCGCCTCGCCGGTGAGGCCGCGGTCCGCCGCCCTTCCCCTTTGCGGTGAAGCTGCAACTCTTTTCTCTCCCTCGGTTTCTTTCTTCTCTCTCTCTCTCCTTCGATCCCATCCCTCTCGACCTCCAGGAGCCGCCACCACGAGACGGTGTGAAACGCTCTCCCATGGCCAAAGCAGCGGCGGCGGTGCGGCTCCCCGTACGGTCTTTCTCTCTCTCTCTCCCGGTCGCCTCTCTCTCTCTTTCTCCCTAACGGCTCTGCCGCTTTCTCTCTCACCCTCACCTCTTTCACCCCTCTTTTCTTTTTAATCTAACCCTAATTTCTAGGTTGCCGATTACATGCGCCGTATATGTTACGCGTCATTAATGCGCCTCATTGACTCGGTTATATTTGTGCCGTTGGATTTCATTGAGTTTAAATCAACGGTCCATAGATTCGTGACACGTCATTAATGATACTTCATGATTTAACTTGTTTTTATTGTTATTGAGTTTCTGGGTTCTTAGGTATTTGCAGCAGCACCCCTTTTCATTTACTTGGGTGTTTGTGAGTGTTCGGTACATTACTGGTGTTCCGGTACAGTGATGGTGTTCCGGTGGGCATCCGAAGCCAATAGTAGATCGTTGTTTTTCAGGTTTGATTTACCCCTTATAAGGGCACGTGTAGGTCGAAGTTTGGCGAAGGCGGAACGTTGCTCGCTAGTCGAACGGCGACGACACGACTACAGTGTGGCTGATGTATGAGCATAGTTGGTCAGTCGGTTGTCGTAGTATAAAATTTTGTAGGTAGGTATTTTATGTTGTTCGCTCTGCGTTTTTGAGAACATAATCTGAAAATTTGTAGGGAATGTGTCCTCCAAATTTGGGGATTTATTTGTTTAAGTTAGGTATTGGTATTTAAGTTGCAGATTAGACGTTTCAGCATTTAGTGAAGCCTTTGCTTCTTAAATTATTTATTATTAGTGAGTTGCTCTGGTGCACAACGAGAATCTAGGTTTTTACCATGTACTGCAGTGTGTATTGGTTGATGACCTGCGTTTGTTCGTTGTTTTATCGGCAACAATGAATATACATCAGTGGTGACAGAACTCAACGATGGTGGGAAATGTATTTAAGCATTCCTTTAATTTAATTTGCTGTTATATATATTTGAGAGTCACAAATTTACATTGCAATATAGCTTGGATGAGTGAGCAAAATGGTAATGGCCACAAATCTATTTACATTGGTTGAATGCTCTTATGCTATCTTCCTGCTGTAGTGTGTTTCAATGAATGTGAGGAACATAATTTTGCGATCAGGTATACTTGATAATTTAATGGAGAGGTCAGTGATTTTGCTCTTTTGTTGTGACTAGTCATATGCTAAGAGACTTTTCGTTTGCATTTGTATGTATAATGGTCTGGTATCATTGTGCTATGAACTAATATTAAGTTAGTTATTTAAATTGCATGAAGTATGTCAAATAAATATTTAACCGTAATAGGAGGTATTAAAATGGAAAAATGGATGTTGGTGGCAAAGAAGGAAAAAAATGTATTTAGCCCAATTAACTTGTGAAAAAGGCTGAAGTTGTTTTTCGAATGAAAATGAGACAAAAAGCCCAAAAAGCGATCTTGGAAACAATGTAGGTAGCATATTCCAAAAATCAAGGTTAGCGGAAGGACAAAATTAGGCCCATTTAGATGCATACTGGGCAGAGGAAGGACCAATATGGCCACATAAAACTATTTTTTAGGTAGAAGGTGTAGTTGTAGTTAAAGTCCAATTGGGCAACAATAGAGTATGATATGAACTTATTACAAAAAAAAAATAGTATTATAAAAAGTTATTACGATCGCAATTAAAGTTTCATGGTACACCACAGTAGAGTAATTAAAAGCAGAAAGGATGTCAAACATGTCCTGACTACACGAGGACATGGAGAACATTAAGATGTCTTTAGTAAAGCAGTAATTAGAAGTGTAAGTAAAACTCGGTGACACAGTGGAATCTAATGATTGAAATTCAGGACAAAACGCACTTTTGTGGTAGAGATACTTGGCACTGGACAACGGATATGGTCTGACCTCCAAATTACATTTATTCCACCTGCGATGTGGCCACTGTCAACTGAGAAAGAGCTATCGAAGGATAGGTGGGGGCAAACATTTTTACGCAATTCATTTGCCATTCCGTCACTGTAGAGGACAACCAGCATGGAAGCTTGATATTGGGTGCACAAATTAGTTGCCTTATCAGCTATTTAATCATGTGGAACATTTCTATGGTTCCAAAGGAGGATTTTTCTGCCGAAGTCACAAGGTCGGTGTATGGTTAACGGAATTGGCTGGTTTGGGAAAGGTTCTGGACCGTGACATATCCATTCATACCAGTTGTAATTAATGCCATCACTACCCTCCATACTTAATGGTTGGCATCGAATTTTGTTGACTACAGATGGAATTTGCAGAACTTGTAATAAAAAGATTAAAATGCTCAAGTAAGAATGTCAATGAAGAAGTAATGGTAGCGGGTACATTTGGAGTAATTCATCATCTATAAATGTATATTAAGGGAAGACTTTATTTTGTAATTATTGGTGTAATTATTGTTTGTGTATTATTTGACTGCAAAGTGTGAAATGGGGCCAGAGAATATGAACTGCATCTAATTATGGTTAAAATATATAATAATTACGTACAATACATAACAATTGATCTGACCTGGCGTATGTAAAAGTTGTTTAGGGAGAGACTGTACCTGAAGACTAGAAATGGTAATTTCCAATGAGTTGATTAGCTTGATTGGCATGAATGCAATAAGTCTTTGGACCAGAGGTTCAATCTCAACTATTTTTGGGTAGTATAATAAATTAGTTCTCCATGCTGCAATTGTGGATGTATGGGCACTATCTTGTTGCTCATTATCTTCAGGAGGCGTGGGGTGGTAGTCTCCATGTTCGCAAGGAAGCTTTAACGACCATAGGTGATCAAGAGTAAACATTGGAACCTCATATATATTAGCCGTAGTTGTTATTATTATTGGAACAACCATTGCTCTTTGTAGATCGATGTGGAAGCATTTCTTGTCATGGACCCCTGAGGACCAATATGATCTTCTAACTATGCTCTCAGTTCTAAATGGTGTGCCCCTAAAAATAATTCCCAATGGTGTGCCCCTAAAAATAATTCCCCATGTTTCATGGAGTTGTGGATACATTATGAAAATTATAGAAATAAAGATAGACAAAGGGAATGGTTGCACTGACTGTGTTCTGAAGTGCGGATGATGCCCCTCTATATGGTGGGGATGATGCTTACTGGGAATATGTGCAAACAAAGTAGTTATGATTGAACCATAGAACCACATATTTACTTTGTGCATCACGTTGAAAGGTAAAATGTGAAATGACGTGGCGCTATGTAATTGGTGTGTGTTTGATTATTTATATAATATTAGGTTACGTGGTTGGAGAATTTAGTTTTTATTATGTCGAAGTAACGAAGCCAATTCGTCGGACTTATCGGGTGCTCAACAGCTGGTTCATTAGGAACTAGGAAGTTGAAAGCAAAATAAAGGGTGCGATAGTTGTTGAATATTTTTAATGTTGACTGAAGTGACTATACTAGAGCCCTGTACGTCGCGGTTCAGAAAAGATACGACTTTGTTCATATTTGATTTACTGTGTATGTGAGACAAAAACCTGACATTATCACAACTGTGACTTGGCGTGCATGCAAACTTGGGGGATTCACACTTTGAAAATAAATTAGGAAAAGCCGACAGTAGTTATTTGTAATTAAACTTTCTTATAAGGCACTGAAACTGAAACTTTCACCACACTCCCATCACATAACTTGGATAGCGAGCTCGCAAGCAATAAGGATGGCTGTTAGACGGAGTGCTATTTCTGCACCAAGTCATGGCAAGACGTACGTGGTGTTTAAGGGGAGGATTCCTGGGTTTTATAACAGTTGGGAAGAATGTGAAGCTCAAGTTGTTGGATTTAGTGGTGCTTTGCACAAGTCGTATCGGAAACGTGAAGATGCTGAGTCAGCCTGGCTAAGATATTGGGGAATGTATGGCACTGGCATGGAGCCCGAGATAAATGATGATCCATATTTTCTTCCAGAGACATGCAGATCTGTTCCGACTAAGGCAACGAACAATGTTGCAGACGTTCTTGATGGGGAAGGTGGTGCTGTCCATGGGGTAGGGGGTCCAGCAAAAGACAATGGCGTGTTGCCACCGCCACGGAATAATTTAGGCAGAAGCTTTGTTAGAATGGGCACTTGCGTAGGCATTTGTGTGTTTATAATAATAAGTGTTTTGTATGGTATGATGGTGGTGTAGCATGTTTCGTTAGCATTTCAATCTGTTAGTCAATTCTAGTTTACGAAATCAAAAAAGTAGGTACTTATTATGTAATATGCTTTTAATCCAGTTAACTGAATGTAATGAAGCACTGAACTTATAGTTAGAACCATATTTCAGGTTTCAAAAAAATGAACTATGATTTTCTATTACAATAATCGTTCACTAATTAATAGCATTTTTAACTATAATAATAAAAGGTAATACAATAGCAGTGTATGTGACAATTGATAGAGGCACAACAAAAAATCAGGCAACAATAGAAAGTTAATTATTTTTAAAAAAGACACATGTTTAATCAGATTATTTTTAATATTGATGCAGTGTATTTTTAACTATAATTAATATACTTCTCTTAGGGTTGGTGTAGCCCAAAAAATAAACAACATGACATAAAAATTTGATTAATATATTATTGCAATGCTAAGTCCATGATATTTTATTCCTTGCATCTGTCGTTCCATCTCTAAAAACTGTGAACAAACCTTTTAAAAAAGTGAACTACTTATTTGCAGCAAACTTTTAAGACCGTACGCATACGAGGAAGCCTGAGTGAAGACAGACGTACGGGGCAGGATGGGTTAGACGGCGTAGAAGTTGCCATGTCATTGATCCTTGTGATGTGCTTGTTAGTGTGGCATCCCAACCGTCCATTTATTTGTTCGTTAAAATTGACCAAACACAGTGATCCCCTTTTAGCCGTGTACATTCAAATAAAAACAAAAGTAGTCAACATAAAAAAAAAAAATTTAAGTTCTATCCAGAATGAATGAGCTTTAACCTCATCAAACCCTAAACCCTAACCTCATAAAACCCCTAACCCTAACCCTCATAAAACCCCAAACCCTAAACCCTAACCCTCATAAAACCTCAAACCCAAACCCTAACCCTAAAAAAACCACAAACCCTAACCTCATAAACCCCAAACCCTCATAAAACCCCAAATCCTAAACCCTAACCTCATAAACCCTAAACCCTAACCCTAACCCTCATAAAACCTCAAATCCTAAACCCTAACCTCATAAACCCCCAAACCCTAAACCATAAACATCATAAAATCATAAATCCCTCCACACATAAAGTGCATTATATTAAAACCTTGCTAAATTTTATTAGACCCCTAACCTCATTATAAGTACACCAAATTTCTTGCTTAATAAACCTATGATCGTAATCACACCATGTAATGGTAACCACTTGGTGGACTTTATAATAAAACCTTGCTAAGTGCATTAGACACATGTGATTATAGACCTATGATTGTAATCACACCATGTAATGGTAATCACTTTGTTGACTATATAATAAAACCTTGCTAAGTGCATTAGGCACATGTGATTATAGATCTATGATCGTAATCACACCATGTAATGGTAATCACTTTGTTGACTATATAATAAAACCTTGCTAAGTGCATTAGACACATGTGATTATAGACCTATGATCGTAATCATGAATGATTGTAATGGTAATCACTTTGTGGACTATATAATAAAACCTTGCTAAGTGCATTAGACACATGACTATATAATATTACCTCTTTACATTATATGTAGTTTGTAATTGGGGATCCTCTTTACATTACCGTCCGCATGATGGAATTTGAAATGTTAATCACATTATTTTTAATATTAAAGTGATTTTATAATTGTAAACGGAAACCCATCTAAGTGGCTCATGTACCATCGATCAGTGGGCAAACTTATTTTAGGCACTGTGCATGTATCGAGGCGTACTACAATTCTAAATGTGGGTGGGTTGGACAATGGGGAAATGTGGGTTCTGCAATAGCAGCCAACTATATTCGTGCAAATTAAGGGAACAAATTTCAGATCCTCCAGTAAATAATGTTTATACTGTGACGATAAGGGGTCAACCCCTCAAATATCACGAATTTTTATAACGTTAAACTATTATACATATTACCCTAAAACTCAGCCATTTTATGAATATCGAGGAGTTTCTTGGAAGATATTTCCATTGAGGCCAACTCTTCACTCTTCACCACCATTACGAAAATTAGAGTTAGGGTCCCCAAGTCTATTCTCAAAGGCCATTTTAGTTCTGCATCTTTGTAGGGGACGTCGTGTATTTTTCCCGCCCCCAAACCATTGAGATGGACAACATTTTGAATGACATAACACTTACAGAAGGGGAGTCGTTGACCATGGTGCAACCAGCGAGGTAAGCTAAAAGGACAGTCTCACTTCTCATTCATATTGAATATATATCTTACTACCAAGCGTAATAACAAATACTTATCATTTACGTTGCAGTACCAAAGAGAACCCTATTGTGGAACCCACTGCATGTAAGAATGGCAACACAAGCCAAACATATGCTGTATTGAGTGAGAACCGTACAATCAGTGGTCTTAGTAACCTGAACAGGTTGACCCCATCTCCAAATCGGAATGAGCTTTTCGCAGAATCACACTTTGTTTATCAGATAAACAAAGTTATGGACTTCATACAGGTTGGTTTGAAGACAATACATACTGAACAGTTGATATAACAAATCTGACAACTAATGTTCTATCTTATGTTGTTACATTGCACAGGACATGGAGAAGAGGTCACATACAACATTGAAGCAACTAGAAACCAAGGTCACTGAACTAGAACAGACACAGCGTGCCATGGTTAGGACAATGCAAATGGTTGAGTTCATGGTTTATCATGATGACCACCGGTGCAGAGACCATGCATCGTATGAGCAGTATCTCAATGTCCTTGCAAAAGAAGCTTTGACGCGTCTGGGTGTAGCAGACGTTGAGGCAATGGCCACCACGAAGACTGTCGATGTCGATGAGGACGATGGTTATGAAGAAAATGTCAGTGGCGAACTCAACGTCATTACCGAGTTATCAGACGGAGATAATGATGTCGTTATAGTTGGTGATAACCAGGACACAAGAAGTGCTCATGATGGTGGCATAGTGAAAAGTCGAGGGCCAACCCTCAAGAAGCCTGAGGTAACTCGTCCATCACTATTCTCCAAGGGCCACTACAACACGGACACTAAAAAACTAACCTCATCGTCGAAGGCCAAGACGGTGCAACCCCCGCGCAGTAACTACCGGCGTCAGGGAAAAAACCTTGTAAGAGCCAATTTTTTCGGTTATGTATATGAAATATTTTTAATTAGTGGGCCATTTTGTGGACGGCCCAAACAATGGACTCTTCACACAAATAAACCCAAATAAAAAAAAAATCTATCTTCACGCAGGGCACAACAACCGGCGCTAACTCAGATAACAAACAAAAATTGTTTAACACCCCACCACAAGCTCAAACGACAACGAAACAACCTAGGGTACAATCCCCTCCACAGTCTGTGGCACGAGCAAGACGAACGGGCAGCGCTACACCACCCTCAAACGTGGCTTCTAAAAAAAAGGGACCTACTGCGCAACAAAGCCGGTGTTTACTCCCAAAGGTACTAACCCCAAGTATCCCATCGTGTCTATTTCACGCCTTGTTGGCGTAAAGTTTCTGTATGCAAAAGTGTCGTTTCTAATCATATCATTTGTAATGAAACAGATTTTACGTAGCAAATTCCAGCCAACGTTTGACATGCAGTTAAGGGAACATCAACTTCAATGTTGTGCATATGTATTTTGCTCATACAACGACCCTGAGTTAGTCGCCTTCTCATTTTCGACATTTCTTCACATTTGGTTAATCAGTTCTCATTTCTTTGATGAACTTTGTCATATATTCACGTTTCTTCACAATCATTCCTTGCTTGCCCATTTGACACTATTAGGGAGGTCTTGGTGAAGATTGGCGACCACTTAGGGACTCGTAAAGATCTGTGGGGTTTAACCCCATACCAATTTCTCAAGTCACATGTGGGTTTAGCGTTTTCCGTTCTAATAAGGCATACTATATCATTATTTTTAAGAAACCCACCCATTCCTGCTCGACAGTGAATGATATTTGCGTCATTGTTGTGTAACCGTAATATCCCTTTTTTTAGATTCTAGAGTGGAAAGCTATCAAGTGTGCAAGGGAACAGGATCAAATTACTCTGAAGGAAGTGTGGACTTTTCCCCCGTCATTTGCTGTAACCAGTGAAACAATTTCATGATCCAATTAATTTGAAAAAATTAATTTTATACTAAAACTTCTACACACACATGGTTAAGCACTGTTTCTGTTGCGCAGGACGACGCACTACAGTATGGAATTGAAGGTGATTTGCTTGACACGTACGTCAACACTTATATGAAGCCAACACCAGATATTAAATATGTGAGTTAAATTTTGGCCTTACCATCTTAATGTTCTAAAAAATGTTGTCATGGAAATTCATTGTTGACCGCCTAAGGTTCTGTTATAAAATTTTGCCCTTACAAATATTGTATTCAAAATTAGATATATGTTCCGATTAGAGAGCCTGGGGTTATGAGAGAAGTTGAAGAGCCGAAAGATGAACACTTATCACATTGGTACCTAATGGTTATGTGTGTTCAAGACAAAGTTGTATATCACTTGGACTCCCACTTGGACGAGTACAGGATGGAGGAGAGGAAACAAACTATCCGTACGCTGGTATATGTTGCTTTTAAAAATTCACTATGTAAATTTTTCATAAAGACAGAGACGCTGACAGATTATAAATCCTCACACGGTTGCAGACAGATGTGCTGAGACACATATTGTCATCTCATTACTATGAAGATGTTGGATTGCCTCCATTGCACTCTTCTATGGGTTGGGAATTATTGGATGCAAAAGGCATTCCTAATCAGGAAGACAGGTGTGTCAATCATTGTACTCAGTTATTCTGATATATTGTTCAATTACTTAAAAAACACATTCTCGAACACTTATTATGCCAGCACAGGTAATGCATTCACATTTGTATCAGCCGAGACTCTCCAGACTGGGTCATGCAATGGATTAGTATGCAGCACACATTTACACCTGTTGTGTCCGGAATTGTAATTTGCCCATTGCTCTCTGTTGTAGACTTGTTCTTAGTGCATCTTTTTGTAGAGATTGACTTAAGTTTATTTTTAAATTGCAGATGAAACCAACCCATGTAAGAATGTTGTTTGCCATGCGACTTTTACTTGGTGAATGCAATGATTTGAGGAAAGATTTAATTTCAAGGACACAGAGATGGTGGTCGAAGGTTCACTTGCAGAGGATTGAATCTGAGAAGTAGAGGCCACACTCCAAAATGCGGTGACAGTGACACCTTAGTGTTTTGCTGATATGTTTTTTTTGGCACCTAGTGTGGAACTTTTTGATTTTATTCTACACTTCTTTGGCCCGTGTTTTTTTGGATGATCTCCACATGGTGTATCCCTATTACGTACGTTTCTCCATGGGCCCATTTATTTGTTTGGGTTAATTTACGTTTTTTTTCTTTTGTGATTTGGTCTGTATCAGAATAGCTAAGCACTATCAATTTTATCGTTGGAATGTCCGATTACAATTGTGTGTTTTGTCGTGCATCGAACATGAAATACCTTTGTGAACTTCTAATTGTCTTACTCATGAGCCCATCTAAATTACTTGTCGACTAGGGCCCATCAAAATTACTTTCTTCCTTCAAATTCTTACACTCTCGGGCCCATAATAATCACACTGAAAGCGACTTCCTACAAATAACTGCATTTTTAAAGCGTAACTCCAAATCACAATCACTACCTTACCTTACCAAAAAAGAAATCACAATCACTAATAATTGATAGGAAATAAAAATATGCTTGTCAGGGTAATACGGGTTAGATAAACTCGCACCATTCTAGATAGCTGAAATCTCACTCAATAAACCGCACATTATCACAATTATATAGTGACAATTCTGATTATGTCCATGAGCACAATACAGACATGAAACAACTTTAAACTAAACAAAGACACCATAATATGGGGAAAATATATGTCTCAAATCCAGTACTATCATTCCGCAATTGGGGTTCCTTAACCATACACAAGGCCACCTCACCCATCCACATCATCATCCAGATATGCACCATCATCCTCAAACAATGTGTCATCAATCACCTGCCACGAAGTATATATCAAAAGTAAATAATATACCAACAATCAATTTTACAAAACATATATAAAGCATATACAGGGAATTTGATACTTACCAAATCGTCTATGTTAAGGTTCTCGCCAAATAAGCTACTATCAGAATCATAACCATCATGATCACGAATATCTAACTGAACAGTGCAAGTCTTTCGATTATGCCCTTCAAGACGGCACAAACCACACCTCTGTGTCGATTTGCCAGTTGCCTCAGTATTGCGACCCTTCGTCCTACACTTCTTCGGGTTCTTCGAAACACTATTTCCCCGTTCATGCATCTCTTCGGTCTCATTGTCTACTTCTGCATCCTCACGTCTCCATTCAGCGATCTCTCGGGCAAATTCTTTTTGCTTCAAATAAAACCTTTGATCATTACCAGAAGCTAGTAGTGCATGCTCGCGATACAAAGTTAGTAATGCATTGTATCTAGCAGCTCTAACGACATCCACACTTTCACCAATGTGGTCAACCTCCGACTGCGGCTTTGCATCAATCGTCCATCTCCGTAGAATTAAACAACTCGGCAACTGGGTTATGTTAAGTCTAACAAGCAGTGCAATTATGTGCTCACATGGAATCCCCAAAGACTCAAGTCTAAGACAAGAGCATTTGAACTCAGTCGGCTCTTCACAGTAGCAAACATGCCACACATAATTATATTTTCCATACTTACCTATGACATAAATTACATATGATTCGGTTTGTCTTTCTTCTATGAACCGCAGTGTTGCAACTCTGGACAGGTATGGCCTAAACAATAGGAATATCTCCCGCGTGTAAACCTCAGCAGCAAACCTTTCAAGTTGCCCTAGCTCAGTAACCATAACGGGAAAACTGTCTACATTCTCAAAATCAACCTTAGCCTCTAAGTACCGGATGTTGTCAACACAACATTTGAAATGAATTAGAAAATCAGTAAAGTTATACTGAGACCTAACATACTTTGAAAGAACTGGGTGCAACCCTTCACATCTTGAGGTTGTCCTAAATCCACCAAAAAACTTTCCACGAATATGAGCTGTGGCCCACATCTCTCGCTTATCATACATTTCCTGCACCCATCGATTATCTTCTAACTTAAATTCCTCAACCATGTCATACCATTTCTTACGAAAAACAGGAATTTCAAAGTCCCCAAGCATGCACATCTTGAATCTTGATATGAACTGAGGATTGCCAACATTACTGGCAGCGTTTCGAATCAAGTATCAAGCACATAAACGATGATGCGCAGTTGGAAGCACTCTCCTGATAGCATTCCTCATTGCCAAGTCTCCATCCGTTATAACTGACACGGGAGATCTACCATTCATTGCATCTAGCATTTGTTCTAGTAGCCAAATATATGTCTCTTCTTTCTCATCTGAAATCAGAGCAGCAGCAAAAACAACTGTTTTGTTGTGATGATTTACACCAGAAAATATTACCAGTGGACATCTATACCTATTTTTCTTATATGTTGCGTCAAATGCCAACACATCACCAAACACCATGTAGTCACTCCTGCAAGTCCCATCACACCAGAATAAGTTCCTGATACTACCATCATTATTGATACTGTGCTTGAAAAAGAAATTCTTGTCCCTAGCAGATTGTTTTTTCAAATACTGCAAAGCTGAGTTTGCATCACCTGCTAGTTGACGTCTTTCCTTTGCTAACTGGTTGTACATATCACGTAACCCATACCCAACAAAGTTGTGCCCACCAGATTGACTCGCAATTGAGCCATAAATCTGTGAAGTTCTGATACCACGAGACCTCATACTGTTCATTTGCATAATATCCCCCTCACTCATCCTCCTGTGAGTTGCCAACATGCCATGAAACCTAGGTGGTAGGCATGCATGGTTATGCTGATCTGAGAAATCTATAATAAACCATCTACCACTTTCAACATCTAAACGAACAGTAATCCTAGCCTTGCAGCCACATCGTCTCTCTGCCATGTGCTCTCTCTTTCGATTTGGCAGTTGATAATACTTCAACATTCTGTAACCTTCACAAGAACAAACAAATGTCTGAATAACTCGGACACCACTAGCATTGGTCCTTGTCCTATATTTCCTCGCACCAAATCCTCTACATTTAGCAAGCCTATTGTAAAATTCAAAGGCAATATTAAGTTCACTAAAGTGGAATTTTCCAACCTCACCATCTTCTAGATTCCACAACTCAACAACACCAATATCTTCTAATGAATTAATGGCATATGAAACTTCATAATTACGTTCAGCCAAACCAATATCTGCTACATCATCACCAGCAACTTCTTCATCATCCACCGAGTCCACATTCCCACCATCTAAATTACTATCCCCTACATCTTCATCCACTAAAGCCAAATCATCGCTACTGTACACTTCCTCATCTGAATAATGATAATGATATTGATCATCATCAACAGGGTCCTGTTCCTGCAACATCACCAAAGGAAAACTCATAACAAAAAAACCTCACAAAACAATAAATCATACTTTAAACAGTAAAAAAATTCATGTCTCTGTTTGGTTCAATTGGAGAACATATATACCTCAGCCATCAACAAAACAAACCAAGAAGATCGAACTCCCTACAGTCCACTTCTTGGCTCTGCACTTCTTTCCCTTTCTGTAACAGAATACACAACGGCAAAATACATCAACTAAATACAAAGACTAACTCATATTATTTGCTTCATTATAGATATGAACCATTATCAGCAACCACTACTTTCGATAAGAAATAAGAAAATAATTTCAACAATTATTCAACTCTTCCATCAACAATTATTCTCTCTTAAGGGGCTACTCTCTCGTTAAAATATAACTAATCCTATCTTCTTATCTCATCAAAACTATTAACATTATCCTACTAATCAAATCAATCGTTGGTTTACAAATGCACAAATTATTTTCAACATTGTTAATATTCCCCTCTAAGATTTCACAAAATTAGGTTTCACAAAATTTACTGACAATTCAACCAAATTCACCCAACCACGAACACTAGGTTCATACCAGCAAGACCGAAGTTTGGATAACACCAGCACGACAGTTTTCGAATCTACTGAACGACCTTAACACTTGCTCCATACCTGAGTGGGAACCGCCTAAGTCCTCATCCCTGCACACAACATTTGCACCATGGGCGACTCTATATTGTTAAGATGTTTCCAGATCTGAGCCCTTCAAGCAACACCCACCGAAGGCCGACTATGCGAAAGACATCGCGATGTAGAGAGAAAAGTCACCGTCGAAGTCTCGAAGATCTGAAACTTTAATTTGAGATTTGAGCTGCATAGGATGCCTACATCGAAACTATGGAGAATGAAAGCAAGGGCCTATTTGCAAATACTCACATAAACACAAAAATAAAATATATAAACTATACAGGGGTACGTAAGCTAATAAATTCATAGGCGCATCAATGACGCGTAACGTATACGGCGCATGAAATCCTTAGCGTAATTTCTAAATGTTGTGTGCAAACGTGTGTGTTTGTAATTTTGTATAGTATATTATTACTTTGATCTTTAGTTTATTATTACTACTAGTCTATAACCCGTCGATGCACGAAATCGTTAATAATAAAAAAAATATTTAATTTATTTATAAAAATAGAATTTTAAATTATTTAAAGGAATAAAAATAATATATTGTTAGATTAATTATATAGTCCAATAAAAATTATATACATCAAGTTACAACAAAGTTATAAATAAATTATGCTAATTGTACGAATCATATATCATGATGCATTTTTAGATAAATAATACAAATAAAATATAATCTGAGTTGTTTAAATCAAATATATATTTTTTCAACTTCTACCTTAAATTTTATTGCTTAAAACTAAACCTAATTTAAAAGAAAATTAATATATATGAATTGAAAAAAATATAATGCATTGTTTATAATCAAATATGAACCAACAACAATAAAATTATAATTATTATTATGATTAATATATTTCATAAATAGAAAGTTTGAAGGTGTAATACCTCGGGTATTCTGAGTTGGTTTGAGTAAAGGATAACGGTACATCCCGGGGAGACAGGATACCTAGTGGGTCCCACCTCCCCACTCTTTTTCCTTCCCTTTTTCCCCTTTTCTTCTCCCATTCCCGTAACCCCATTCCCCCTCCATTCTCTTCTTTCTTTCTTTCTCCCTCACTATTCATCCCTCTCAAAATCTCTCCCAAACCCTCATCAAACCCCATTAATCTTCAAGATTCAAGTGAGCATTACTCATCTAGTATTCTGTGGGTAAGTGTAGAGTATTTCTTTCTCTCCATTGGTGTATATCTCTATCTATTTTCGGATTGGGGGTTTAGGGTTTACATTAGGGGGATTTTGATTTTGTGTTTAGATTGAGGTTTGTGATGTGTTCTCTAGGGTCTCAACCAACTAGAAAGCTCAGGGTACCTCATCCTAGCTCCGGGTGATGTCTTGGAGCTCATTGGAGTAATTTGTGAGTAATGGGTTAATTATGGTTTATGTTTGATTTTGAATGATATTGTGAATTTCTTGCTATGATAGTTGATAGGGATTGAGATTGGTTGATATATAATTGATATTGTATGTTGGTTGTGTTTGATTTGGATGGGTTGTGGTGAAAATGTGGATTTGAAGATGAATTTCGCGTGATTTTCTGCAGAATTTCGTTTCTGACCCAGGCTGTAATCGATTACAGCGAATTGGTAATCAATTACTGTAATCGATTACCAAGACCCTGTAATCGATTACTGCAATCGATTACTGCGGGATTGTAATCGATTACAGACTGCCAATTTTCACAAAAATTTTCTTCAGAACGAAATTTGAAGCAGGTAATCGATTACAGATGTCTGTAATCGATTACAACTGCACTAAAACACCATTTTTAAGACTTTAACTCAAAATCTTTATATATTTAAGTTGTGTTTTCAAATCCATATGTTCACCACTACCCCAAACTTGATACTGGGCTGTTTATGATGTTATTATGACGATGATGCGGATATGATGCAATGTACGAATACGAATAATATTAATTAAAGAATGATAAAGGTTGGTTTGCTCGGCCTGAGGAGGGGCATAGCTCCCGGGGTCGAGTTTGATAAGTCTGAGGAGGAGCTGGGCTCCCGGGATCTCTAATAATGATTACACTTGTATTAATAATACATAAAACGAATTGCGGAATGTGTGGTATATGTGATTATGATATTGTTGCATAAACTGTTTTTAATCTATTATTCACTGAGCGTATGACTCACCCATTCATACAAACCATTTTCAAATTCAGGTGCAGATCAGGAGGGAAGTCCTTCCATTCCTCCAAGCTCTTAGCTTTGGTGAGCCTCGAGGTTTAGAGGCGTTATGTTATTTTCTATTATGTCAGTAGTATGCTCCACAGGTTTACAAACAGGATTGTCTAAGTTATGTATGGGTTGTAAGTCTAATTAAGAGTTGTTACATTTCTGTTGGAATTATGTTAGCTTATGGATTGAGCAGGATATTATGACCATATTATATGTATTATGGAATTATGGGTGATACTTTGAGAACCCTATATATGTATGGATTTTATGTATGAATGCATGTCAAAGTAGTTGTGGCTGATGTTGTTTAGCTAGATTGTGTGTGAATCACAGGTTAAGGCTGACATGAGACTCGGTGTCCCATGTGCCGGTCACGATCCGCGTTGGGTCGTGACAAAGTTGGTATCAGAGCCTAGGTTGAGTTTTGTAACTTATGGAGCAATTATTCTTCAATAGGATGACAATAGTGTAAATGGTTGCCGGCCCATTTTCACAGATTGTGATTCTAGTGAAGACAGTTTAGGGTGTTGTTGTCTAAGTTAATTCCTTGATTGCTAATCCCTTTTTGACTCGGGGATGTTTCATCTGTTATGTCTCTAAACGATTGGTTGTTTGTGTAGCTGCTCTTGGTTGACCATGCCGCCTAAGCAGGGTATCCGAAGACGGGGAAGGCCTCGTACCACCAGGGACCCCCCTCCTGTGCAGGGGGATGATGCGCCCGTTGGAGGTGGTGCAGAGCCAAATTATGGTGAGGAGATGCAAGGGGTTCGCCAAGCCCTTAACATCTTGATTCAGATGATGCAAAATCAGAATCAAAACCAAAACCAGAATAAGAATCAGAATCCGGATCAGAACCAGAGGAGGGAAAAGGTTCCTCCGAACATGGACTACGAGCCACCTAGGCCGGGACCTCAGGGTTTTGGTACTCATAAGGTGACGCTGGAGGCTTATCTGAGGCTGAACCCGCCGACTTTTTCGGGGGAGTCCATGGAGGAAGACCCGGAGGATTTCTTGGACCGGGCTACTAGAGCTCTGCGTGCCCTTCGATGCCATGATGTGAGGGCCGTGGATCTGGTGACCTACACCCTTCAGGGGACCGCTGTTCACTAGTATGAGACCTGGTTGATGGAAAGAGCCTATATGAGGAGGCCGCCACCAGTATGGGAGGTGTTTACGGAAGCCTTCAGGGCAAGATTCTTTTCTGAGAACCGAAGAGAGCTCTTGGTGGAGCAATTTCTCAAGCTGAAGCAGACTCCGGGCATGTCTGTAGTCGAGTATGCCACACAATTTACTCGATTATGTCGATATGCGCCGCATGAGATCATCACTGAGGATAGGAAAGTGAGAAGGTTTGTGAAGGGGCTCAGGGAACCGATGCGTTCCATTCTGCATAATGAGATAGGAAGGAAGACTTTCTCTCAGGTGATGGATACCGCTGTGGGAATTGAAAGCTCAAGGGAAGAAGACAAGCCGAATAGGTGATTTGAGAAGAAAAAGAAGACTACAGGACAGTTCTCCGAAGGATCCAATTCTGGTGGGTCCTAAGGTTATCAGCAGCAGAGGTTTGCTCTGGGGAGTGGTTCTAACTCCTCAGGATCCACCCCTAGGGCCATGTTTGGGATGAGGCCCCAAGCTAGCAGTGCTTCCCAGTCGAACACACAGTGGTCTGGACCTCAAGGTCCTCAGCGTCCTCATTGCAAGCATTGTGGGAGATTCCATCATGGGGCGTGTCGCCCGAACCATAATGTATGTTATGGGTGTGGACAGGCAGGGCATTTTATCAGGGAGTGTCCCCCGCCTTGCTGGGGGAGCTACTGGGCATCAGGCACCCGCCTTTCCTGTACCATCTCATTCAGCTATGTCTCCGGGTAGTTCTTCTGGGCAAGGAGGTCGGGGTGCAACCAAAGGAAACAGAGGTAGAGGTCAAGGTGGAGGAGGGAGAGCTCAGCCGAGGGTCTTTGCTTTGACTCGCCAGGATGCTCAGGCATCTAACACAGTTATGGCAGGTATATTGAAAGTTGGCTCTTCTGAGGCTTATGTATTGTTTGATCCGGGCTCTACACATTCATATGTGTCCCCGTTCTTTGCTTCTCGTTTTGGCGAGCAACCCACAGCGTTGGAGGATCCTTTTTGGGTTAGTACTCCGGTGGGAGAACCCCTCATGGTTCGGTTGGTCTGTAAGTCGTGTGTAGTGTCGGTGAGCGGGATGGACACTTTGGCCGATTTAGTGATCTTGGATATGGTGGATTTTGACGTGATCCTAGGTATGGATTGGTTGGCTTCCTGTCATGCCTCCGTAGATTGCTACGCTAAGTTGGTCTGATTTGTCCACCCCGATGGCTCAACCTTCGAGTTCCAAGGGGATCGCTGTGTGACCCCCGCTTCTTTGATATCGGCCTTAAGTGCCATGAAGTTGATGGATCATGGGAACCAAGGTTTTCTTGCATCAGTTGTGGATGTGGAGGCTAGAGTGCCGGATTTAGATCAAGTTCCGATTGTGAGCGAGTTTCCAGATGTCTTTCTAGAGGATTTACCAGGGATGCCGCCGGATAGGGAGATAGAGTTCGGGATTGACTTAAACCCCGAAGCTCAGCCTGTTTCTATTCCCCCTTACCGTATGGTTCCGAAGGAGTTGAATGAGCTGAAGGATCAGTTGAGGGACCTTTTGGACAAGGGATTTATCCGTCCGAGCATTTCACCTTGGGGTGCTCCGGTTCTCTTTGTTAAGAAGAAGGATGGGTCTATGAGACTTTGCGTGGATTATCGGCAGCTCAATAAGATGATAGTCCGCAAAAAGTACCCTCTTCCCAGAATCGATGATTTGTTTGATCAGCTTCAAGGTGCTTGTTGCTTCTCGAAGATTGATTTGAGGTCTTGTTACCACCAATTGAGGATTAAGGAGGGAGACGTTCCGAAGACAGCTTTCCGCACCCGGTATGGACATTTTGAGTTTCTGTGATGTCCTTCGGGTTGACCAATGCCCCGGCAGCTTTCATGGATATTATGAATCGGGTGTTTAAGCCGTTCTTGGACCAATTCGTCATCGTCTTCATTGACGACATCTTGGTTTACTCCAAGAATGCGGCGGAGCATGAGCACCATCTCAGAGTTGTGTTGCAGACGCTGAGGGATCATAACCTTTATGCCAAGTTCTCCAAGTGTGAGTTTTGGCTCGACCGGGTGACCTTTCTTGGACATGTGGTATCTAGGGACGGGATCATGGTAGATCCAAAGAAAGTTGAGGCAGTTCAAAAGTGGCTAAGGCCTACGACGGTGACCGAGATCCGTAGCTTCTTGGGTCTTGCCGGTTACTATCGGAGGTTTGTTAAGGATTTCTCGAGGATAGCAGCCCCTCTCACCCAGTTAACCCAGAAGAGTGTGCCATTCTAGTGGTCGGAGGCTTGTGAGGAAAGTTTTCAGAGGTTGAAGGAGTCCTTGACCACCGCTCCGGTTTTGGTATTGCCTTCGGGATCAGGAGGGTATTCTGTGTACTGTGATGCTTCTAGAATTGGGCTTGGGTGTGTTTTGATGCAGTATGGGAGAGTTATCGCTTATGCATCAAGGAAGTTGAAGACTCACGAGCAGAACTACCCGACTCATGATCTGGAGATGGCCGCGGTTGTTTTTGCTCCTAAGATCTGGAGACACTACCTCTATGGGGAAACATATGAGATTTACACCGACCACAAGAGCTTGAAGTATATTTTCCAGCAGCGGGATCTTAATCTGAGGCAGAGGAGATGGATGGAGTTGCTCAAGGACTATGATTGCACGATTCTGTATCACCCAGGGAAGGCAAATGTTGTTGCTGATGCTTTAAGCAGGAAGTCGATGGCTAGTCTGGCCAACATTGCTGTTGTGAAGAGACCGTTGGTTGAGGAGATCCATAGGTTGGAGTCGGAGGGCATGCACTTCGAGTTAGGGAGATCTGGAGTACTCTTAGCTCATGTGCGGGCTCAGTCCTCATTGGTGGACCAGATTAAATCTGTTCAGCGGGACGATCCGAGGCTTGCTAAACTAGTGTCTGAGGTCAGTGACGGGAAGAACGTGGAGCTATCTCTAGACTCAGAGGGTGTTTTACGGTGTGGACAGCGGTTGTGTGTACCCGATGTGGGTAATCTGAGGAGACTCATTCTAGAGGAAGCTCACAACTCCAAGTATTCCATCCATCCAGGTAGCATGAAGATGTACCAAGATCTGAAGCAGTTGTTTTGGTGGGAAGGTATGAAACGGGATGTAGCAGACTTTGTTTCTCGTTGTCTGGTGTGTCAGCAAGTGAAGGCAGAACATCAGAGGCCTGCAGGGTTGTTGCAACCGATAGAGATACCGACATGGAAGTGGGAGAGAATCACCATGGACTTTGTGACGGGGCTACCTCGCAGTTTTCGAGGCTTTGACTCCATATGGGTGATTATGGATCGACTGACCAAGTCGGCCCACTTCATTCCAGTTAAGACATCCTTCGGGGCGCCTCGTTATGCTCAGTTGTTCATAGAGGTCATTGTGCGACTTCATGGTGTTCCGACCTCCATTATCTCCGACAGAGGGACTCAGTTCACCTCCCGATTTTGGCGATCCTTTCAAGAAGCCTTGGGAACTCGCCTTAACTTCAGCACAGCTTTTCACCCTCAGACCGATGGCCAGTCAGAGAGGACTATTCAGATTTTGGAGGATATGCTCAGAGCTTGTGTTATGGATTTTGGAGATGGTTGGGAGCCGTACCTTCCGTTGGTGGAGTTTTCTTATAAGAATAGCTATCAGGCCAGCATTGGTATGGCACCGTTTGAGGCTCTTTATGGTAGGAGGTGTCGGTCTCCCATAGGTTGGTTTGAGAGTGGTGAAGCTGCGCTGTTGGGACCCGATCTGGTACAGGATGCCATGGATAAGGTGAAATTGATTAGGGAAAGGCTCCAAGCGGCTCAAAGTAGGTAAAAGGCCTATGCTAACAACCGAAGGCGAGATTTGGAGTTTTCGGTCGGAGATATGCAGAGAAACACATGATCTCCGACCGGTATGTTGGACCTTTTGAGATCTTGGATCATGTGTTTATGAAGGGAGATCATGTGTTTACGACCGGTCGGAGATCATGTGTTTCTCTGCATATCTCCGATGAAGGGAGTTATGAGGTTCGGTAAGAAAGGAAAGCTGAGTCCTCGGTATGTTGGACCTTTTGAGATCTTGGATCGGATTGGGGCAGTGGCCTATCATTTGGCACTTCCACCTGAGATGTCCTCAATCCACCCCGTCTTCCATGTGTCTATGCTGAGGAAGTACTTATCGGATCCGTCTCATGTGATCGAGCATCAAGGGTTACCTTTGGATGAGAATTTGGTATACGAGGAGGAACCGGTGGCTATTATTGATCGGCAGGTGAGGAAACTCCGTTCTAAGGAAGTGGCTACAGTGAAGGTGGTTTGGCGAAACAACTCTGGTCAAACGGCTACGTGGGAGCCCGAGGAAGCCATGCGGGATAAGTATCCGAACCTCTTTCATGATTCAGGTAATCTCCTTTCCCTTCTGTGTTTGAATTCGGGGTCCGAATTCTTTAAGGGGGGAAGATTGTAATACCTCGGGTATTCTGAGTTGGTTTGAGTAAAGGATAACGGTACATCCCGGGGAGACAGGACACCTAGTGGGTCCCACCTCCCCACTCTTTTTCCTTCCCTTTTTCCCCTTTTCTTCTCCCATTCCCCCTCCATTCTCTTCTTTCTTTCCTTCTCCCTCACTATTCATCCCTCTCAAAATCTCTCCCAAACCCCATTAATCTTCAAGATTCAAGTGAGCATTACTCATCTAGTATACTGTGGGTAAGTGTAGAGTATTTCTTTCTCTCCATTGGTGTATATCACTATCTTTTTCGGATTGGGGGTTTAGGGTTTACATTAGGGGGTTTTTGATTTTGTGTTGAGATTGAGGTTTGTGATGTGTTTTTAGGGTCTCAACCAACTAGAGAAGCTCAGGGTACCTCATCCTAGCTCCGGGTGGTGTCTTGGAGCTCATTGGAGTAATTTGTGAGTAATGGGTTAATTATGGTTTATGTTTGATTTTGAATGATATTGTGAATTTCTTGCTATGATAGTTGATAGGGACTGAGATTGGTTGATATATAATTGATATTGTATGTTGGTTGTGTTTGATTTGGATGGGTTGTGGGGAAAATGTGGATTTGGAGATGAATTTCGCGTGATTTTCTGCAGAATTTCGTTTCTGACCCAGGCTGTAATCGATTACAGCGAATTGGTAATCGATTACTGTAATCGATTACCAAGACCCTGTAATCGATTACTGCGGGATTGTAATCGATTACAGACTGCCAATTTTCACAAAAATTTTCTTCAGAACGAAATTTGAAGCAGGTAATCGATTACAGATGTCTGTAATCGATTACAACTGCACTAAAACACCATTTTTAAGACTTTAACTCAAAATCTTTATACATTTAAGTTGTGTTTTCAAATCCATATGTTCACCACTATCCCAAACTTGATACTGGACTGTTTATGATGTTATTATGACGATGATGCGGATATGATGCGATGTACGAATACGAATAATATTAATTAAAGAATGATAAAGGTTGGTTTGCTCGGCCTGAGGAGGGGCATAGCTCCTGGGGTCGAGTTTGATAAGTCTGAGGAGGGGCTGAGCTCCCGGGACTAAAGATCTGAGGAGGGGCTGGGCTCCCGGGATCTCTAATAATGATTACACTTGTATTAATAATACATAAAACGAATTGCAGAATGTGTGGTATATGTGATTATGATATTGTTGCATAATCTGTTTTTAATCTATTATTCACTGAGCGTATGACTCACCCATTCATACAAACCATTTTCAGATTCAGGTGCAGATCAGGAGGGAAGTCCTTCCATTCCTCCAAGCTCTTAGCTTTGGTGAGCCTCGAGGTTTAGAGGCGTTATGTTATTTTTTATTATGTCAGTAGTATGCTCCATAGGTTTACAAACAGGATTGTCTAAGTTATGTATGAGTTGTAAGTCTAATTAAGACTTGTTACATTTCTGTTGGAATTATGTTAGCTTATGGATTGAGCAAGATATTATGACCATATTATATGTATTATGGAATTATGGGTGATACTTTGAGAACCCTATATATGTATGGATTTTATGTATGAATGCATGTCAAAGTAGTTGTGGCTGATGTTGTTTAGCTAGATTGTGTGTGAATCACAGGTTAAGGCTGACATGGGACTCGGTGTCCCATGTGCCGGTCACGATTCGCGTTGGGTCGTGACAGAAGGTAAAATATTTCTATGGTTAAATAAATAACTTATAAAAATTACTAATTAAAATAAAATCAATTTCAAACAATCATAGTTGATTATATTAACTACTATTATTGTTAAAATGAGATTTTTTTGTATAAATTAAAATATAACAAATATTTTCTATTAAAATAAATTTCATGATTATCAACTCTTGCAAATGATATAATTGAAAAATATCATATGAATCATGAAAATAATATGATTCAATTGAAATTATGAATCATACATGATAATAAATTACACTTATTACAACTATTATATGATATTTTTTAATTGAATATGAATTATTCTTGTTTTTTCTTGAAATTCTATAAATTAATTATGCATTATTCATTTAAAAAAAAGATGATATGATTTATTAAAAATTTAATTTCGACTCACTATGTCTATAAGATCTATTTTGATTTGATTTTATTATTTGATATTATTTGTATTTATCAAAATTTGATATCCTTATTAATTACAAATAATCTTTTATGGATTATTTGATATTACAAATAATATCATTTAATATGAATGATTATTGGATATCAAATCATTCATATTAAATAATATCAAATCATTCGTATTAAATTTTGATATCATTTGTAATCATATTAAATTTTGATATTACACAATTTGATATTATTTGTAATCATATTATTTGATATCCAATAATCTTTTGTAATCTTTTATAAATAATAATATCCAATAATGCTAATAATCTCAAATCAAATATTATTTGTAATAAATAATTTTCAATAATCTCAAATCATATTATTTGATATAAAAAAACTCAATCTTTTATCAAATAATCTCAATAAGAATTCTATATTCTTATTACAAATAATCTCAAATCAAAATTTAATATGAATGATTTTATATTATTTGATATTATTTAATATGAATAATTTGACCTTAAATTTAAAATAAAAAAATTAAAAATGAATCTAAAAAAATAAACATATTATACTCTCTAATAAATTTATTTAATTTAATTCTGAGTCATATGATGCTAATAATTTTAACAAATTATATATATTGTATTCAAATAATCTCAATAAGATCTGTTTTAATTTTTTAAGTACAAATCAATTTGATTTGTAGGAAAAAAAATCAAGTTATTACATCAAATTCATGAATAGTTTTAAAGTAGATTAGACAAATATGATTATTCAAAGTAGAAAATGAACAATAATAGTAAGAAATTTATGAAACATAATTTTTTTAAGTAGAATATTTTTTCTTGATATAATATCCAATTTCGTTGAAAACTATATCTTAAATAAATGTTTCCTTAAAGATTTGAATATTTGAATTGATATGTATCTCTAATTATATTAACTTTTCAAAAAATAGAAAACTAACATGTATCTCTAAAATAATCATTATGAAAATATTTTTAAATATATATTATTATATTTATTTAATAATTTGAAATAATACTCTAATATAAATATTACAAAATAAAAATAACAAAACTACAACCTAAAAATTGATTTTATTGAATAAATATAGGAAAAAAATACAAATTAAAAAAAAAAATCGAGAGGTAGTGAAAAAAAATTAATTAAAATTCTTGGAATGGAATGAGACAATCTTTCCTTAATAAAATTTTTAAAAATAATCATAATCTTTTAAATAGGCATGTACTTATCTAATTTTTATTAATAGAATAAATTAAAAAATATTCATGAAAAAATATGTATAGTTTTTCAATATAAACATATTGCTTAGAAAAATAAATTGGTTTATATTAAAACAATATAAAAAATTAAAATTTACTCAAAATAAAATGTTAATTGATATATGTAACAGTTATTAGTAAATAAAAAGTTTTTATCTTTAATAAAAAAATAAAAAATATATACCTATAAAAAAGTTGACATTTTTTTCTCTTTATTTGCAACATAATTAAAAATAAAAAAGGAGTATTCAAGTTGGAATCTAAGAAGATTATTTCATTTAAAAAATTAAATAGTAAAAAATAGAAAGTTTTTATCTTTAAACAAACAAAAACGAATACCCATAAAAAAATTGGTTCAACTTTCTCATCATTATTCCTTTCAACAAATAAAATATTAAAAAAATTAAGAAAGTTATTCATATCATAATGAAAAACAAATATTTGATTGAAAAATACAATAAAAATAATAGAAAAAAAGAAAGTAAAATATCAAGAGACACTTTGTAGCCATAGGTCAAGCCACTATCATCACCCACCATAACAAAGAAGAGGAAAAATTAAAGCTCTTGAACAAAATAAAAGAATTAGAAAGAATGATAAATAGAAATTGATTATAAAAATAAATGAAAATATAAAAGATGAGATTGACAAAGATATAAAACAAAATGTAAAAAAATACATAAAAAATAAGAAAATAAGATAATGAAAGAGAAAAATAAAGAAAAAAATAAAAGAAAAATAAAAGAAAAGAGAAAAAATGGAGGAGAAAAATTGAAAGTTGGATGAGGCGAGAAAAATAATAAAAAAAGAAGAAAAAAAGAGGTAGAAGAAAAAAAGGAAAAGATGAAGATAAAAAGACAAAAAAATATAAAGAAGGATGGAGAAAAAAATAAAAGAGAAAAATTGATAAAAAGAGAAAATTAAAATATTAAGGAGAAAGATGAAGGTAGATGAAAAAATAGATTAAAAAATGAAAGAAAATAATGGAAGAATAAAAAAGAGAAATGACAGAATAAGAACAATGAAGAAAGAAGAAAAAAATAAAGTCAACGGGTTAATGAGATGGAGAAGAAAATGGATCTGAAAGAATGAAGAGATATGTTACGATAAAATATGTATATATAAGTATGATTTGATACAAAATTTTCTTCAAGAAATCTCACTAATTTTTAAAATTAAATTAGAATTAAAATCATATCATATGTGATATATATTTTATTCAAATTGATTTGATTAAAATATTATATGATGGGAATATATATATATATATATATATATATATATATATATATATATTTATATATGAGATTATGTTTTGATTTCATTATATTGATGCATTAATTAATATTTAATAGGCAGGATACCAAATGACTGTGTGAATAACACGTCATCATTTCTTCTCTCTCCAAAACCCGATTTTAGAATAATATATATGATATATGATTACTATTATTATCATTATTCTAGAAAGAAGATGGGGTGGGTTCTCTTTTTTTTTCATTTTTGGGCTGCTCTTTATTTTTGACCCAATGTCTATTCAGGCTGCCTTTTTATATTGGGTTCAAAGCCCTTTTTAATTTCTGAGATGTTTTTAATAATAAGAAAAACAAAACAAAAATAAAATGCTAAAATAAATTTAAAAAAATGAAAATAACAAATGCGAAATAGTAAGAAATAAGTGACTTTGAATTCCTCATTGTACCGGAGGATACGTAGGAGCAGGTAATCCCTGTCAAGTCAATCATTCAAAAAAATAATTATTTAGCCGACGATGGAAAAATTAGGAGATGACCGGGATACTAGTCACATACAAATCTACCTAATATTCTTGAGGCAATATCATGAATTTCCTCGAAATTTCGAAATTAGTAGAGGTAATCATTATTTATGATTTTACTCAAAAATTTAAAATTGGTAGAGGAAATCATTCCTAATAAAACATATAATGAATAAATATTTTGTGATGATTTTCCTTGAAAATTAAATAATGAGTAGAGAAAATTTTCACTAAGTTATTAATAATCATATATTTATTAAGATACATTTTTCTTGAAAACTTCTAAGATTAGTAAAGGAAACTGTTCTAACAGTTTTCCCTAGAAAATCTTGGATTAGTAAAGAGAATCATGGTTTTACTTGAAAATTTAAAATTTGTATAGGAAACCATTATACGATTAATAATAATCAAATAATCTTTATGACCTTTCTCGAAAGATTTAAATTTAGTAAAGAATGTCATTATCAATAAATAATAAATACACAATAAGCCCCCATGGTAACTTTTCTTTAAAATTTAAAATTAGTAGAGTAAATTACCATTGATAATATTAATATATAAACACGTACAAACAGTAAATAGCATATATTTTCCTTGAAATTTTAGATTAGTAGAGGATATTGCTATAATGTTATCCCTCGAAAATCCTAAATTAGTAAAGGAAATTATCACTAACGATGCATTAAATAAAACAAGGAAGAAATCTTTCTTGAAAATTCAGAATTAGTAAAGGAAACTATCTTAATAGTTTTCTTGAACAATCTTGAATTAGTAAAGAAAATTATGGTATCCCTAAAAAATTTACAATTAGTAAAGGGAATCATTTATAAATAAAATATATCCGACCTTTATCCTCGAAAAGTCAGAATTAGTAAGGGACACTATTGTAATAAGTGCTCCTCGAAAATTCGGAATTAGTAAAGGAAATAATTATGTAAATAAATAAAATAAATGAGCACATATAAAATCAATAAAAAACCAAATTTGCAAATAACATAAGATTAACGGGTAACTGTTCTTAGAACGGACGTTGTAGGGTGCTAACACCTTCCCTACTCGTAATCAACCCCCGAACCTAATCTCTGTTTGCGCGGACCATCTCCTTTGGTGCCCAATCGACCATTTCATTTTTAATGGAAAAACTGATTGGTGGCGACTCTAAAATCTCTAGGAAGATACTATATCTTCAATGTCGTATTTTTGATCCCCTCTCGGACGGGGACGTCGCGACAAACTCCAAGGCGATTTTGAAGGTCTTATTAATCCTTTATCTAAATATTCTTGTATCTCTTGTTTACAATATTTTAAATATTCTTCATTTATTTGTATGGGTTTGGCTTTTGTAGGAATACTTTTTTCATCGAATCCTTCTTCATAAGGTAAAGATACTTCATGCTTTTTTCTATGATGAAAGGCCATAGGATTAGTGTCACATATTTCTTTTTCAATTTTATTTTCAATTGCTCTTATAGTTTTTTGTAATTTTTGAGTTTGTAACTGTTCTTCTATTCTTTTATATTGTATCTCCTTATTTAACATTTTAATCTGGTTTTGTTTTCTTTCAATGGTACTTATAGTAGTAATTGAAGCTTCCTGTAATAAATTTAACTCTTTTATTCTGGGTGATTGTAGAAATTCAAAAATTATTGGGTGTTCAGGTATCTTATTACATACTATTCCTTGGCTAGTTACTTCGAAAGGATATAACAAAGTAAAGAAAGGGTTCCCTAGGATGACTTGATTACTTATTTCGGGCATTAATACAAATGAAGTTGTAAAACATATCTTTTCTTTACAAATTTTTGCAGTTGATAATTTATAAGTCATCTTCATTCTTGATTGGCTAGCATTGAGAATTTTTTTCGTTAGATTTTTCATAATACTTTGTAGGAATTATTCCTTCTTGTATACAATTCACATCAGCTCCTGAGTCCATTAATGCTACTAGATCAAATTTTTCTTCTTTAACTATTAAAGTAACTTTGCACCACCATTTATGTGTAGTTATTAAGCTTAATAAATTAATATATGATGTTCCTTCCTCTTTTTCTTCTTTATTTTGTAGTTTTATTATTTTTTTCTCCTTGAAGTTTTAAAATTCTATATTCTAGAGCAATATTTTGTTCTCTTAATTATGATATTTCTTGTTTTAAGGTTCTTATTTCATTTCGTAAATCTTTTACAGTAATTGATTCTTTTTTATGTTTAAACCTATTATATATTTCTTTAATTTCTACAGGTTTTATCTCTTGCTGCCTATGTTCTTCTCTGGAGACTAATTCATTTAATTGTTGTATGAACTCATTTTTTAATGGAGAATCTTCTAATTTATCTATAATAGTTATTAAAGTAGCGGTTTGGTCTCTTGTTAATATATTTATTTCTTTGATTTTATAATTTTGGCAGGTACATAATTCTGGTCCTAAGCAAGTTTCTTCTTCTTCCTCAGAATCTTCTGACGAGCTTAACTCAAGTTGATAGATTTCATTATCAATTGTATCTTCATTACTTGTACTTCCTTCGATTTCTGATTCTGATGCAGAGTTTATTAATAGGTGTAATACCTCGGGTATTTTGAGTTAGTTTGAGTAAGAAATCACGATACATCCCGGGGAGACAGGACACCTAGTGGGCCCCACCTCCCCTTTTCTCTTTCTTTCCCTCCCTTTTTCTCTTCTTCTCCCGTAACCCCACCTTCCCCCTCATTTTCACATTTCTTCTTCTTCTTCTTCACCATTCCTCTTTTCTCCAATCTCTCACTCAAACCCCATAAATCTTCAACATCAATTTATCAATCATTATCTAGTATATTGTGGGTAAGTGTAGAGTATTTCTTTTTCTCCATTGATGTCTATTTCTCTATATTTTCGGATTTGGGGTTTTAGGGCTTAAGATTGGGGTTTTTGATTTTGTTGTGAGATTGAGGTTTGTGATGTGTTCTCTAGGGTCTCAACCAACTAGAGAAGCTCCGGGTAACTCATCCTAGCTCCGGGTGGTGTCTTGGAGCTCATTGGAGTAATTTGTGAGTAATGGGTTATTTATGGTTTATGTTTGATTTTGAATGATATTGTGAATGTCTTGCTATGATAATTGATAGGGACTGAGATTGGTTGATATATGATTAATATTGCATGTTGGTTGTGTTTGATTTGGATGGGTTGTGGTGAAAATGTGGATTTGGAGATGATTTTCGCGAAGTTTTCTGCAGAATTTCGCTTCTGATCCAGGCTGTAATCGATTACTGCGGGATTGTAATCGATTACAGACTGCCAACTTTTGCAAAAATTTTCTTCGGAACGAAATTTGAAGCAGGTAATCGATTACAGAGGTCTGTAATTGATTACAACAGTACAAAAACTCTATTTTTAAGACTTTAACTCGAATCTTTACACTTTTAAGTTATGCATTCAAATCCATTTGTTCACCACTACCCCAAACTCGATACCAGACTGTTTATGATGTTATTATGATGATGATGTGAATATAATGCGATGTACGATTACGAAATGATAATAATTAAAGGATGATTAATGTTGGTTTGCTCGGCCTGAGGAGGGGCATAGCTCCCGGGGTCGAGTTTGATAAAGTCTGAGGAGGGGCTGGGCTCCCGGGACTAAAGATCTGAGGAGGGGCTGGGCTCCCGGGATCTCTAATGATAAATACACTTGTAATAATTATACATAAGACGAATTGCGGAATGTGTGGTATGGTGATTATGTGATGGATTTCTATGACTGTATATGTGAGCATAATATTGTTGCATAAACTGTTTTTAATCTATTATTCACTGAGCGTATGACTCACCCATTCATACAAACCATTTTCAGATTCAGGTGCTCATCAGGAGGCGAGCCCTTCCGTTTCTCCAAGCTCTTAGCTTTGGTGAGCCTCGATGTTTAGAGGCGTTATGTTGTCTATTATGTCAGTAGTATGCTCCATAGGTTTACAAACAGGATTGTCTAAGTTATGTATGTGTTGTAAGTCTAATTAAGACTTGTTGAATTTCTGTTGGGTTATGGATTGAGCAGATTATTATGACCATATATTATGTATTATGGATTTATGGGTGATACCTTGAGAACCCTATTATATGTGTGGATTTTAAGTATGTGTGCATGTTAAAGTAGTTGTGGCTGTTGTCGATTAGCTGGATTGTTGTGTGGATTGCAGGCTAAGGCTGACATGGGACTCGGTGTCCCATGTGCCGGTCACGATCCGAGTTGGGTCGTGACAAAGTTGGTATCAGAGCCTTGGTTGAGTTTTGTAACTTATGGAGCAATTGTTCTTCAATAGGATGACAATAGTGTAAATGGTTGCCGACCCATTTTCACAAATTGTGATTCTAGTGAAGACAGTTTAGGATGTTGTTGTCTAAGTTAATTCCTTGATTGCTAATCCCTTTTTGACTCGGGGATGTTTCCTATGTTATGTCTCTAAACGATTGATTGTTTGTGTAGCTGCTCTTGGTTCTCCATGCCGCCTAAGCAGGGTCCCCGAAGACGGGGAAGGCTTCGTACCACCAGGGACCCCCCTCCTGTGCAGGGGGATGATGAGCCCGTTGGAGGTGGTGCAGAGCCTAATTATGGTGAGGAGATGCAAGGGGTTCGCCAAGCCCTCAACATCTTGATTCAAATGATGCAAAACCAGAATCAAAATTGGAATCCGGATCAGAACCAGAGGAGGGAAGAGGTTCCTCCGAACATGGACTACGAACCACCTAGGTCGGGACCTCAGGTTTTTGGTACTCATGAGGTGACGCTGGAGGCTTATCTGAGGCTGAACCCACCGACTTTTTCGGGGGAGTCCATGGAGGAAGACCTGGAGGATTTCTTGGATCGGGCCACTAGAGCTCTGCGTGCCCTTCGATGCCATGATGTGAGGGTCGTGGATCTGGTGACCTACACCCTTCAGGGGACTGCTGTTCACTGGTATGAGACTTGGTTGATGGAAAGGGCTCATATGAGGAGGCCGCCACCAGTATGGGAGGAGTTCACTGAAGCCTTCAGGGTAAGATTCTTTTCTGAGAACCGAAGGGAGCTCTTGGTGGAGCAATTTCTCAAGCTGAAGCAGACTCCGGGCATGTCTGTAGTCGAGTATGCTACACAATTTACTCGATTATGTCGATATGCGTCGCATGAGATCATCACTGAGGATAGGAAGGTGAGAAGGTTTGTGAAGGGGCTCAGGGAACCGATGCGTTCCATTCTACGTAATGAGATAGGGAGAAAGTCTTTCTCTCAGGTGATGGATACCGTTGTGGGCATTGAAAGCTCAAGGGAAGAAGACAAGCCGAATAGGGGATTTGAGAAGAAAAAGAAGACTACAGGGCAGTTTTCCGGAGGATCCAGTTCTGGTGGGTCCCAAGGTTATCAGCAGCAGAGGTTTGCTCTGGGGAGTGGTTCCAACTCCTCAGGATCCACCCCTAGGGCCATGTTTGGGATGAGGCCCTGATAACGTCGTTTTTGCCAATATTTTATACCCTTAATTTGGATGATTGTATGCAATTCTTTGCTCTATTTTAGCCTTTTATTATACTTAATACAATTTGGAATTTAATTTGGCTTAATAGAAAAAAAGGCTAAAATAACAAGTTTTATGATGTTTTTACAATTCAAGGATGACCTTTGAACTTGATCTTGGATATTGTGTATTTTTAGTGCAGGTCACAGGTATTATTGGGGCTGTAGACATCAGGAACTGAGCAAAAAGCGGAGCAGTGAATTTCAGAACCAGCATCGAGCGCTCCAGCGCCCATAGCGCGCTCCAGCGCGCGTGGCTCACTCAAACTCGTCACCTGCACAGCGCTGGCGCTTTAGCGAGCTATACGCGCCCAGCGCCGCGCCGCAACTCTGTCACAGCAGAAACCCTATCTGCACGAGTTGGGGGCCCAAATTGATTAGGGTTTGGAGGCTGCTCATCTTATTTAAAGGGAGCTAATGCATCAGAAACACCAACCACTCACTACCTCCACTTTCACTTATTTTCTTTTCCTAGTTAGAGTTATTTGTCTTCCCATTAGGATTTCTGTTTTCCTAGTTTAGCTCTAGCTCAGTTATTTGCATTCCAACGTTATTCGTCCAACCCTCTTTGGGTTTTGTAAGTCACTCTTTTATCATTAATTTAGTTATTCGTTTTTTTCCATCTTGCCAACTTGCATTTAATTTCCTCCTTTGTTCTTAATTGCTTTCTTTATTCCAATTTATTTCTTGCCTTTTAATCTCTTGCCATGAGTAGCTAAATTTCTTGGTGGTTTATGAGGGTGTGAACATCATTTGGGTAATTTGAGGCTTTGTTCTTACTCTTGCATAAGTTTTCATTATCAAACCCTTGGCATATAATTTGAGATCTTAAATTGTATGTTTAACCCTTGTCTTGGCTTACTCGATTGAGTTGGCTAATTCATCGGCATATGTTTATGTGTTAGTTGATTAATTGATGCATGACATATTAGGAATTGGTAATGAGTAATTAATTGGCTGATTAGTCTCTTTAATTAGATTAATGTGATTGGCTTTAATAATTGTTGAGAGTGGAACTAAGGGTGAGATCTCACTAATTAATCCCATTCTAGGCAATTAATCATTAGAATCACAACAAAGGAGTTAGATCTAACTCATTCATTCTTTTGTAATCACTAGTTGTTGGATTTGTAAATAGTGTACATAACCGTTTTCTTTTATTTTTTCTTTGTTTCTTTCAAAAATAAAAACAACAAAAATATTTTATTTATTTTTTGCATTGCATTACATAGCATACTACATATTTCATCGGTACATTGCATCACATTTAGCATTTGCATCCATAGAACTTGCTGTTCAAAGAACAACAAAGTTCTGCGTCGGTACGAGCGCCCGAGCGCCCAGTTTGCGCCCCAGCGCCCTCTCAGGCCGCGCCCTAGCGCCCCTGGACCGCCCGAGCGGCCGTTCGTCGTCCTGCAGCATGTTTTATGTTTTCTTCTCTTATCTTTCTTCTTTTTCTAGACTAACATGAACACTAACCCAAATTTTAGTCTCCAAGATTTTAGTTTCCATGGTTTTGCAGGTTATTAACCAAGTAGTGAGATGCAAGCACCCCCGTTATCCTCAAACCTTCACCAAACACCATACCCTCAACCATACTATGAACCATACCCATCCTTTGACCCCTACTACCAGCCATATAATGACCCACCACCACCCTCCTACATTGAACCGTTTCCATACACATACCATGAGCCTAATCCTTACCCATATCCCATCGAACACCTTAATCAACCAACCATTGATCCATTCTACCAACCGCAACCTTCTCAACCGCTTGCACCGTCTACTCCTTGTGATAATACTGACAACTCCATGATGAAACAAATTGTTGAAGTACTCATGACAAACCGGCAAGCACTTTTGCGCATGGAAGAGGACCTCCAACAATTGAGAACTCAGGCCACCTCATCGCCACCACCACCTTCTCCATTACCACCTTCTTTACCACCACCAGCTTCACCTCCACATTCACCATCACAAGAGGAACTGGAGTTCCCTATTGTTGAAGATAATTATGCTTTAGAGCAATTGGATTGGGAGACATTGAAGGCCATGGTGGAAGAATTATCTGGGGAAGTCGAGGAAGACTCCGAAGTAGAGATAGTCTATGAGGAACCTCCACCTTTACACAATACCGTGCTAGACACCGTGTGTGCGGAGGAAAGTTCTTTGAGTGTTGGAGTCGCTGCAGAGATTCCATCACTAGGAGGAATTGACGAGGCATGCAAGGAAAAAGTCATGGATTCCACTCCTTCATCCCCTGTTGTTTCTAGGCAACCATTGGGACCCTTCCCACTTGCTCTTGGGCCTCATGAGTATGCTTGTCTCGAGACTGATGCTCAACTCTTTACCCTTTGTGGGGTGTCGGTATCTTCTCGAACTCAAATTTCTTGGACGCTAACTAATTTAAATTCTGTTTTCTCTAACCCATCTTGTGAGGATTTTCATCCCTCCTCACTTGATTTTGTTGGTTTTAGGGATGCCTTTTGCAGGAATGGGTGTTGTGCTTCAAGGGGCAAATTAAGGATCAAAACATTTGGGTCCCGAAATAAGAAAGGGATCATTCTCTTTGGAGTGGTTCATTTCTCATGGGATCCCGGTGGAGGTATGGAAAGCACACCATGGTGGAAGGTCTTAGATCAATTCAAGCATAAGCTGCCCTGAGAGGGGTTGACCAACCGTCCAACTTAGGGACATTAAAGCAAAGTGCTTGGGGGAGACAACCCACCAAAATTTAAATTCTGCACTTAGATAGCTTCTTCGTTATTGTTTCTTATTTTATAACATTTGTTTTCAGTAATCAATTAGCCAATTGGACAATCATTCGCAGTCCAGTAGCTGTCATGAATGTTGCAGCAGATTCGCGCTCCAGCGCCCCTCACGCGCTCTGGCGACCCCGAGAACATGACCGTGGCGCTCTGGCGCTCGTAGCTCGCCCCAACGGTCCTGGACGATTAAGTCCCCCATAGGTCCTTTCTATACCCTTTTCTTTGTTCTTTAATTTATTGACACTGGGGACAGTGTCTCATTTAAGTGTGGGGAGGGTGTAGAAAAATTGGCTTTCTTCTTCTTTTATTGTGTTTTGTTTTTATGTGTTTTTAGGTAGATGATTGGGTAGTTTTCTTTATAGCACCTTTTGGTCTGAAATTGCTTTACCCTTTGATTTTAACTCAAGAAATGTTGGCATGATAATCTAATATGAGTTTGAATTGTTTGTGTTATCTCTGTTTGGTTGGTTGGATTACCTGTGAGATTTGAGCCTAAAATGTGATTACATATATCAACTGATCACTTTCTTTCTGTGAGCACACACACACTTGTATTTGTTATTCCCGAATTTGCTTGATTCTTGTTTTGCATTTTATACATGTTGCATGTGATTGAGGCATAATTTTGTTTTTACATTTGAAAGCCACTTAGCCAAATAGCCAACCCATACACAATTCCCATTGTTTGTAGCCAATTTGAGCCTTTATCCCTTTTTTGTTACTAAGCTCATTACAAGCCAAAGATAGAAAAACAATGAAAAATCCCTTCTGAGAAACTAGGAGGACATGGTTTGATTATTGGGCAAAGGTCTTAAGTATGGGGAAATTGGGATAAATTGAGCACTGGTATAGAGTGCAAAATATTGGGATATAACTGTAAGGGTAGCTTTTGTACATAAGTGGTCCTTTGTTATTTCCTTTTCCACCTCATTTTAATTACCAAAAGAATTGAGATGAGGTAAAAAAAAATCGAAAAATACAGAAAAAAAATGTGAATTCTGCAAATAAAGGTTGTTGGGTTCCTGGGAATTAATGTGAAAATATTTGGGAACCTTGGGAATGTTAATTGTAAGAATTTATGGGTTATTGATCTTGGGTATTTCTATTCTCTCCATCTCTTATCTCTCCATCTTTTCTGTAGTGATAGAAGTCATCTAGGATCGATCAAACCATGAATTCTTAGTTTTTTTGGAATTAAGTCCACTTCCCATATATGTCACACCTGTCCCAAGCCCCGTTACAACCCTGAAAAGACCTCTTGATGCACCATGTTTGTAAAAATTGCAATGTTAGGAGTATAGCAAATTTATGGAATGTAAATACTTGTGTGAATTATTCAAATTGAGTGCTAAGCCAAAACACTGAGTGATTGAGAGAGAAACACACTGGTGAGGGCCAAATCAACCAACTTTGCATAACATGAATTGATTCTCTTAACTCATAAACTTTTCTTGATGCCAACTGATAACATGTTAAGGGTATTGTATAAATCTGACCAAGGTGTGCTGTTTTGAATAACTTTCCATCATCTGTAGATTATATTTTTTTCTTTTAGGACTTAGGTGTTAGATGTGTTAGCCAATACTTTGCTTTGAGAGATGCTTGGAATCATTGCTTTTGCATGAGGACATGCAATTGTTCAAGTGTGGGGATATTTGATAACGTCGTTTTTGTCAATATTTTATGCCCTTAATTTGGATGATTGTATGCAATTCTTTGCTCTATTTTAGCCTTTTATTATACTTAATACAATTTGGAATTTAATTTGGCTTAATAGAAAAAAAGGCTAAAATAACAAGTTTTATGATGTTTTTACAATTCAAGGATGACCTTTGCACTTGATCTTGGATATTGTGTATTTTTAGTGCAGGTCACAGGTATTATTGGGGCTGTAGACATCAGGAACTGAGCAAAAAGCGGAGCAGTGAATTTCAGAACCAGCATCGAGCGCTCTAGCGCCCATAGCGCGCTCCAGCACGCGTGGCTCACTCAAACTCGTCACGTGCACAGCGCTGGCGCTCTAGCGAGTTATACGCGCCCTAGCGCCGCGCCGCAACTCTGTCACAGCAGAAACCCTATCTGCACGAGTTGGGGGCCCAAATTGATTAGGGTTTGGAGGCTGCTCATCTTATTTAAAGGGAGCTAATGCATCAGAAACACCAACCACTCACTACCTCCACTTTCACTTATTTTCTTTTCCTAGTTAGAGTTATTTGTCTTCCCATTAGGATTTCTGTTTTCCTAGTTTAGCTCTAGCTCAGTTATTTGCATTCCAACGTTATTCGTCCAACCCTCTTTGGGTTTTGTAAGTCACTCTTTTATCATTAATTCAGTTATTCATTTTTTTCCATCTTGCCAACTTGCATTTAATTTCCTGCTTTGTTCTTAATTGCTTTCTTTATTCCAATTTATTTCTTGCCTTTTAATTACTTGCCATGAGTAGCTAAATTTCTTGGTGGTTTATGAGGGTGTGAACATCATTTGGGTAATTTGAGGCTTTGTTCTTACTCTTGCATAAGTTTTCATTATCAAACCCTTGGCATATAATTTGAGATCTTAAATTGTATGTTTAACCCTTGTCTTGGCTTACTCGATTGAGTTGGCTAATTCATCGGCATATGTTTATGTGTTAGTTGATTAATTGATGCATGGCATATTAGGAATTGGTAATGAGTAATTAATTGGCTGATTAGTCTCTTAATTAGATTAATGTGATTGGCTTTAATAATTGTTGAGAGTGGAACTAAGGGTGAGATTTCACTAATTAATCCCATTCTAGGCAATTAATCATTAGAATCACAACAAAGGAGTTAGATCTAACTCCGGCGTAATTAATCAACTCATGCATTCTTTTGTAGCCAATGATTGACACCCTAATGAATGTTCCACCCCCATAAACCGCTGCTTTTACTATTTTCTCTATATTCCAATTTAATTATTTTGCACACAAAAACCCCCAATTGTGACAAATCGTCAAACAACTAGTCTTGTGTATTACTCCCTTAGCCATTCCTTGTGAGAGACGACCCTGGTTTCCACTAAACTATATTAGGGGAACTTGGTTTTAAAAATAATTAAATTTATGGTTGACACGACACAGCCATCAGGCCCCAAGCTAGTAGTGCTTCCCAATCGAAGGCACAGTGGTCTGGACCCCAAGGTCCTCAGCGTCCTCATTGCAAGCAGTGTGGGAGATTCCATCATGGAGCATGTCGCCCGAATCAGAATGTGTGTTATGGATGTGGACAAGCAGGGCATTTCATCAGAGATTGTCCTCGCCTTGCTGGGGGAGCTGTTGGACATCAAGCACCCATCTTGCTCACACCATCTCATTCAGCTATGTCTCCAGGTAGTTCTTCCGGGCAAGGAGGTCGGGGTGCAGCTAGGGGAAACAGAGGTAGAGGTCAAGGTGGAGGAGGGAGAGCTCAGCCGAGGGTTTTTGCTTTGACTCGTCAGGATGCTCAGGCATCTAACACAGTTGTGGCAGGTATATTGAAAGTTGGCTCTTCTGAAGCTTATGTGTTATTTGATCCGAGCTCTACACATTCATATGTGTCCCCGTTCTTTGCTTCTCGTTTTGGCGAGCAACCCACAGCATTGGAGGATCCTTTTTGGGTTAGTACTCCGGTGGGAGAACCCCTTATGGTTCGGTTGATCTGTAAGTCGTGTGTAGTGTCGGTGAGCGGGATGGACACTTTGGCTGATTTAGTGATCTTGGACATGGTGGATTTTGATGTGATCCTAGGCATGGATTGGTTGGCTTCCTGTCATGCCTCCGTAGATTGCTACGCTAAGTTGGTCCGATTTGTCCTCCCCGATGGCTCAACCTTCGAGTTCCAAGGGGATCGATGTGTTACCCTCACTTCTTTGATATCGGCCTTAAGTGCCATGAGGTTGATGGATCATGGGAACCAAGGCTTTCTTGCATCAGTTGTGGATGTGGAGGCAAGAGTGCCGGATTTGGATCAAGTTCTGATTGTGGGAGAGTTTCCAGATGTCTTTCCAGAGGATTTACCGGGAATGCCGCCGGATAGGGAGATAGAGTTCGGGATTGACTTAAACCCCGAAGCTCAGCCTGTTTCTATTCCCCCTTACCGTATGGCTCCGAGAGAGTTGAATGAGCTGAAGGATCAGTTGAGGGACCTCTTGGATAAGGGATTTATCCGTCCAAGCACTTCTCCTTGGGGTGCTCCGGTTCTCTTTGTTAAGAAGAATGATGGGTCTATGAGGCTTTGCATGGATTACCGGCAGCTCAATAAGATGACGGTCCATAACAAGTATCCTCTTCCAAGGATCGATGATTTGTTTGATCAGCTTCAAGGTGCTTGTTGCTTCTCGAAGATTGATTTGAGGTCTGGTTATCACCAGTTGAAGATTAAGGAGGGAGACGTTCCGAAGACAGCTTTCCGTACCCGGTATGGACATTTTGAGTTTCTGGTGATGTCCTTCGGTTTGACCAATGACACGGCCGTTTTCATGGATCTTATGAATCGAGTGTTTAAGCCTTTCTTGGACCGATTCGTCATCGTCTTCATTGACGACATCTTGGTTTACTCCAAGAATGCGGCGGAGCATGAACACCATCTCAGAGTTCTGTTGTAGACGCTGAGGGATCATAGCCTTTATGCCAAGTTCTCCAAGTGTGAGTTTTGGCTTGACTGAGTGACCTTTCTCGGGCATGTGGTATCTAGGGACGGGATCATGGTAGATCCGAAGAAAGTTGAGGCAGTGCAGAAGTGGCTGAGGCCTACGACGGTGACCGAAATCCGTAGCTTCTTGGGTCTTGCCGGTTATTATCAGAGGTTCGTTAAGGATTTCTCAAGGATAGCAGCCCCTTTCACCTAGTTAACCCAGAAGAGTGTGCCTTTCCAGTGGTCGGAGGCTTGTGAGGAATGTTTCTAGAGGTTGAAGGAGTCTTTGACCACCGCTCTTGTTTTAGTTTTGCCTTCGGGATCAGGAGGGTATGATGTGTACTGTGATGCTTCTCGGATTGGGCTTGGTTGTGTTTTGATGCAGCATGGGAGAGTTATTGCTTATGCATCAAGGAAGTTGAAGACTCACGAGCAGAACTACCCGACTCATGATTTGGAGATGGCCGCGGTCGTTTTTGCTCTTAAGATCTGGAGACACTACCTCTATGGGGAGACATGTGAGATTTACACCGACCACAAGAGTTTGAAGTATATCTTTCGGCAGAGGGATCTTAATCTGAGGCAGAGGAGATGGATGGAGTTGCTCAAGGACAATGATTGCACTATTCTGTATCACCCAGGGAAGGCGAACGTTGTTGCCGATGCACTGAGTAGGAAGTCTATGGGTAGTCTGGCCCACATTGCTCCCGTAAAGAGACCGTTGGTGGAAGAGATTCACTGTTTGGAGGCTGAGGGTATGCATTTTGAATTAGGAAGATCGGGAGTGCTTTTGGCTCATGTGCGGGCTCAGTCCACCTTAGTGGATCAGATCAAGTCCGTGCAACGGGAAGATCCGAGGCTTGTGGAGCTGGTGACGGAGGTTAGTGAAGGAAAGAATTCGGCACTTTCTTTGGACTCAGAGGGAGTGTTACGTTGTGGGCATCGTTTATGTGTTCCGAATGTTGGTAATTTGAGGAGGCTTATTCTAGAAGAAGCCCATAACTCCAAGTATTCCGTCCACCCAGGTAGTACCAAGATGTACCAAGATCTGAAGCAGTTGTTTTGGTGGGAAGGTATGAAACGGGATGTAGCGGACTTTGTTTCTCGTTGTCTGGTGTGTCAGCAAGTGAAGGCAGAACATCAGAGACCTACAGGGTTGTTGCAACCGATAGAGATACCGACCTGGAAGTGGGAGAGGATCACCATGGACTTTGTGACAGGGCTACCTCGCAGTTTTCGAGGCTTTGACTCCATATGGGTGATTGTGGATCGACTGACCAAGTCGGCCCACTTCATTCCAGTTAAGACATCCTATGGGGCGCCTCGTTATGCTCAGTTGTTCATCGAGGTCATTGTGCGACTTCATGGTGTTCCGACCTCCATTATCTCCGACAGAGGGACTCAGTTCACCTCCCGGTTTTGGCGATCCTTTCAAGAAGCCTTGGGGACTCGCCTTAACTTCAGCACAGCTTTTCACCCTCAGACCGATGGTCAGTCAGAGAGGACTATTCAGATTTTGGAGGATATGCTCCGAGCTTGTGTTATGGATTTTGGAGATGGTTGGGAGTCGTACCTTCCGTTGGTGCAGTTTTCTTATAATAATAGTTATCAGGCCAGTATTGGTATGACACCGTTTGAGGCTCTTTATGGTAGGAGGTGTCGGTCTCCCATAGGATGGTTTGAGAGTGGTGAAGCTGCACTGTTGGGACCCGATCTGGTACAGGATGCCATGGATAAGGTGAAGTTGATCAAAGAAAGGCTCCAAGCGGCTCAGAGTAGGCAGAAGGCCTATGCTAACAACCGAAGGCGAGATTTGGAGTTTCAGGTCGGAGATCATGTGTTTCTCCGCATATCTCCGTTGAAGGGAGTTATGAGGTTCGGTAAGAAAGGAAAGTTGAGTCCTCGGTATGTTGGGCCTTTTGAGATCTTGGATCGGATTGGGGCAATGGGCTATCATTTGGCACTTCCACCTGAGATGTCCTCAATCCATCCCGTCTTTCATGTGTCTATGCTGAGGAAGTACTTATCGGATCCATCTCATGTGATCGAGCATCAAGTGTTACCTTTGGATGAGAATTTTGTATACGAGGAGGAACCGGTGGCTATTGTTGATCGGCAAGTGAGGAAACTCCGTTCTAAGGAAGTGGCTACAGTGAAAGTGGTTTGGCGAAACCACTCTGGTCAAGAGGCTACGTGGGAGCCCGAGGAAGCCATGCGGGATAAGTATCACCTCTTTCATGATTAAGGTAACCTCTTTTTCCTTCTATGTTTGAATTCGGGGTCCGAATTCTTTAAGGGGGGAAGATTGTAATACCTCGGGTATTTTGAGTTAGTTTGAGTAAGAGATCACGATACATCCCGGGGAGACAGGACACCTAGTGGGCCCCACCTCCCCTTTTCTCTTCTTCTCCCGTAACCCCACCTTCCCCCTCATTTTCACATTTCTTCTTCTTCTTCTTCACCATTCCTCTCTTCTCCAATCTCTCACTCAAACCCCATAAATCTTCAACATCAATTTATCAATCATCATCTAGTATATTGTGGGTAAGTGTAGAGTATTTCTTTTTCTCCATTGATGTCTATTTCTCTATATTTTCGGATTTGGGGTTTTAGGGCTTAAGATTGGGGTTTTTGATTTTGTTGTGAGATTGAGGTTTGTGATGTGTTCTCTAGGGTCTCAACCAACTACAGAAGCTCCGGCTAACTCATCCTAGCTCCGGGTGGTGTCTTGGAGCTCATTGGAGTAATTTGTGAGTAATGGGTTATTTGTGGTTTATGTTTGATTTTGAATGATATTGTGAATGTCTTGCTATGATAGTTGATAAGGACTGAGATTGGTTGATATATGATTGATATTGCATGTTGGTTGTGTTTGATTTGGATAGGTTGTGGTGAAAATATGGATATGGAGATGATTTTCGCGAAGTTTTCTGCAGAATTTCGCTTCTGACCCAGGCTGTAATCGATTACAGCGAATTGGTAATCGATTACTGTAATCGATTACCAAGACCCTGTAATCGATTACTGTAATCGATTATTGCAGGATTGTAATCGATTACAGACTGGCAACTTTTGCAAAAATTTTCTTCGGAACGAAATTTGAAGCAGGTAATCGATTACAGAGGTCTGTAATCGATTACAACAATACAAAAACTCTATTTTTAAGACTTTAACTCGAAATCTTTACACTTTTAAGTTATGCATTCAAATTCATTTGTTCACCACTGCCCCAAACTCGATACCGGGCTGTTTATGATGTTATTATGATGATGATGTGAATATAATGCGATGTACGATTACGAAATGATAATAATTAAAGGATGATTAATGTTGGTTCGCTCGGCCTGAGGAGGGGCATAGCTCCAGGGGTCGAGTTTGATAAAGTCTGAGGAGGGGTTGGGCTCCCGGGACTAAAGATCTGAGGAGGGGTTGGGCTCCCGGGATCTCTAATGATAAATACACTTGTAATAATTATACATAAGACAAATTGCGAAATGTGTGGTATGGTGATTATGTGATGGATTGCTATGACTGTATATGTGAGCATAATATTGTTGCATAAACTGTTTTTAATCTATTATTCACTGAGTGTATGACTCACCCATTCATACAAACCATTTTCAGATTCAGGTGCTGATCAGGAGGCGAGCCCTTCCGTTCCTCCAAGCTCTTAGCTTTGGTGAGCCTCGATGTTTAGAGGCGTTATGTTGTCTATTATGTCAGTAGTATGCTCCATAGGTTTACAAACAAGATTGTCTAAGTTATGTATGTGTTGTAAGTCTAATTAAGACTTGTTGAATTTCTGTTGGGTTATGTTGGCTTATGGATTCAGCAGATTATTATGACCATATATTATGAATTATGGATTTATGGGTGATACCTTGAGAACCCTATTATATGTATGGTTTTTAAGTATGTATGCATGTTAAAGTAGTTGTGGCTGTTGTCGTTTAGCTGGATTGTTGTGTGGATTGCAGGCTAAGGCTGACATGGGACTCAGTGTCCCCTGTGCCGGTCACGATCCGAGTTGGGTCGTGACAATAGGGCTTGTAATGTATTTTTTAAAGTTTCATCAGTTATTTCATTTAGTTTTTGTTGTATTTTGCATTTATTCGCATAATGACCTGGTCTTCCACATTTCCAACATTCATTTCTCTTTTTAGGTATTCTTTTTGTGTTCTTCTTTTTGTTTTGATCTACATATGGGTTTTGATTAATCGGTCGTGATTTATAATATTTCTTAGGATTTCTCCCATACGTATTATACTTTTTTGTTAACTTATTTTGCCTTTTTATTCTCTTTTTATTTTGGCTACTAGGGGCCCTTAAGGGTTCTATCCCATATTGTTCACAAAAAGTTCCTAATTCTCTTCTATTGCTTATTTTTTCTTTTCTTACTCTATCTTGTATTTTAGTGTCAGTGCAAATTTCTATTCCAGTTTCTACTATAATATTATGTAGTTGGCCAAAAGTTAATTGGTCATAAGGTACTTGGACTCCAAAATGTAATTGTAATTTTTGCATTACTTTTTTTGAGAATAATCTTGGTAAGGCTGCAACAAACCTCTCTTTCCAATATGGTGCTGCAACGTCTTCTCTTATCATAACTTTTGATATGAAAACGTCTTTGTACCATCTATAATCGGACATGGTTGAACATTTTAAATTTATTAATTGATTTCCTATCCTTTCCCTAAATATACTAGGATCTCCTATAAAATTTTTAATTATAGTAAAGATTAGGCTTGAAGTTGCATCAGGTTTGTTGTTTTTTGGTTTTAACACTATCTAATATAAAGGCCTTTTCTTGTGGAGATAAAAAGTTATCCCACCATCTTTTTAACTGTCCCGTAAATCCTTGGGTTATTGCTATGGCTGCGTTTTTATCTGATAATCCTTTAGTTTTATAAGCAGTTGCCGCATGGTCATCTGACAAGTGAAATCTAATATGGCTTGTTCAATCATACCATCTAAATTCCACTCAGCTATATCGATTCCAGTAAACGTATTTTGTACTAAATGACTTCTCTCTTCAAAACTAATATCTGCAGGGGTTGGTCTAGAGTAATAGTTTCTTAATTTAGGATAGTTATTATTACTTTTAAAATTCATTTTGTCTACCTCTAATGTATTAACTTCATGTTTTCCTAAGGACAATTTTTCTACTCTTCCTTTTAATTCTTCTAGATCTACTTCTACGGCTGTTTTATTAAATTTAAAAATTTCTGGTATACTATTAATTTTATAGATGGGCTTCTCTATATTATTAACTATTGTTTGACTATTCCTTCTTGAACTTCCCTCATCCTTCTGATTTTCTATTCTACTTAATTGCTTGCTCATAGTTTCTAATACAATATTAGAATAATTTAATTGTTGATGCAATTTTTTTATGTCTTTCTTTTCTATATTTCCCTCAGAGGTTGTGTCTTTAAAAGGTGCAACCTCTATTTCAACCTTATCAGATAATTGTACTTTTATTGGTTCATTTGGTGGATATTCTGATTCTATTATTTTTCCAGCAATAGTTTTCCAAACTGAGTATTCTTTAGTAAGTGGTAAAATTTCCCCTTCCTTTGTCTCATTATAATTTTTTAACCAATCAAAGAAATATAAATTGATCCTATTATCTATCATATATTGATAATAAATTTCTCTAATTACTAATGTTTCTTTTTTACTAGAAGTAGTAAAATACCGCTCTCTTAAAGATTTATTATATTCGGCTTCAAAATCTTCTCGTATCCATTTTTTATCTATTTCAAAATCTTCTTTTTCTAGAATATTTAGTACTTGAGAAGCGGTTGGAGAAAAATTGATACTTTCTTCATATATAGGAGTTGCTACTCTAGGTCTACTATTATCTATTCCTGTTATGTCAATATTTATAGTAGATCCATCCATTGAATGTCTTGCAGATTCTACCCTATAATTATGAGGCTCTCTTATTTTAAAAGATGTTGACCTATTCATCCTTAACCTCACATTATTTCCTTCTTCTATTATTTCTCTAACCTGAGTGCTTTCTTCTTTTTCATGTTCTAATATTTCTTCTAATAACCATTCTTCTGGTATATTTTTCATTACTTCTTCATGTCTTAATTTTTGAGGAACTTGTTGTTAGCTCCAAGAACCCTTTACCTCATCATTGAAGGTTTTGAATGATAAAATTCTTAATTAAAATAAAAGTTTTAATTTGGTTGGACTAATGGTTTGTTAAGTGTGTTCTAGGATTTAATTTACTTGATAAAATAAAAAAAGACACATCTTGACCACCAAAGGACCAAAAAGTGGCAACACATTGAAGAAGAAATATGAAAATTATTTTTCATATTTTATGAAGATCAACCACATGGACATTTATTAAAAAGGGAAAGCTTTCATGAAGACTCTATGATTTCCCAAAAATCTATTTATGAAAAGTGCATGGATTTAAATAGAAAATCTCTATTTAATCATTCATGTATCTTAATATGTATAATATATATATTTTCGAAATATAAGAATTAAAATAGGGAATCAAAATCATATCTCTATTTTATATTCTCTCTCCTAATAAATTCGAAAATTATTATTATATATATATATATATTTCGAAAATTAAATTAAAATAGAGAATCAAAATCAAATCTCTATTTTACATATTATCTTTCAAGATTTCGAAATTATTTATATATGGGGGAAATCTAGAAAGATCTTGTATGGAGAATTAAATCCAAAAGATTTAAAAAATAATTATCTAGAATTTATTCTAGAATATATTTTGCATTTAAGTAAAAGAATATTTTTTAGGACACTTTAAAAAGATTTTGTGAGCCTCCTAAAGATTCTATATAAATCTACAAGATTCCCGGAAGATTCCATGCGGGACCAGAAGATTCTGTTGAAGATTTTACACGAAGTTAGAAGACCTCAGAAGATTTTGTCAAGAATTTCAAGTCTAGAAGATTCCCAAAGATTCCAGAAGATTCCCGAAGATTCTATCAAGATCCCGAAGAATCTCAAGATTCTAGAAGAATTCCAAGCCTCAAGATACAAGATTAAGAATTTTCAAGATTCAAGAATCAAACTTCAGAAGATTCCTTGGAAGACCATGTTTAGTGTTTTAGGATTTTCAAAAAATGAGAAATTGTGAAATCCTAATTCGTACCAACATGGAGGCACACTTGTGGAGCAAGAAAAGCTAAAAACTCTAGTCTTTCTCTCTCCAAAAGTGGCACATACAACTTGCTTGATTTAGCAAGATTGTGTGAAAAAAAATGTTGAAGCAATACACACCACAAGATCAAGGCACAATTCAAATTCAAGGGCCAAGATGAAGTTTCCTCTTTTCTAATTCTTGGTTACAAAGTTTCCATATTTAAGATCAAATAATAACCTTTGGATTAAAGGGAATTATTTGAATCAATGGCCAAGATGAAACTTCCTCTTATTTGATTTTTCTATTTTTGGAAGATCAAATTTCAAATCATATCAAGGAATTCTCACCATTGGATCAAGAGATTACAAATTCAAATCAAGGGTGGAGATCAAGCCTATAATTTTTGAAATTGAGGCTCTCTTTTCTCTATAAATAGAAGACCTCAATGCCTAAGAATTCAAGAGACTACCCAAGCTTACAAGTGCCAAAACGCTGTCGAATTGAATCCTTATTTCTCTTCATCTTCAACCTCTAAACCTCAAGTTCTTATTTTTAGTTTGGTAAAGGTTGTAATTCTTAAAAGAGTGAGCTTTTGTTGTTTATCCTAGCTTTGCTAGTTATTTCTTTGAGAGAAAAATCCATCAAGGTTTATACTTAGTTGCATCGAAGTTCTTGATTGGTAAAAATCACATCTTTTATACAAAGTCCTTATTTTTGTAAGGCAAGAAGTCCTTAGAGGGTCTAAGGCAAGGGTAGAAAGTCCTTCGGTGTTGAAGGCAACGATTGAAGTCCTTTGGAGTTGTCAAAGGCAGTTAGTTACCTAGTTGTGGTGCAAGTGAAGTCCTTTGTAGTTTTCAAAGGCAGTGAGTCACCTTGGTGAAGGTGCAGGTTGAAGTCCTTTGTGGTGTAGCAGAGACAGGAAATTCCACCTAGTGTTGGTGGTGATAGTGAACTCTCAGGTGTATCATGGGGACTGGAGTAGGCACGTTGTCGAACCAGTATAAATTTCTGTGTGTGCTTTCTCTCTTCCCTACTCTTTTATTATTATTGTTTTTACAATTTATCATTGCATACGCACACATACATAAGTTGCGCAAATCATCATCATCATTGTCTAAGTGTTGAAGGTTAAAGTTTTAATCTTTATCATTTAGAAGACCTTGAAAGTAAATATATTTTCAAGATCTATTATAGCCTTGTCTATAGGCAAAGTTTCTGTTTATTTACTAACAATTGTTTCCGCTGTGCAAGACAAGTTTATACTTGATCGTTATTTTTTAAGTAATTTTCAGAAACAGGATTTACTGGTGTAACGTGATTCAACCCCCCTTCTCACGTTTCACTACCTTCAATTGGCATCAGAGCTCGGCCTTGGGGTTGAGCACTTAACAGTGTCAAGGAAAGATTTAAGGGACCATGGCAGCAAACAACAATGCGTATATTGCTGATGGAGCCTCCACAAATAGACCACCTATGTTCAACGGTGATGACTACGCATATTGGAGAGATCGAATGACATTGTTCATTCAATTCACAAGTCTCGATCTTTCGGACATCGTTGAAGTCGGTGACAATCCTACACCCTTCGGCCCAAATAAACTATGGACTGAAGAACAGAAGGCTCAAGTGCAACAAAACAAGAAAACTAAGTATATTCTTTTGTGCGCTTTACCTAAAGCTGAATATGATAAAATTGTGTCATGTGAAACTGCAAAGCAAATATGGGATCGCTTAGCAACCCTGCATGAAGGCACAGATCAAGTCAAAGAAACGAAGATCTCCATTCTTGTACATAAGTACGAGTCGTTCAAGATGAATCAAGACGAAGACATTGATACTCTTGCTACAAGATTCTTACATATTGTTAATCAATTGAAAGTTCTTGGCAAGACGTATTCAAACGCTGAAATGGTTAGAAAGATTCTTCGGAGTCTTACTACCAAGTGGAGACCTAAGGTCACCGCTATTCAAGAAGCCAAGGACCTAACTAAGTTAGGCTTGGATGAATTGATTGGGTCTCTTAAGACTCATGAAATTGAGCTTGAAGCTCAAGAAGAACCAACAACATCAAGATCAAGACCTTTAGCGCTCAAGACATCTACAACTAAGAAGACTTTGAAGACTAAGAAGAAAGCGCTAAAGGTTGAAGAAGATGAAGACGAAGAAACAGATGAAGAATCTGAAGACGAAGACCTTGACGAAGAAAACATGAGCATGCTCGTGCGTAAAATTTCAAGGGCTTGGAAGAACAGATCTAAGAAGAATAAAGAAGCCTTCTTTAAGAAGGATAAGAATAACAAGATGAAGACCGATAACACAACGTGTTTCGGATGTGGCGAAAAAGGCCACTTCAAGACCGATTGTCCTAAAAATAGGCAGTCGAAGAAGAAGTTCTTCAAGAAGAAAAAGGCTCTTGCAGCCACATGGAGTGACAACTCCGATTCTGATGAATCTGAAGAAAACGAAGAAACGGAAGAAGAAGCGAACCTCTGCTTCATGGCAGGAGTTTCGTATGATACAGACTCAGAATCTGATAAAGATGAATCTGAGGTATGTATTGAAAACTCGGCACCATTGTATGAGGAACTTTCGGACCTCTATGATGAACTGTTAGAGGATTCAAAGAATCTGACGACTCATTTTCTGATAAATAAAAAAGCTTTGAAAAACCTTGAATCAGAAAATAAGTCATTAAGATCTCAAAAGGAGGAACTAGAGAGAGAATGTCAAGAACTCAAGGACAATAAAGATAAATTGTATGAGGGCTGGCAATCTCTAGAGACAGAAGCTTCTGTGCTTGTGGAGAAGGCTGAGGAAGCCATGTACCATGCACAGAAGACTAATGCGCTTCTCCTAAAGGATCTTGAAAGAATGGTTAACGGATCTAAGATGCTCGATCTATTGTTAGGAGCTCAAAAACCTTACAAAGATCATACAGGTCTTGGATATGTTCAAGTCTTTCATGAGGATACTTTGATACCCCTAACAGACAGAGAGCCAATTCCTACTTGTCTTTTCTGTTTTAAACATGGACACGACAGAGAGAAATGTCCACTTCTTAAAAAGGGAACTACCTCCAAAGCCAAGGGTGGCACGTGGAATGGAAAACCTAAAAAGACGTGGAAGTCTCAAAAGCCGAAACCAGATGCTGGGAAGGCTAACAAGAAAGGACCCAAGAAGGTATGGGTACCTAAAAATCCTTCATCTGTGAATGCAGGAACTTCAAGCACAAATCAACCATCAAGAGCCACAACACCAGTGGCTGGATGAAAAGTGGTACCTGGATAGCGGGTGCTCAAGGCACATGACCGGAAGCAAGCACTGGTTCAAAGATGTTAAGCCAAAGAAGAAAGGAACAATGTGGTTCGGTGATGGAGCTAAGGGCAAGATCGTCAGCAAGGGAAATGTTGGTAAGTCCGATGATCATCAAATATCAGAGGTATTGCTTGTTGATGGTTTGACTCACAATCTTTTAAGCATTAGTCAGTTTTGTGACAAAGGCTTAAAGGTTGAGTTTCTAGCCAAATATTGTAGTGTCATTGATCTAAAGACAGGTAAAGTTGTTCTCGAGGGAAGAAGACTAGGCAACACCTATGTCATCTATCTTGAGGACCTTTTGGATCAAGATGTGAAATGCTTAGCATCCTTTGAGGATGACAAGTGGCTTTGGCACAAGAAGTTGGGTCATGTCCACATGAAGTTACTTTCCGAGTTATCTCAGAAAGGTTTGGTCAAGGGGCTTCCTAAGATCCGCTATGACAGGGATACAACCTGTGATTTCTGTGAGAAGGGAAAGCAGACCAAAGCTTCTTTCCAAAGTAAGAAAGTAGTCTCTACTACTAGACCACTTGAGCTAATTCACATGGATCTCTTTGGTCCTACAAGACAGGCTTCTCTTGCAGGCAAATATTATTGCCTTGTCATAGTTGACGACTACAGTAGATACACTTCGGTAATTTACTTAGCTTCTAAGGATGAGACGTTTTCAAAATTTAAAACTTTTGCGAAAATGGTTTCCAACGAAAAAGGTTCTCGCATCACCACCATTCGTTCTGATCATGGAGGTGAGTTTGAAAATCATGCTTTTGAAAATCTTTGTGAGGATCTTGGTATTGTTCACAAATTTTCCTTTCCTAGAACTGCACAGCAAAATGGAGTGGCTGAGAGAAAGAATCGAAGCCTCATAAAGATGGCAAGAACAATGCTTTTGGAAAGCGGTTTATCAAAAGGTTTTTGGGCAGAAGCTGTCAACACAGCTTGCTACATTCAAAATCGTGTTTTCTTAAGGCAAAGTCTCAATAAAACTCCTTATGAGCTTTGGAAAGGAAGAATACCCAATATATCTTATTTTCATATCTTTGGTTCACCTTGCTTTATCCTGAACACAAGGGACAAGCTTTCAAAGTTTGATTCCAAATCCGATGACGAAGTGTTTCTAGGATATTCTACTGTTTCTAAAGCTTACAGGGTTTACAACAAGCGAAGAAAGACAGTTGAAGAAACCATCCATATCAAGTTCAAGGAACTAAAGCAAGACATCCAACATAATCTAGATGATATCGAAGAAAGAATGAAGGATCTAACTATCTCAACCAAAGGTTGTGAAAGTAATGATCAAGTACCTATTGAAGAAGATGATCATCAAGTTATGAAGGAATCACCCGATTCAGGGGGAGATGAACCAAGAGTCATTGTAGCTCAAGAACCCTCTACTCCTCAAGGAGTTGAGTGTATTGAAGTTCAAGAACCCGTTCTAAGAAGAAAGATCGGAATAAATGATCTTAAAGCTGTTAGAGATAATGAAGTTCTTGGCGATCCATCTCTAGGGGTAAGAACAAGAAGATCCCTGAGATTTCAATCTGATGCTGTATTCAGAAATCGAACCTGAAACAGTTCAAGAAGCATTGGATGAACCCAGTTGGGTAGAAGCCATGGAAGAAGAACTCGAACAGTTTGAGAAGAATGAAGTCTGGAAGCTTGTTCAGAAACCCAAGGGCAAAACGATTATTGGCACAAAGTGGGTGTTCCGCAACAAGTTGGACGAATCCGGAAAGGTTACGAGAAACAAAGCAAGACTCGTGGCACAAGGATACAATCAGCAAGAAGGAATCGACTACGACAAAACCTTCGCGCCAGTTGCAAGACTAGAAGCCATTAGGATGCTTCTTGCATTCGCTGCTCATAAAGGAATAAAGCTATATCAAATGGATGTAAAATCCGCATTCCTTAATTGTGTCCTCAGTGAAGAGGTCTACGTCAAGCAACCTCCAGGTTTTATCAGTGAAACCTATCCCGAGTACGTCTATCGTCTGTCTAAAGCTTTATACGGTCTTAAACAAGCTCCTAGAGCTTGGTATGATAGACTTAGTAGCTTCTTGACTACGAATGGTTTCACTCGTGGAAAAGTGGACACAACTCTTTTCACTCTATCTGATAACTCTGATTTATTAATTGCACAAACTTATGTTGATGATATAGTATTCGGTGCTACTAACGAATCTCTATGTAGAAAGTTTGCAGATCTAATGCAGGGGGAGTTCGAAATGAGTATGATGGGAGAATTAAAGTTCTTCCTAGGACTTCAAATCAAGCAACAAGCTGATGGAACCTTCATACATCAAGAAAAGTACACCAAAGAACTTCTCAAAAGATTCTTAATGGACAAGTGTAGTCCCATGAAAACTCTGATGCATCCATCACAAGGGACTTGATAAGGATGAAGAAGGAGAAAAGGTGTCTGAAAGCACCTACAGAGGTATGATCGGGTCCCTGCTTTATTTAACTGTGTCTAGGCCTGACATACAGTTAAGTGTTGACATTTGTGCAAGATTTCAATCTTGTCCAAAACAGTCTCACCTAACTGCAGTCAAGCGTATCCTTAGATACTTGGCAGGTACTACTAATCTTGGCCTCTGGTACAAGAAAGGTATCTCCTCCGTGGTTACAGGTTTCTGTAATGCTGATTACGCCGAAGATCGGGTTGACAGAAAAAGCACCAGTGGATGCTGTGTGTTCTTTGGGGATGTGTAACACCCTAATAATTACCTCTTTATGCATAAGTCATATTGAGTTAATTATCGGAAATTAACATCTTGTTTCAGAGATTACATTTGAGTAAAGTAATAATACGCGGAAAATAGGGCCGGTTTATTTTTCAAAAGAAACGAAGGTTCAAAAACTCGGCTTGTGCGGTATAACTGATATATAAATAAATATATCATTCTAGAAAACTACTCATTACAAATACATAACATTAGATTACACAACGGTGGCCCACATATACATAGTAAAGTATTACAATATCTGAGATACATGTAATTTCATAACTATCATAGATAATATAAGTAGGCAAAAATATTATTTTGGTCCTCTAATTTTTACTCGATCTTGATTTTGGTCCGGTATCTTTTATTTTTTTGATTTTGGTCCTGTATCTTTGCAAACGTCAACCATTTTGGTCCTCCGTCTAAACTCCGTTAGTGAGGTGCTGACGTGGCACTAACGGTGCTAACATGGATGCGACATGGCGCTGACATGGATGCCACATGGTGCTGACATAGACGCAACATGGCGCTGACATGGAAATAGGACCAAATTCACCTTCCTGGAAAAAGAAACAGGACCAAATTCAAAATTGGATAAAAGTTACAGGACCAAGTTCAAATAACTAAAAAAGAAAAGGGACCAAAATGAGCTTAATAAAAAAATGAAATAGGACCTACGTAAAATTAGATGTAACAAATAACTGGTCTAATCTAGATAATATATAATGTTACTCAAAGGTGTTTTTAATTTTCTTAAAACACATAATTTACTTAATTGCTATAACAATATCTATTCATAATGTGACTAATAAGTTCACCAAATGTTATGTAAGATTTGACTACATCGAAAAATAAAAAATAAAAAATTGAATATTGTGCACATGAAGCATGAATATCAACTAAATACATCCAAAAAGCTACTAATAAATTCATACATGATAGCAACAAGAGTGCAAAATAAAGCTAAATAGTGTGCAAATATAATACGAGTACCCAAATACGAGATAAAAAAAGTTAAACACAAGTACTTCCAATATGGTTTTAGCTTGCACACTTGTTGTTATATATGAACTTATTAATAATTTTTTGAATGCAATTAGTTAATGTTTATGTGCACACTAGTTAATTTTATGATGTGGTCGAATCTTAGTTAGTCATGTTATATATTAATATTGTTATAGCAATTAAGCAAATTATGTGTTTCAAACAAATTAAAAGAACATTTGATGAATAATGTTATATATTGTCTAGATTAGACAGATTATTTGTTACATCCAATTTTATGTAGGTCATATTTTATTCTTTAGTAAGCTCATTTTGGTCCTGTTTCTTTTTTAGTTAGTTGAATTTGGTCATGTAACTTTTTTAGTTAGTTGAATTTGGTCCTGTAACTTTTATCCGGTTTTGAATTTGGTACTGTTTCTTTGTTGAGCAAAGTGAATTTGGTCTTGTTTCCATGTCAGCGCCACGTGGCGTCCATGTAAGCACCACGTGTCATCCATGTCAGCACCACATGGCATCCACGTCAGCACCGTCAGTGCCACATCAGCACCTCACTAACGGAGTTTAAACGGAGGACCAAAATAGTTGACGTTTGCAAAGTTAGAGGACCAAAATCAAAAAAATAAAAGATACCGGACCAAAATCAAAATCGAGTAAAAGTTACAGGACCAAAATGATATTTTTGCCATATAAGTATATAGTGGTGAACTTTTAAGAAAAATCATAAGCTTGTACAGCCACTTACAATTTCCTTAAAGGTTCTCAAAAAGGTGACAAAAGTCATATAGTATAAATACAAGACTTAAACGGAAATAAAGCTTATATTGCTAGCGATGAAGTACTGCTACATGACAGTAACAGCAGTAACACACTCCCAAAAAATTCCAAAAAGCATCTAACTCACTCCAAATCATTCCCAACAGTTCCTACTAGTACTTATACACTTGTGCAAACATACTCTTACTAGAATTACCATTTATTTCTTAAATTCCCTACCTAGATCATCATTCCTAACTCAATTTTGTATTATACTAACTTTTCAACCTTATGCAATGCACTTACCATTTCTAATACACATATTTCCACATAATACACATAACACATATTTAATTAATCATACATGTCAAAATACATTCTAATACACATATATCCCAATTATGCCTTGATCGAAACGATTTTCACTAAATCTCTCCGATTAAAGCATAATTAGGATTTTTGGGGTCTTACATTCTCCCCTCCTTAAAAAGAATTTCGCCCTCGAAATTCAATACCTGTAAATAAAGTAGGATGCAATTTCCTCATTTCTTCCTCTCTTTCCCATGTATATTCCTCCGCTCTCCCCCGCCCCCAGGCCACCTTCACCAATGGAACGGTCTTATTCCTTAAGTTCTTAATACTCCGGTCTAATATTCGGGCAGGAGGTAAAGGGAAAGTTAAGTCATCTTTTAGTTGTACCTCTTCGATTTCTAATACATGACTCGGATCAGAATTGTACTTTTGGAGTTGTGATACATGGAAAACATTGTGAAGGTTTGACAATTTTGGAGGTAAAGCAATGCGGTATGCAACTGGACCTATACGACTTAGGATTTGAAATGGACCTAAGTATCTAGGACTCAACTTCATAACTTTGATTGCTCTACCTATTCCTGCGGTAGGGGTCACTCGTAAAAACACATGATCCCCAACCTCAAATTCCAATGGCCTACGCCGATGATCCGCATAACTCTTTTGACGACTTTGAGTCGTCAAGAGCTTTTCCCTGATTCTTTGGATTTGTTCTGTGGTTTCTCTCACCAACTCAGGTCCTAGGGTACTCTTTTCTCCCGGATCATACCAACACAGCGGAGAACGACACTTCCTATCATACAACGCTTCAAAGGGTGCCATTCCTATACTAGCATGGAAGCTGTTGTTGTAGGAAAACTCAACTAAAGGAAACATCCTATCCCAACTACCCTTATCATCCAAAACACAAGATCTCAACATATCCTCTAGGGTTTGGATGGTCCGCTCGGACTGTCCATCGGTTTGTGGATGGTAAGCTGTGCTCATACGGAGTTCGGTTCCAAATGCCTCTTGCAAGGCCTCCCAAAAGCGAGAAGTAAACCTCGGATCTCGATCCGAAATAATACTCTCGGGTACTCCGTGTAACCTCACAACCTCTTGGATGTATAAACTTGCTAACTTCTCTAAGGGATAAGTTGCTCTGATGGGTAAAAAGTGAGCCGATTTCGTCAATCGGTCTACTATTACCCAAATGGCATCATTACCGGCTTGGGTTTTTGGTAACCCCACTACAAAATCCATAGATATACTCTCCCACTTTCAATGAGGGATTTGCAGTGGTTGTAACATACCAGGTTCCTTTTGGTGTACAATCTTCACTTTTTGACACACTAAACACCGGTTCACCCAATCCGATACATCTTTCTTCATTCCGGGCCACCAAAACATTTTCTTTAGATCTTGATACATCTTGGTTGCGCCCGGGTGAATGGTGAAGTGGCTTTTGTGGGCCTCCTCCAGAATACTACTCCGGAGGTCACCATAAACAGGTACACAGATCCTTCCTTTGCATCTCCACAAACCATCTCCGTCCTTACTAAACCCCTCTATCTTCTCATCATTCGCCGCATGTACTAACTTTAAAAACTCCTCATCAATCCCTTGAGCTTGCATAATATCCTCCTTAAATTTACTAGAAACTGTGAGGTCGCTAACCCTAACACTTGTCGGGGTAAAGGAAACTCCCAGGTTAAGATTCCTGAAGTTCTCCAACAGTTCCGTCTCCTTTATCATCAAGTGAGACACATGAAGCATTTTGCGACTTAAAGCGTCTGCTACCGCGTTCGCCTTTCCCGGATGGTAGTTCAATCCAAAATCATAATCTTTTAAAAATTCCATCCATCGTCTTTGCCTCATGTTTAGTTCTTTCTGATCAAAGAGATATTTCAAACTCATATGATCAGAGAAAACTTCAAATCTTACCCCGTACAAGTAGTGCCTCCAAATCCTTAGAGCAAAAACGATTCCGGCAAGCTCCAGGTCATGGGTAGGATAATTCACCTCGTGTGGCTTCAATTGCCGTGAAGCATATGCCACTACTTGGTGATGTTGCATCAATACGCAACCCAACCCTTTCCCTGAAGCGTCGCAATAGACTTCAAAAGGTTCATTAGGATCAGGCACCACAAGTACGGGTGTTGTGGTCAATCTCTCCTTTAACTCTGCAAAACTTCTTTCACATTCATCAGACCACACAAAAGGAGCATTCTTTCTAGTAAGTTTTGTTAAAGGTAAAGCAAGCTGCGAAAAACCCTTAATAAACCTACGGTAGTATCCGGCTAATCCTAGAAAACTTCTAATCTCAGTAACCGTTGTTGGTCTCTCCCAGTTTACCACTGCTTCAACCTTACTAGGATCTACAGCTATGCCCTCCGCAGATACTACATGGCCTAAAAACTTGACTTCCTTCATCCAAAACTCACACTTACTTAACTTGGCATACAACTTCTTTTCTTTCAATACTTCCAAAACCAACCTAAGATGACTTTCATGTTCTTCCTCCGTCCTAGAATAAATCAAGATGTCATCAATGAAAACAACTACAAATTTATCCAAGAACGGTCGGAAAATTCGGTTCATATAGTCCATGAACACCGCCGGGGCATTAGTTAATCCAAAGGACATCACTGTAAACTCATAATGCCCATAGCGAGTTTGGAAAGCCGTCTTAGGTATATCCTCACCCTTGACCCTAATCTGATGATATCCTGACCTCAAATCTATCTTGGAAAACACCTTCGCCCCTCTCAATTGATCCATCAAATCATCTATTCTAGGAAGGGGATACTTATTCTTTATTGTTACCTTATTCAACTGCCTGTAATCTATACATAATCTCATACTCCCATCCTTTTTCTTGACAAACAACACTGGGGCTCCCCACGGTGAAGCACTAGGTCTAATAAACCCCTTCTCCAACAACTCCCCTAACTGTGTCTTAAGTTCGTTCAACTCACTAGGTGACATCCGGTAATGGGCCATAGAGACAGGCCCTGTTCCCGGAACTAAATCAATACTAAACTCTACTTCTCTGGATGGAGGAAACTCGGGTATGTCATCAGGGAAAAACTCTGGATATTCTCTTACTACGGGTATGGCGTCTAGGCTCAGTTTAGTTTCCACATCATTTGAGGCAAGAAATACAAGACCTTTATGTGTAACCCCACTTTGACTTAACTCCACAGGATGTACTGACAAACTAAAAGAAACTGTAGGTGACTCAGGATTAGGTATACTGGAGGTATCGTGGAATATAACAGACTTGGCATGACAGTCCAATAAAACTTTATTTACTGATAACCAATCCATACCTAGAATTACACCCAAACCTGACATAGGTAAACAGATAAGATCAAAGATAAACGACTTATCCCCTAACATGAATTGACATTTAGTGCAGACAATGTTTGTACTTATAGGTTTCGCTGTAGGTGTGGACACATGCAAATCATATGGTAACTCACACATAGGTAAATGCAACTCCCTAGCATGCTCATATGATATAAATGAGTGTGTAGCTCCCGAATCGAAAAGTACAACTAACTCTTGATTCTTAACTTTACACTTACCCCTTATTAACTCATTTGACCGGACAACATCCTCTGCATTAATTGTGAAGACTCTTCCCTGGTGCTGGGGCCTGGAGGGGGTAAGAGCTGAGGTTTGCGGCTGAGGGAACTGACGGCAATCTCTGGCAATGTGGCCTGGCTTGCCACATCTGTAACATACATTCTGCCCTGCAAAACAAACTCCTATGTGTCCTTTATTGCATTGGGGACAGATTGGTGTCTCTGTAGCTCTAGGAATCATAGCCTGACGTGGTGGTGGTGGTCCTTGTTGAGGCCTAGCACGATTTGGGCCTCTGAAAGGTCGGGAGGGAAACCGACGGGGTGGAAAGTTCTGTTTTTTGAACTGAGGAGCCTGTGGTGCCAAACTCCTCCTAGAACTCTCCACTGAAGTACTGTCATCTGACTGGCGGGCTTGCTCATGAACTCTACAAGCCTCTACTAACCGGGGATAGTTATCAATCTGCAAATGATTCATTGCCTTCTGCATTTTCTGATTCAACCCATTTTTGTACTTCATACATTTCCAAGACTCCATTGGATTGCCTTGGAACATCTCTGAAAACTTAATAAGATGTTCAAACTGTGCTGTGTATTCTGCTACTGACATCTTTCCTTGGGTCAAATTCATGAACTCCCGCTCTTTCGCCTCTCTGATGGACCTGGGAAAATATTTATCATAGAACATTTCCTTGAACCTATGTCAAGGAATAGGAATTCCCGCAGCATCCATTCTGGCCTTTTCTCCTCTCCACCAGTTTCCGGCATCCTGCTGCAACATGAAAGTGGCAAAAGCAGTGCGTTGTAACTCTGAACACTGCACCACAGTAAAAATCTTCTCCATTTCCTCGATCCACTCCCCTGCTACTGCCAGATCGACGGAACCTGTAAATACTAGGGGATTTACCCCTCTGAATTCCGCAAATCGGGCATTTCCCCTGTCCGTCTCTGGCTGGGGTGTGGGAGGGGTCTGGCGTCCCATGACTTCCGCCAGTTGCTGAACTGCCCTAGCCATTCCCACCAAGGCCTCACTTGTTCCTTGGTCGCCATCTGAACTACTTGCAGTCTGTCTCGCCTGTCGTCTCTTTGATGCCATTAGTACTTGTACACACCAACATAATCACTGAGGTGATCAGTCTCCATAATCACATTAGGCACATACAACTACCTATGTCCCAAACAGACAAGTCATGCTCACGTTACACAGCTATAAGCATAACACTATCGTACTATGCAACAAAAGCATAGATGGCCATAACCCCAAGCCTTAAGGTTCGACCTGCTCTGATACCAAAATGTAACACCCTAATAATTACCTCTTTATGCTTAAGTCATATTGAGTTAATTATCGGAAATTAACATCTTGTTTCAGAGATTACATTTGAGTAAAGTAATAATAAGCGGAAAATAGGGCCGGTTTATTTTTCAAAAGAAACGAAGGTTTAAAAACTCGGCTTGTGTGGTATAACTGATATATAAATAAATATATCATTCTAGAAAACTACTCATTACAAATACATAACATTAGATTACACAACGGTGGCCCACATATACATAGTAAAGTATTACAATATCTGAGATACATGTAATTTCATAACTATCATAGATAATATAAGTATATAGTGGTGAACTTTTAAGGAAAATCATAAGCTTGTACAGCCACTTACAATTTCCTTAAAGGTTCTCAAAAAGGTGACAAAAGTCATATAGTATAAATACAAGACTTAAACGGAAATAAAGCTAATATCCTAAGTTTTCGGAAATCCAAGCTCTGAATCCATGTATGCTCTGAAGCATTTATCCTGTAGATGTACCGGCACCCCTGTCTGTATCTAAAACAAAAGTGGTGGAATAGGGTGAGCTCCACGGACTCAGTAGGGGGATCACTCCGGTTTAATATAAAAGCAGTGTAATATGCAAGATATACATTATTGGGAATTTCATAAAATCAATTTGTATCCGGAGTGTCTTACCTAAATGCATCTTGATTAATATGTATGCAATATATATAAATCTGAAAGCATCACTACTTATTTAATTTCTGGTTAGTACATATACATAGTCTCATCCTTGATATGTGCATTTTATACCTTTATTTGCTATTGGCATTAACCCTCTTATCTCTTTCTACCTCCACATCACCAAATCCCAAGACTATGAGCTCATATCTCTCTAGTTTCTACTAGACATACGGGGAAAGAGGGGTTTCTCACCTTCCCTTACCAGTGATGTCAGTGACCGAAGTTGCCAATCCTCCCTTACTGACGACACTAGTGACCGAAGGTTACAATTGCTTACTCAATCTACTATTGTCTTTCTTTCATGTTCACATTATCATAACTTGACTTGTCATAGCATTACAACATGTAAGTACATACACTACTAAGTATCATATTCTGAAATTTCAATATAAATTATTCATAACATGCTTCTTTCATATCTCTCTTGAAAACATATCATTTTACACATAGTTGCATCTACATGTCACTTTCTTTTTAATTTACTTGATTCTTTTCAAAATCATCAGTATCTATTTTAAACATATATAATAAACTTGTTACAGTAGTTTAGATTCTCAGAAAAGGGTTAAAAATCATTAAAATGCAAAATCACCAAATACAGCAGTTTTAAACAATTTTGCAGAATTCTGCGAGATGGCCGCTAGCGCGCCCTCTGTGGCCGCTAGCGTCCAATAATGCACGATCACTCGCTAGCGCCTAATGTATGGTCGCTAGCGCGTAATCATTCGCTAGCGGCTATGATTTGGCCGCTAGCGCGTGTCTCGACTCTGCATCCAACCCAGTTTCAGAACAGCCATCATACTCGAACATATAATGATTTCTAACCGATCCTTATACATGAAAACACACAAATATGCATTATAACATGAATCTAAACCCCTACCTCTTGTAGTTTAACCCTCTAACACCAAGAATCACCTTGTTCTTCCTTGAGCTACTTGTTTAACAATCTATCTAGCTTTTGATGATGGTGAAGATGATCCTAGAGCTTCTGATAATATATGATCGATCTAAAATGAAGGAATTAGGATAGGAAATTCGGATATGGGGTCAGGTTCTTTGTGTGTTGAGTTTTGGATGGTATGGTGATGAGTTTTGTTAAGTTTGGAGAATATGGAGTTGAGAGAATTTTGGTTTGAAGGGTTAGAGGCTTTGAGATTGTGTTTTCTGAAGGTTATGTGGTTCCTTCAGAGGTAGGTAAGGGTTTTGGGACAGAGGGGGCTAAGGGAAAATTTTAAAAAATGGAGGATTTAACAGAAAATGCAAAAATTGCAGAAATGCTGTTCTGTCCTCGAGCTGGTCGCTAGCGCGTGTTTCACGGTCGCTAGCGATGAAGTATTGCCGCTAGCGATGAAGTATTGCTACATGACAGTAGCAGCAGTAACACACTCCCAAAAAATTCCAAAAAGCATCTAACTCACTCCAAACCATTCCCAACAGTTCTTACTAGTACTTATACACTTGTGCAAACATACTCTTACTAGAATTACCATTTATTTCTTAAATTCCCTACCTAGATCATCATTCCTAACTCAATTTTGTATTATACTAACTTTTTAACCTTATGCAATGCACTTACCATTTCTAATACACATAACACATATTTAATTAATCATACATGTCAAAATACATTCTAATACACATATATCCCAATTATGCCTTGATCGAAACGATTTTCACTAAATCTCTCCGATTAAAGCATAATTAGGATTTTCACATCAACTACTTGACTACAATCTCAGGTATGATAAAATTCCCGTTATGTGTGATAACACAAGTGCAATAGCTTTGGCTAAGAATCCCATTCAGCACTCTAGATCTAACATATTGATGTTAAACATCATTTCATTAGAGATCATGTGCAGAAAGGCGATATTGAGTTAAAGTTTGTGAATACGGAAGACCAAGTGTCTGACATATTTACGAACCCTTTAGCTGAAGATCGTTTTAGCACGCTGAAAGGTTTACTTAACCTAAAGAGCTTTTAAAAAAAAAAATTCGAAAATCTTTTTGATAATTAAAAAGCTTTAAGTATTCCCCAAAAGTTGGTAAGTATTCAAGAAGATGAAGAAAAATCAACATACCAACAATCAGAAGTCAACAGAAAAGTCAACCACTACAGAAGTCAACAAAAAGTCAATTGAAGACCTATGAAGACACAATTTGCGCCCCCTCTCTTCTCATTGGGCCAAATTTCAAGACTTTTTGAAGACCTTGGGCTTGTCTCAAGTGTTTGAAGACTTTTTGAAGACCTTGGGCCTGTCTCAAGTTTTTGAAGATTTCTTTGAAGACCTTGGGCTTGTCTCAAGTGTAAGAAGACTTAGTGAAGGCCTTGAGTTTGTCTCAAGAGTTTGAAGATTTTTTTGAAGACTTTTTGAAGACCTTGGACTTGTCTCAAGTGTAAGAAGACTTTTTGAAGGCCTTGAGTTTTGTCTCAAGAGCTTGAAGATTTTTTTGAAGACCATTTGTTTTAAGACATATGAGCTTCGAAAAATTTTTCTGAACCTCATTTAAAGACCCTCTGAAGATCTTTTGAAGAAACCAGGTGTACAATATTGCTAATTACTATATGAAGACCACCCGTAATGAAGAAAAGTTGATGGGCTTTCGTATGGGCCTTGGGCCTTATACGTGTTTTGGGCCTTAACGAGGCCTCGAACTACTGATGGGCTTTGGGCCTCAGGCAAGCCGTAAAGGCTTATGTTAAGATGATTGGGCATAAAAAATAATTATGGGCTTTGATAAAGTCAATGGGCCTCTCATGTCTCTACATGGGCCTAATGGAAGAAAAATTAAAATCCAAGAAGACCCATAAAGCTAAAAAATTCGCCCCACATATTGGCATTAATGGTGAATATATTTTAATTTTTTAAATATTGTTATTTATTATTAAATAATGATATTGAAAATTAAGATTATTCTTATTTGGATTTAAATGGATATTATATCTAGAATAAATCTAGATTTGGTGGAAGAGATCTTTTATGATAAATCATTACATATCCTTATTTTCCACACTATATTTTCTTGATTTACCCTCATTATTATCTACATATATATGATTCGAATTTCTCTCTCTCTCTCTCTTGAAAAATAAATCTTATTTTCTTAAATTATTGTCATTTAAATTAAATGATAATATTGGGAAATATTGTTTATTCTTTCTTGATTTACAATGCCTATTTCTAAGAGTATTTTGAGAGATATTCATATGGAAAATCCTTGCAATATTTTTTAAGATTTTCCCTCTCTTTTCTTTCCTCTTTTTCGCAAATATAGCCCCCTCCATACACCATCTATATATTCTTTCATCCCTTAACCATCAAACACAACAAGTTTTCTTTTCTACTTCTACCTCTCTCTCACCTTGCGCTAAACATACACATATACACCACCCCATACACAACCTCAAACACATCCTTTTAATCTTTAATCAACCATGAAGAAAGAACTTCTCTGGGGGAGTCTATGCTACTTGATCAAGATACTCTTCAAAAGATTTTTCTTCATGCATTTCAAGTTGAAGGGAATTTAATTCCTACAGAAATCTTGAAGAGAATGCTCAAGTTCTTCAAACTTGAAGAGTCTCATGTTCAATCTCAAGAGAACGTGACTATTGAAAAGTTCCGTTATATTCTTCAAATTCTCAGGAAGTAAGCTTAAGCCTTTTTGATGTAACAAAGGGGGAGAAGTAATTGAAGATAAAGGTTCACAAGATTGAAGTTATTGAAGACTCAAGTTCAAGACTTTTTCAAGAACACATTCACTTGCTCTAGGGTGAGCTTAAAATTTCTTGATTTTAAAACTTTGTTTTTAGTTTTTAAAGTTCTTTTTAAAGTTCTTGCACTTTGTTATTTCTTTATTATTGTTTCTACCCTTCTCTATTCTCTTTTTATTGCATTATTTTTATAGAAAATAATTTCCTAAGGCTTCATGTCTTTAGAAAATATTTTCACCTTTAATCAAATCAAAACCTTTATTTCAATTGGAATTGTTATCATAAAAAAGGGAGAGATTGTTAGCTCCAAGAACCCTTTACCTCATCATTGAAGGTTTTGAATGATAAAATTCTTAATTAAAATAAAAGTTTTAATTTGGTTGGACTAATGGTTTGTTAAGTGTGTTCTAGGATTTAATTTACTTAATAAAATAAAAAAAGACACATCTTGACCACCATGGGACCAAAATGTGGCAACACATTGAAGAAGAAATATGAAAATTATTTTTCATATTTTATGAAGATCAACCACATGGACATTTATTAAAAAGGGAAAGCTTTCATGAAGACTCTATGATTTCCCAAAAATCTATTTATGGAAAGTGCATGGATTTAAATAGAAAATCTCTATTTAATCATTCATGTATCTTAATATATATAATATATATATTTTCGAAATATAAGAATTAAAATAGGGAGTCAAAATCAAATCTCTATTTTATATTCCCTCTCCTAATAAATTCGAAAATTATTATTATATATATATATATTTCGAAAATTAAATTAAAATAGAGAATCAAAATCAAATCTCTATTTTACATATTATCTTTCAAGATTTCGAAATTATTTATATATGGGGGAAATCTAGAAAGATCTTCTATGGAGAACTAAATGCAAAAGATTTAAAAATAATTGTCTAGAATTTATTCTAGAATATATTTTGCATTTAAGTAGCAGAATATTTTTAGGACACTTTAAAAAGATTCTGTGAGCCTCCTAAAGATTCTATATGAATCTACAAGATTCCCGGAAGATTCCATGCGGGACCAGAAGATTCTGTTGAAGATTCTACACGAAGTTAGAAGACCTCAGAAGATTCTGTCAAGAATTTCAAGTCTAGAAGATTCCCGAAGATTCTATCGAGATCTCGAAGAATCTCAAGATTCCAGAAGAATCCCAAGCCTGAAGATACAAGATTCAAGAATTTTCAAGATTCAAGAATCAACCTTCAGAAGATTCCCTGGAAGACCATGTTTGGTGTTTTAGGATTTTCAAAAAATGAGAAATTGTAAAATCCTAATTCGTACCAACATGGAGGCACACTTGTGGAGCAAGAAAAGCTAAAAACCTAGCCTTTCTCTCTCCAAAGTGGCACATACAACTTGCTTGATTTAGCAAGATTGTGTGAAAAAAATGTTGAAGCAATGCACACCACAAGATCAAGGCACAATTCAAATTCAAGGGCCAAGATGAAGTTTCCTCTTTTCTAATTCTTGGTTACAAAGTTTCCATATTTAAGATCAAATAATAACCTTTGGATAAAGGGAATTATTTGAATCAATGGCCAAGATGAAACTTCCTCTTATTTGATTTTTCTATTTTTGGAAGATCAAATTTCAAATCATATCAAGGATTCTCACCATTGATCAAGAGATTACAAATTCAAATCAAGGGTGGAGATCAAGCCTATAATTTTGAAATTGAGCTCTCTTTTCTCTATAAATAGAAGACCTCAATGCCTAAGAATTCAAGAGACTACCCAAGCTTACAAGTGCCAAAACACTGTCGAATTGAATCCTATTTCTCTTCATCTTCAACTCTAAACCTCAAGTTCTTATTTTTAGTTTGGTAAAGGTTGTAATTCTTAAAAGAGTGAGCTTTTGTTGTTTATCCTAGCTTTGCTAGTTATTTCTTTGAGAGAAAAATCCATCAAGGTTTATACTTAGTTGCATCGAAGTTCTTGATTGGTAAAAATCACATCTTTTATACAAAGTCCTTATTTTTGTAAGGCAAGAAGTCCTTAGAGGGTCTAAGGCAAGGGTAGAAAGTCCTTCGGTGTTGAAGGCAAGCATTGAAGTCATTTGGATTTGTCAAAGGCAGTTAGTTACCTAGTTGTGGTGCAAGTGAAGTCCTTTGTAGTTTTCAAAGGCAGTGAGTCACCTTGGTGAAGGTGCAGGTTGAAGTCCTTTGTGGTGTAGCAGAGGCAGGAAAATTCCACCTAGTGTTGGTGCTGATAGTGAACTCTCAGGTGTATCCTGGGGACTGGAGTAGGCACGTTGCCGAACCAGTATAAATTTCTGTGTGCTTTCTCTCTTCCCTACTCTTTTATTATTATTGTTTTTACAATTTATCATTGCATACACACACATACATAAGTTGCGCAAATCATCATCATCATTATCTAAGTGTTGAAGGTTAAAGTTTTAATCTTTATCATTTAGAAGACCTTGAAAGTAAATATATTTTCAAGATCTATTATAGCCTTGTCTATAGGCAAAGTTTCTGTTTATTTACTAACAATTGTTTCCGCTGTGCAAGACAAGTTTATACTTGATCTTTATTTTTTAAGTAATTTTCAGAAACAGGATTTACTGGTGTAACGTGATTCAACCCCCCTTCTCACGTTTCACTACCTTCACTTGTACCGTACTTCTTTTTAGATTTGCTTGTATTAATACAGTTTCATTTCTGGGTGTTTCCCTAATAGCTCTAAAATTGTAATTTACTTTAGTTACCTTATAATAAATTCTATATATTATCTCAAAGGGATCATATTTTCCATCTATTACATCATTTGGTGCTTTTATGTATAATCTAATAAAATCGGGCGTATAGTCATTATTTAAACTCATAGAAAAATTTGGGAAATAATTAAAGAATACGGGCCTATCATACAATTACTTTCTAATGTAGCAATTAGGGAGTCTTTAAATTTCTTAAATATGATGTCTCTTAACATTATTAATATCGAGGTACTTACTCCTAATTTAAAATTTGGTTTAGCTTCTACTTGAATTAATCCTATATGAATAAAAGCAAAGCCCTTTTCTTTATGTTCTCTAATTTTTTCAGCTTCTAAAACTTTAATAGTACTGTTATTTCCTGTTCCAGGTGTAAACATCGTATTTTGTCCGGATATTAATAAAAAAAATAGAAAAAATAGAAAAATAAAAAATAGATATAAAAAAATCGTAATTAGATCAAATTTAATGCAAATCAGGAACAATCACAATCAAATAAAATCAAACATAATCAATCAACATAAATCAAGTACAATCAAACAAAATAAATTCCAACAAATCAAAATCAATTACATTAATTTCATTTTAACCTAATCAACCAATATAAATCAACTAATAACAAGAAAAAAGAAGGACAACACAGTAGCACAGCTACAATAGCAGGAGAAAAGAGAACAGGGGAGACAACAACACAGTAGTACAACAACATCAACAACAACAACAGAACAAGAGAACAGAGGAGCGGCAGCAACAGCATCGCGCACCACCACCACCATCCTCTAAACATCATCAGCCTCAACCTAACCACCAGTAGAGAAAGCAGTAGCCGCAATCGACTCCTTGCAGCCGTAGCAGTGACGGCGGAAAGGGCCGCGCCCCTCTCTTCTTCCTTCTCCGGTGAAGCACCAGCAGCAGCTCCAAGCATGGCGTCTCCCTCTCCTCGGTCTTCCTCTGTCGTCTGTGGCAGCCATCAGACAGCCTCGCGCCGCCTCTATCGCAGATCCGCCCTCCACCCGCGCCGCGACAGAAGCGCCCTTGCCCTGCTCTCCGCCTTCTCCTGCAGCCACCCGCCACGGAGCCAGTAGCCGCCGCGGGACTGACACCCGTCCGTGACCACCATCGCGGCAGTAGCTTGACGGCGCGCCTCCAGCAGCTCGCTCTGGTTCACCTCCGTCTCTTCGTCTTCCTCTTCCTCGCAGCGCTCTCTCTCTCCTCCTTACTGCGGCGGCGCCGCCGGCGCACCCTTCTCCTCCCTCTGTTGTGGTCCTCGCCGCGGACCCCCCTCTCTCTCTCAATTACTCCAACCCCAGTGTGTGTGTGTTGAGTGTTGGGATTAGGTTAGTGTTATTATTATTATTATTATTATTTAAAATAAACAAAACTCCATTAATTTCTTTTTACAATAAATCAATACATAAATTTTTTTTACAATTTATAATATCGTTGTATGATTTATCCTCGATACTTTAAAGTATGGGGAACTTGTGCGAATCATATCGTCCTGTATCCTAAAAATATCTTTTTTAAAATAAACAAATTTCCTTTTTATCAAATTCTTTTTTTCCAATAAAAATCAAATACAAAATTCACAAAATCTTTTTTACAATTTATTACTCCGTTGTATGAGACAATCATCCTCGGAATTTTATCTTGAGGTACTTGTACGAACCGCTTCGCCATGTACCTAACATTTTCTAAAAAACACTAACACACAAACATTTTCTACAAGAACGACGTGGATTTGAGTTCCTCATTGCACCAGAGGATATGTCAGGCTACAACCTGTCAACCCAAAATTAATTTTTAAATCATTTTGTTCCTTCTTTTTATATCTTTTTATGTGTTTATTTTAATATTTTAAGAGGAAATTAAATGTTATTAAATTATAAATATAGATTTGCATAATTTGCTCTAAGGTAACCGTATTTATACTGATGTATTAGGGGTGCAGTGAGATTAAATTCTCGCCATTCCCTAATCATAATTCGACTCCCGAACCTTATCTCTAAAAAGATCAGTTCCAACAAAGTAAAGATTTTCCAATTTTATCCATAATTAAAATTGGTGACGACTCCATTTTCTCCATTTTTAGTCACGGCACCCCTCGGGGACGTTGTGACACCAGGATAGCTATATTCTAGCATGTGAATCCCTTCATCTTTATCTTCCCAAAAATGTCTTTTCTTATATACTTCTCCTTTCTGTATAATAGGTATAGACCAATTATGTAATTTCTCTTATGTTCTGTATTGTTAACTCTTGTTGGGAACTACTAGATGACGACTCTTCAGGCTTAGTTCTTACAACAATTTCATGATTCTTTCCTTTATTTAGACTACTTAAGGATCTAACTAAATTAGCTTCTAAATTTGCCATTTTTAAACCCTTAGAGTCTTGTTACGGGACCACCCTTGCTGACCAACAGATTTATTGCCTTCTAAGGACTTACTACCTGGACCACAATCTGGCCTGACCAACGTATACACAGTTTTCACTGCTCCAATACTCTAAGTTGTTTACTAATAACAAATTTCTCAGCTATATAGTTTTCTTTCCTTAAATTAATCTAAAGAAAGGAAATATTTATGTAATTATAGTAAGTTTTCTAATACCAGAGCTGGGACAGGATCAAGATTAAAAGAGCGTTGAGGGGGTATTATTATTATTATTTGTTACGGGATAAACCTCTAGACCTCTAACTCCGTTAGGATCGAAGGCTCCCGCGATAACCAAACTCATCGCCGGGACGTCCGACTTCGACAGTAACACCTCCGAGGTCGGATCTTGCTCCACCTCGGAGCTAGTAAGGACCTAGGGGCAAGCTCCTGACTTGACCAAGGGCATCCCCTCGAAGTTAGCACATCCGCCCCCCCTCGGGGCCTAGCTCGCCCACGAACTAGGACCTCTAGCACCTCCACAAGGTCAGAGTCACTCAGGGACCTTGGGGTTAGTCACAACCCTGAGCACTCCCTGGCCCCACTTCACCCTGGATGGCCCACCTTCTAGAATCATCCAGGAACTAGGGCTAAATCAGCAAGGGAGTTCACCATGGATGGCCCACCAATCCCCTCCTAGAATCACCCAAGAATTAGGGCTGAGTCAGTAAGGGATATTCTGGATGGGCCAGACACTCCTAAATTAGGGCAGCCTTGGCCCATAACAAATTAGTATAAATAGGAGTGGATGACACTGTTCCCAAGGTAATCTTCAATCCCTCACTCACTCTCTCTATCTTGAACCATTACTGACTTAAGCATCGGAGGCCCTTGCAGGTCACAACCCACCGTCCCTCGGAGTCGGACTAGGAGGAGTCGGAGTAGGCGGAGTCGGAGCTGACGGGGTCGGAGTAGACGGAGTCGGAGGAGGCGCCCCCCCTTGCTCACCAACTCGGAACGCCATCAATCCATCTCGGAGAGGATCCCCTAGGTAACGCTCGTTACACTGGCGCCGTTGCCGGGGACTCTTTCTCTAAACCACTGTTTCACCTTACCACTATACTACTCACCACACTTAGCCAAACCACAACATGGCCCAAACCAGGCAAACTGGAACTGTTATCCCTCACCCCGCTCATGAGGTACCCCCAGCCCTTGAGCAACCCGTTGAACAAGATAGCTCATATTACCACTTCGAGGAGGGTGTAGCTTATGATCAACCCATCCATCAGGATGATCAACCCCGCCATATTGAGCATCCCGAGCTTATTCCCCTTGAGAACCACATCCTCACCCCACCCCCGCCTCCCGTGGCCCCGAGAAGGGTCCATGTATCCTCTGTGGCGGAGATACCCGATGCCAACGCCCAATCCATCCAGGAGCTCCGTGAAATCTTGCGTGAGCAGAACATGTGCATGCACACTTTTAAAGATGAATTGGAAAGGAGGGCTCGAGGAGAAGAGAGAAGTCGTAGAGAGATGGCGAAGTCTCGGGAGAATGAGGCCCGGATTCAAGGGCGAGATGACCGAATACGGGACTTGGAGGAGAGACTAAGGTATTATGAGGAAGGAGGAAGAACTAGTTCACCCCCTCGTAATCACCGTGGAGAGGGTCGTCATGCAACCCATAGGGGTGGGGAGCAGAGGAGGAGGTCGGAAGCGTCGGAGGGTTCTGGCCACCAACCCCCGACATGTCCCCATGTGGATGAACAACCCCCTCCACAAGGAGAAGAGCCAGACTCACCCTTTGCTCATCACTTGCTGCAATATCCTTTGCCTTTGGGATTCAAGGCTCCAACAGACATGAAGCAATATGATGGGACCTCGGATCCTCAAGAGCACCTTGACATCTTCAAGACGAGGATGTACTTGGAAGGTTTGGCAGACCCCGTGCGGTGCAGATCCTTCCCCATCACACTCCAGAAGTCAGCACTCCAATGGTTCCTCCACCTACCCCCTGGATCTATCACCTGCTTTTCTGACCTCGAGTCCAAGTTCTTGGCTCAGTTCGCAACAAGCAAGAGCAAGCCAAAGTCAGCCACCAGCCTCTTGGGGTTCCAGCAGCAGCAGGGGGAGCCTTTGAGGGAGTACTTGGACCGCTTCAACAAGGAAGCTTTGCAGATCAGGAACCTGAACCCCCAAACAACACTAATCTCGCTCATCAACGGGCTCCGACCTGTGGGATTCCAGAGGCCACTAGCAAAAACTGAGCCCGAGACAGTGGAAGAGTTTCAGCTTCGGGCTGCGAAATATATCAAGTTGGAGGAAGCAATGAAGGTGACTGGAGAAAAACCTGAGAGAAAGGGCCAGAGCCCTAAGAGAGAGGAAAGGCCAAGGAGAGACGAGCGCCCCGCTCGAAGAGGACGATATGCTGAATACACCCCCTTGAGGGTTTCAGTGGCTGACATTTACAAAGAGCTTCACCATTCTGGCGAGATTCGGAAGCCGAAGCCGCTAAAAAGCAGGCCAAACGCTGACAGGTCCCTCTATTGCGAATTCCATAGCAGCTATGGACATCGAACTGAAGAATGTTACGACCTCCGAGATGCAATCGAGGAGTTGATCCAAGTTGGGAAGCTGGCGAGATATGTTGCTTCCCAGAGAAGCCCGAAGTGGAGAAGGTCACCCCCACCAAGGGAGGAGGCTGACAGGAGATATAAGGGTTCAAGGAGAGATAACCATGAACCAAGAGGAAGAGATGAAAGGCCCAAGCAGCCTACAGCTAGGACCATACACACCATTGCTGGAGGGTTCGCCGGAGGAGGACCTTCAAATTCAGTCAGGAAGAGGGCTTTAAAAGAAGTTATGCAGATTAAGCCCTCTAGGAGGGAGGAAAGGCGGGACCATGAGGTCAGGAGGAGACCAAGGCCGGTCATCACATTCTCAGAAGATGACAACCCCGAAGTGATCCAAGGGCACGACGACCCTATGGTGATCTCGGTGGTAATTCTCAATGCTGATGTGAAGAGAGTACTAGTTGATCAGAGGTGATGTGCCACAAGCTCTCTGTGTTCCCAGGAACGAGGCCCGTGAGCCAAAGAAGGAGGAGGATGGCCCCTGAGCGAAGTAAAGAAGTGATCAAGCAGACCGAGGAGCTCCTTAGAGTTGGGTTCATCAGGGAAGTGCAATACCCGACCTGGTTGTCCAATGTAGTCATGGTTCCCAAGTCCAATGGGAAGATGAGGATGTGCGTGGACTACACCAACCTAAACAAGGCTTGTCCAAAGGACCCATACCCCCTCCCGAGTATAGATGGTTTAGTGGATGCTGCCTCCGGCTTCCGTTATTTAACGTTCATGGATGCTTACTCGGCCTACAATCAGACTCCCATGAATAGAGAAGATGAGGAGAAGACCTCTTTCATAACGCCAATGGCTAACTATTGCTATAAAGTTATGCCATTTGGTCTCAAAAATGCAGGGTCAACATACCAAAGGCTGATGAACAAGGTGTTCGACCAGAACATCGGGAAGACATTGGAGGTTTACATTGATGACATGCTGATCAAGACGGAGAGGGAGGAGAGCTTGGTCTCCGACCTTGAAGATATCTTTGAATGTGTAAGGAGGTACAAACTAAGGCTGAACCCTCATAAGTGTGCCTTCGCCGTTGATGCTGGGAAGTTCTTGGGGTTCATGCTCACACAAAGGGGCATCGAAGCCAACCCGGAGAAGTGTAAGGCGATACTAGACATGAAAAGCCCCACATGTTTGACGGAGGTGCAAAGGCTCACAGGGATGTTAGCTTCCCTATCAAGGTTCTTATCACAAGTAGCAAGGAGATCCCTACCCTTATTCGAGCTGATGAAGAAGGGGAAGGATTTCGCTTGGCCAGAAAGTTGTGAGCAGGCCTTTCAGCAGTTCAAGCAGTATTTGTCCTCCCCTCCGACTTTGAGCAAGCCGGGGCCAGGAGAGACGTTGATACTATACCTCTCGGTGGGAGAGACGGCGGTGAGTGCAGTGCTGATCAGGGAAGAAGAAGGGACAAAGTTCCCCGTATATTTCACCAGCAAGGTCCTTCATGGAGCTGAGCTCAGATACCAGAAGCTGGAAAAGGCAGCCTATGCCTTAGTTCTCACTGCAAGAAGACTCCGCCAGTACTTTCAAGCCCACCCGATTGAGGTGAGGACCGACTTGCCAATCCGTCAGATACTTCAGAAGCCAGACCTGACCTGTAGGATGATCACTTGGTCCGTGGAGCTCTCGGAATTCGACATCCATTTTGAAGCCAGGACAGCGGTCAAGGCCCAAGCCTTAGCAGACTTTGTGCGTGAATGGACAGACCAACAAGGTCATGCTGAAGAAAGGAGCTGGAAGCTTTTTGTTGACGGATCCTCCAACCCTCGGGGAAGCGGGGCAGGAGTGATCCTGGAGAGCGGTGACGAGGTCCGAGTTGAGATGTCAATCAACTTCGAGTTCAAGACCTCTAATAACCAAGCGGAGTATGAAGCTGTAATAGCGGGGTTGAACTCGGCCCAGGACATGGGCGTGAAAAAGCTCTTGGTATGCACAGACTCGCAAGTGGTGGCATCCCACATAGGAGGGGAATATCAAGCGAGGGAGCAGAAGTTGAAGAAGTACCTAGAAAAAGTCTGAGTTCTCATTTCCGACTTTGAGGAGGTCAGGGTGGAACATATCCCTAGAGAGCAAAATGTCAGGGCCGACGTCCTATCCAAGTTGGCTAGCACCAAACCTGGGGGAAACCACAAGAGCTTGATCCAAGAGACAATGAGGGCCCTAACCATAACCCAGGCAGGAGAGGTCGGAGTCATTGCCCAAGTCGGGATGACTCCCTACTGGGGAATAGAGATTGAGGAGTATCTGGAACTCGGGACTTTGCCCTCTGACCCAGACAAAGCAAAGAAGGTGACGAGGGAGGCTCCATTCTACACCATGGTAAATGGGGAGTTGTATAAGAGAAGCTTCTCCCAGTCGCTTCTCAAATGCATGAAGCCTCAACAAGGTGAATATGTTCTAAGAGAGATTCATGAAGGAGATGGAGGGCACCACCCAGGAGGGAGGTCCCTAGCGTTGAAGACCCTGAGGGCAGGGTACTACTGGCCAACCTTGGCCAAGGATGCAGCTGAGTTCGTGAAGAATTGCTCCAAGTGTCAAGAACATGCACACTTTCATGTAGCACCTCCGGAAGAGATGACCTCGATTGCGAGTCCTTGGCCTTTCGAAAAATGGGGCATTGACCTCTTAGGGCCATTCCCCATAGCCCCAGGGCAGGTTAAGTATCTGATAGTTGCCATCGACTATTTCTCCAAGTGGATCGAGGCCGAGCCCTTGACCTCTATCTCGGGAGCTCAATGTCGGAAGTTTGTGTGGAAGAACATCTTTACGAGGTTCGGGATCCCGGCCTCCGTCATCACCGACAACGGGACCCAGTTCACAGACAGGAAGTTTAAGAGCTTGTTGGAAGGTTTCAAGGTCACTCACCACTTCACTTCAGTAGAACACCCCCAGGCCAATGGGCAGGTGGAAGCGGCTAACAAAGTCATCCTCATGGGGTTGAAGAAAAGATTAGATCAAGCAAAGGGGCTATGGGCTGACGAGCTAGGGAGTGTCCTATGGTCTTATAGAACAACCCCCCACTCAGCAACAAGGGAGACTCCCTTCAAGATGGTATATGGTTCAGATGCTATGATCTCGGTGGAGATCACCGAGCCCAACTGGAGGGTCATGGCCTATTCGGAGGTAGACAACGAACAGAGAAGAAGAGAAGACTTAGACCTCGCACCCGAACTCAAGGAAGAAGCACACGCTCGGGAAGTCGAGCTGAAAAGAAGGGTCACCAAGAGATACAACGCCAAGGTCATCCCGAGAAGCTTTGAGGAGGGAGACCTTGTTCTCCGCAGAGCCAACATCGAGCCTCCAACCCCGGGATAGGGAAAGTTAGCTCCTAATTGGGAAGGCCCCTACAAGATCAAAGAAGTGCTAGGAAAGGGCGCATACAAGCTTGTCACTCTGTCAGGAACTGCAATTCCGAGGTCGTGGAATGCCACCAACCTCGGGAAATTTTATGTCTAATTTTTTACTGATGTAATACCACGACCCGTCGGATACTCTTTTTCCTCCCCTAGGTTTTTCCCACTGGGTTTTCCTAGGGAGGTTTTGATGAGGTCCGATCTCGTGGGCCGGATGGACAAATAGCCACCGGTTTTTCAGTATCAACTCAATGAAAAGTCTTCACATATTATCTCTCATTCTTGATCATGCAAAACAACGGCTCCAACTTGAGGAGCGCGAACTCCTAATCGCCTAAAGTCTCCATTAAAGGGGACAATAGAGCGGCGACACATCAACTTGTCTAAAACATAAGACAAGAACGCCCCGAACCCGCACCCAAAGACGGGACCAGGCCTTGGTCTAGTCGGAAGGAGGCCAGGGGCTCCCAAAAACAAACGAGTCTAATGAACTCACAAAAAACGCAGCTCTTAAGCTCGTTGATATGGCACAGATCACCAAATAGAAAAAGCAAGCAAGCTCTCAAGTAAGATAATAAGAAGCATCAACATCCAAAATATGAATATCCAAGTACAAAATAAAGGGTTCAAAGCCCTATTACAAAACGAGAAAATGTTCAAAGGTCTACTACATAAAAAAGAGTAATGCTTAAAGTCAAAAACTACAAACAAGTACAAACATAGCTAACATCAAGAGCTACTCATCGGGGATTGGAACAATCTCTCCGTCCTGAACACAGTTCATCTCGCCCACCTCCGAGAAGTCCACATCGGTCAAGTCATACTTGCGGCGAAGCACCACCCTCACCTGATCGAGAATGTTCCGGTAGAGCACTGTGTTCGCCTCGTCCCAGGAGCGAACGATCTCAGCTCGGTCTCGAACAACCTCCTCCTTCGAAGCCTTTAACTCGCTGCAAGAACTCTCCAAAGTCCGCTTCTCTGCCAGCAAACCCGAGATCCTCTCATCTCGGTTATCCACATCCTCCTGCAGGTGTGAATTCGAGCGGGTCAACTCAACCACTTTCTTCTCGAGACTAGCCTGCTTCGACTCCAACTCCTCAACACGTTCCTTCAAGGCCTGGGAAGTCTCATCCTTCTTTTGGCAAAAACCCTCAAGAGTTGCCTTCTCTTTCTCCAGCTTCGCAACATTCTCTTTCAAGGAGGGAATCTGATGCAAAGCTTCCCGATGCAGGTGAATCAGTCCAACCGCCCTCAAAAGATAATGGTAGACTCCATGCAGAAGAGAATCATGGTTTTGCTCCCTCACCCAGCGACGAAAGGGACGAGTAGTAATGGCCCCATCAATGAATTCAGTAAGTGGAAAATCAGGGTCAGTCAAGGATTGATCGTCCATTGTAAGCTCCAGAACCCTTCTGAGAGAATTAGGCATACTTCTCTTAGAGCAATGAAAGTTTTAATGATAACAAGGTAAGCCATAAGTATAAAAATTTTACTTAAGGTTGTACTAATATGTGCGCTAAGTGTCTCAGAAAGCTTTAAATTATTGCAATACCATGAGCAAAGACCAAGACAAAACATCAAGTAGCCTCGAGATCAATTGATAAAATCATAACGCCAAAAGATATCAGAAAGGATGTCTCAGAAGCGCAGAAGGTGAAAACATGTTTCTGAGGAAAGAACACTGTCGCCTCAGAAGGGTCTCAGAAAACCTTGCGACTAGTAGTTCTCAGAAGGGTCTTCCCTCAGAAGGTTCGCCTCAGAAGTCCGTACAACTCTCAGAAAGTTGGACTCAGAAGCAACCAAGGGTCTGGACTCAAGGGATCGCAAGAAGTCTCAGAAAGCTCGCTACAACTAGCTAAGGAAGTGGGAACACGCGCACTGTGTAGTTCTGAAAAGTTCCTCATTTCGCGCTGACTGTAGCAGGGAGCCGTTCTGAAAAGGACACAGCCACATAAGCAAAGTGAAAGCTTCTAATTTCGCGGCTCTTTGATGCCTATATATATGAGTTCAATTCCAGAGCAATGTGACGAAACTCTTGCGCTAAAAACTCTTGATTAAACGTGCAAAAACTCTGCTGAATTGAAAATCATCTGCGAAAAACTTAGAACTTTCTCAGAAAGACAATTTTACGGAATTGTTCTTTCAACTTTGCGAAAATCTTCTAGTTCTGTATTGGTGTAAATTCTTACAATTGTAAGTTAAATCTAGAAGTCTACTAAGGTTCAAATTAAGTTTGTAACTTAATCTTAGTAGTTGGTTTGCAAAGCAAAAACAACTTTCTGAAAAACGCTAAGTCCTTCGCTGTTTGAAGGCAGTTTAAGTCCTTAAGTGTTTAAGGCAAAGAAGTCCTCAGTGTGAGGCAAGGAAGTCCTTAAGTGATTAAGGCAAAGAAGTCCTCTAGTGTTGGAGGCAAAGAAGTCCTCTAGTGTTGGAGGCAAGGAAGTCCTCTAGTGTGAGGCAAGGAAATCCACTTCGGGTTGTGAAGTGGTGGAAGTCCTTTACTTGGTAAAGGCAGCGTTGTCTGGGAAGGCACTTTAAGAAGAATATCTAAGAACTCTCAGCTGAAGGTTGAGGACTGGAGTAGGTTGGTTATAACCGAACCAGTATAAAATTCTTTGTGTTAAGCTTTTCTCCCTTGCTCTTTACTTGCACAAATCTTTGAGAAAAACTCTACCACGATTCTAACTAAGAGGTCTCGTGAAAGCCTTATTGATCAAAATCAGAAAGCTTTTAAGAAACTCTAACTTTAAGTCATTTTCTTAAAATTCCTCAGAAAGGAACTTTCTCAGAAAGACTAAGTTATCAGAAACTTAATCTTCTCAGAAAGAAATTTCCGCTGCAAACTCTTAAATCTACCTTCTGAGTAAAAACAGCTTTCTAAGTAAAAATTTTAAGAAGTAATTTTTTAAAACTTGCACGATTCAACCCCCCCTTCTCGTGCACACATACACACTCAATTGGCATCAGAGCTCGGTCCTTAAGGGGTTGAGCACTTCGCAGTGTCAAGGAAAAAGATCCACGAAGGGAAATATGAATTCACCAGCTGCATTCATATCAGATGGGGCTTCAATAAACAGACCTCCGATGTTTCTCAGAGACAACTTCGACTACTGGCGTGACAGGATGACGCTATTCATCAAGCACACCAGTCTGGACTTATGGGATAGGATCGAGAATGGAGACTATCAGCCTCTGCAGACAATTACAGAGGATGCTGTAGTTGCAACAGACGCTGAGCCAGGAGTGGCACCTCCAGCACTCAGAACCTATACAAGACGAGTCCCTAAGGACGAATGGACTCAAGAGATGAAGGAGAAGATACAACTCAACTTCAAAGCTAAATACATTCTTCTCTGCGCCTTGCCCAAGGTAGAATACGACAAGATTGTGTCGTGTGACACCGCTCAAGAAATTTGGGAGAGATTACACATGCTGCATGAAGGAAATGATGAAGTCAAGGAAACCAAGGTATCAATGCTTGTACATAAGTACGAGTCCTTCTGCATGCAACCTGAGGAAACCATTGACAACATGTCAATAAGGTTTCTCCACATCATAAATCAGCTAAAGGTCTTGGGAAAGACCTACTCCAACGCTGAGATGGTGAGGAAAATTCTCATAAGCCTCTCTGCCAAGTGGCGCCCAAAGGTGACAGCGATCCAAGAAGCAAAGGATCTAAACCAGGTGGGTTAAGATGTATTGTTTGGCTCACTCAGAACTCACGAGATTGAGCTTGAAGGACTGCTTGGAGGACCATCTTCATCCTCAAAACCTCAGAAAGCCCTGGCTTTGAAAAGTCAGATCAAAAAGACTTCAAAAGCCCTAAAGGCTGAAGAAATATCTGAGTCTGAAAACGATCAAAACTCAGATTCCGATGAAGATGACATCTCTCTTCTAGTAAGGAAAATGAAGAAAGCTTGGAAGAGAAGACCAAGCAAAGACAAAGAGATCACCCCTAGAAAAGGAAAGTCAAAACCTTCTGATGCCACATGTTTCGGCTGTGGAGAAAAGGGCCACTTCAGAACGGAGTGCCCTCAGAACAAGGGAAAGAAGAAGTTCATTCCCAAGAAGAAGAAGGCAATGGCTGCTACATGGAGTGACTTAGAAGAGGAAGGCTCTGAGTCAGCAAGTGAAGAGGAAGCTAATGTCTGCTTCATGGCCGATACTGACTATATTCTGGAAACAGAATCTGAGTCAGAAGAGGTACCAAACTCTCCTCCTCTCTCATACTCATACAATGAAATCTCAGAACTCTATGAAGAGCTTCTGAGAGACTCAAACGAATTAGCTAACAATTTCAGCAAACTAAGAAAGTCTTTTAAACACTTAGAAGCTGAAAATGCTAGACTAATTCAAGAAGTAGAGAACCTAAGGCTTGAAAGAGATGACTTTAAAAATAGATATCTTGAAAGTCACAACCTCTATCAAGCTTTAGAAACAATGTCTTCTGTAACTGTTGAAAAAGCCGAACTGGCTTTGATAGAATTACAAAAGACAAATGAGCTTCTCACTTCTGACTTAGTTAAGATGGTCAAGGGTGAAAAAATGATGACACTCTTGCTTGGTGGTCAAAGACCTTACAAGGATAAGAGTGGACTTGGTTATGAAGAAATCTTTGAACCAAATGATATTGATCCATCTTTAACTAAATCACCTCGCACATGCATCGCATGTTTTAAAAGTGGCCATGGTTCTGAAAAATGTCCTATGTTGGAAAAAGGAAAAATCTCTAAGCCTCAGAAGGCTCAAAAGAAAACTCAGAAAGCAAAGCCTTCTAAGAAGACTAACCCCTCTCAGAAGGGTAAAACTTCTCAGAAAGCAAGTGCTTCTGAAAAGGGCAAACAAAAGGTCTCTGACTCTCAAAACCATGACCCTTCTAAGAAAAGAAGGCAAAAGTCCAAGAAAGCTAACAAGCAAGGACCCAACAAAGAATGAGTACCTAAATCTGTTAACTTTGTGACTGCAGGAACATCATCAAGCGCTGCTCCACTACCATGATGAGCAGTGGTACCTTGACAGTGGCTGCTCGAGGCACATGACTAGAAGCAAGCACTGGTTCAGAAGTCTCAAGCACAAGAAAGGCGAAACAGTGCGATTCGGTGATGGCGCTAAGGGAAGAGTCACTGCAATCGGAGATGTTGGTAAGGATTCCTCTCACCAAATCTCAGATGTACTTTTGGTCGATGGCTTAACTCACAATCTATTAAGCATTAGTCAATTTTGTGACAAAGGCTTAAAGGTTGAGTTTTATGCCAAGTATTGTCATGTGATTAATCTCACAAATGACAAGATCGTTCTGGAAGGAAAACGTGTTGGTAACATCTATGTTATCCATCTGGATGATCTAAAGGATCAAAACGTGGAGTGCCTTGTCTCTGTCCAAGAAGACAAATGGCTATGGCATAAGAAACTTGGTCATGCCCATATGAGACTTCTTTCTGAACTCTCTCAGAAAGGACTTGTAAAGGGCCTTCCCAGAATTAAGTATCAGAAGGATGCAACCTGCGACTTCTGTGAAAAAGGGAAACAGACCAAAGCTTCCTTTCCCAGTAAAAGGGTATTTCTACTCAGAAACCACTGGAACTGCTCCACATGGATCTCTTTGGACCAACCAGAACGGCTTCTCTTTCTGGAAAACGCTATGGTCTTGTCATAGTGGATGATTACTCCAGATTCACTTGGGTTTTCTTTCTAGCCTCTAAGGAAGAAACTTTTGAGAAGTTCAAAGCATTTGCAAAAAGAGTTTCAACAGAAAAGGATTCGCACATTCATGCCATAAGATCAGATCATGGTGGTGAATTTGAGAACCATGCTTTCGAAAAGTTTTGTGAAAATCTGGGCATTGCTCACGAATTCTCATCTCCCAGAACTCCTTAACAAAATGGAGTGGCTGAGAGAAAGAATCGAAGCCTTCAAGAGATGGCAAGAACAATGCTCTTAGAAAGCGGACTTTCAAAAGGTTTCTGGGCTGAAGCAGTTAACACTTCATGCTACATTCAGAATCGAGTCTTTCTGAGACCAATTCTGAAAAAGACACCTTACGAGCTATGGAAGAATAAAATACCAAACATTTCTTATTTCCATGTATTTGGTTCTTCTTGTTTTATTCTCAACACAAAGGATAAACTCTCTAAGTTTGATCCTAAGTCCGATGATGGATGCTTCCTAGGATACTCCTCAGTCTCTAAAGCTTACAGAGTATATAACAAAAGGAGTAAATGTGTTGAAGAGACAATCCATATTAAGTTCAAAGAACTTAGTAAGGACATGTCTCAGAAAGATGCAGACTTAGAAGATGAGTTTGAGAAACTCAACATCTCTTCTGAGAAAGCCAAAAAGAAAATTCTTATAGATGATGAGACTGACTTCCAACCCATGGAACAACCATCTCTAACTAAAGAAAAATCTAGCAGCATCATCGAAGCTCCAGAACCTAGAGAATCTACTTCTCCAAATGCAATGGAATTTAGATTCTCAGAAGGTCAAGCCTCTGATGACTCAGAAAGAGAACCTCCTGTGTCTCCTTCTCAGAACCGTACTCCTAAAGGGATTAGAGGCTCAAGAGACTTGAAGAACGTCTCTCAGAATGAAGTCTTGGGTAATCCAGAACGTGGCGTAAGAACCAGAAGGAACTACACAAATCTTGCTATGGTTTCTGAACTTGAACCAGACTCCATAGAAGAGGCGTTAGATGATCCTAGCTGGGTAAATGCCATGCAGGATGAACTTGACCAATTCGAGAGAAATCAAGTTTGGAAACTAACTCAGAAGCCCAAAGGCAAAAGTGTCATTGGGACTAAATGGGTGTTTCGAAACAAACTTGATGAAAACGGTCAAGTCGTGAGAAACAAGGCTAGATTGGTTGCTCAAGGGTAAAACCAACAAGAAGGGATAGACTACGATGAAATTTTTGCTCTAGTCGCTAGATTGGAAGCTATCAGAATGTTGCTAGCTTTTGCTGCACACAAAGGTTTCAAACTCTATCAGATGGATGTTAAGTCTGCCTTCTTGAATGGATACCTTTCTGAGGAAGTTTATGTAAAATAACCTCCTGGTTTTGTGAATGATGCATTCCCGGATCACGTATTTAAGCTTACAAAGGCTCTCTATGGTCTGAAACAAGCTCCAAGAGCTTGGTACGATAGATTGAGCTCTTTCCTACTTAAAAACGGATTCTCAAGAGGGAAAGTGGACACAACTCTCTTTACACTCTCAGAAGACTCTGGCTTCTTGATTGTCCAGATTTATGTTGATGACATAATATTTGGCACAACCAATGAATGCCTTTGCAAAGAATTCTCCAAGCTTATGCAAGGTGAATTCGAGATGAGCATGATGGGAGAATTAAAATTCTTCCTAGGATTGCAAATCAAGCAAGAGTCAGAAGGGACAGTTATCCACCAAGAGAAGTATACCAAAGAACTTCTGAGGAAGTTTCTGATGGATAAGGCCAAACCCATGAGCACTCCCATGCATCCCTCTCAAGCAATTGACTTGGATGAAGATGGTGAGAAAGTCTCAGAAAGCAACTATCGAGGGATGATTGACTCACTTCTCTACTTAACTGCCTCCAGACCAGATATCCAACTCAGTGTTGGGATCTGTGCTAGATTCCAGTCTAAGCCTAAGCAATCACATTTAACTGCAGTTAAACGAATCTTACGATATTTAAGTGGAACTACTAATCTTGGTCTTTGGTACGAGAAAGGTTGTTCTTCTGATGTTGTAGGATATTGTGATGCTGACTACGCTGGAGATAGGATCGATCGCAAAAGCACAAGTGGCTGCTGCTGCTTCTTTGGAAAATGCTTGATCACTTGGTCTTGCAAGAAGCAAAATACGATCGCCCTATCAACTGCTGAAGCTGAATATGTATCGGCTGCGAACTGCTGTTCTCAGATGCTCTGGATTAAGAATCAGCTACTTGATTATCAATTAAGGTACACCAAAATTCCTATCCTCTGTGATAATACAAGTGCCATCAACTTAGCTAAGAATCCTATTCAGCATTCTCGATCCAAGCACATTGATATAAAACATCATTTTATTCGGGATCATGTGCAAAAAGGCGACATTGAACTTAAATTTGTGAATACTTAGGATCAAATCTCAGATATATTTACAAAGCCTTTACCTGAGGATCGTTTCAATGTTCTGAAAGGACTTCTCAATCTAAGACGTTTCTAAGTACTTTGAAATTAAAAACTTTTTCTTAGAAACCCCCCTTAGTCCTAGTTTAGACTCTGAGACAAACAATAGAACTAAGCTTCTGAGCTAGAAGTAAGAAAAACACAGAAAACTCTATCTGAGAAAATTTGTTCTCAGAAGACTCATTCCTTAGAAAGGAGATCTTCTGAAACATTTCTCAGAAGGAGTATTTCTCAGAAGGACCACTTCTATCAGAAGGGTACCTTCCGAGAAACAAGTTACCAACGGTAACTTTTGGATAAGCGTCAGAAACGGCTAGTTACAAGCCAGTTCTATAAATACTCATGGCATTGTTCCATTTGAGCACTTTGCGCTTAAAACATACCAAAACTCTGCCAAATCCTCTCCTCGCTTTCCAATCTTCATCTATTATCTCTCTCTCTCTGCTATCTCTACTCTCTTGTTCTTCTCTATCTCCTCTCATCTCTTCTCAAACTTAAACATTTCTTTCAAATGGCCTTCTCTGGAGAGATTAAGGGCTTAATGAGAAACAACCTCAATGAAGTATCTGAAGATATTCTCTACGACAATGAGGAGATGCAATCCCTATTCCACAAGACTTATCTTCCAAGAAATCTTGCTATGGGAAGGGTACTACCTCTCAACGTATACAATCAAGTGGATGAACTTCAACTCACTTTCCTCAAGCAACCTGGATGGCCAACCATGATGAGCTCCGAGGACGTGTGCTACCCAAATGTGGTGAGAGCATTCTACTCACAAATAGAAAGGTTCACCAACAAAGGAGTCAAGAGCACGATTGCTGATCAACAGATCCGCTTCTCCTCCTCTGACATCAACAAAATTTTCAAGACCTTAAATGGTGGTGCTGTCATCGCCGACGACCCAGAATGGGTCAAGGAGGTAGATGACTCAGAAGAAGAAGTAGTAACACTTCTAACTGGTAGCAACAGTCTACCACTCAAGGGCGTGAAGGTGCCTCATCTCACGCAAGAAGCCAGAATCATCTTCTCAGTTATCCAGCATACCCTTCTCCCTCGGATTGGAGACATGGGGAATGTCACCACCATGGACGCATGTCTACTTTACCATCTGCTGAAGAAAGAGAGGGTTGATTTTGGGAGGATGGTGCTAAACTACATGATGCACCAAGCACATCCTAAGAGAGCGCTTACAAGTCTACCCTATGGGAGTCTTTTGACCAAGATCTTAAATCACTTCTCTTTTCCCCTTGAAGACTATGAATACGTCTTCAACCACAGCAAATTCACCATGGTCACCTTCAACAACATCAAGAAGAAGAAGGTACCAGAGACGGGGGCACCTAAGAAGAAGGAGGAAACAAAGCCTTACAAGGGAGCTGCTAGCACCAAACAGCCCTCTAAGGCTGAGAAAGGAAAGGAAAAGGCTTCTGACCCCTCAGAAAGGAAGAAGAAGCAGCCAAAGGTGACTCACCCTTCTCCAACAAGGGTGACAAGGAGTATGGCTTCTGAGGAAGCTCAGAAGACTCCTCAGAAGGAACCTGAGGTTGTTGAGGCTGCTGAAGACTCAGAAGAAACAACGTCTGAGCAACCCATGACCAGAAAGAGGAAAACACCTCCAACTCTCCAAGTCCCAGACGTGCCACCAGAAGGGAAAAAGAAACGTGGTCGTTTGGTAAAAGCTTACTCTAAAACTCCACCTTCCTTTCTTAAATCTTCTTCTACTTCAATTCCTGTTTCTGATTCTGTTGTTGGTTTTAAACCCACCAAATTTAAAACTAAACTCCTGCATTCCTTGAATTATCAGGGAAAGTCTCACAAAGGAGTGGGGATAAAAACCACTAAGAAACAGAGCCCGCCGAAGCCGACGAGTAAAGAAATTATAGCAATTGCTGCTGTTGCCACTACTACCGCTGCTGTTGCTGCTGCTGAAGAAGAAGCAGAAGCTTCTCATCACTCCTCCCCCTCTGGGAATGTCTCTCCAACCAGAGAAGACGTTCAGGGGCATGGAGGAAATGTTGCTGATTCTTCGTCTGAGGAAGAAGATGCGGAAAGCTTTCGCATTGAGCATCGCACTCCAGATGCTGGAAGCTCCAAGAAAGAGCCCTAGAAGAAGCCCTCTGAGGTTTCTATGGTGGAACTCTCTGAGGCAACCACAACCGAGGCTGCTGCTGTGAATGCTGAGTCACTGGCTCAGACAATGCTTGCTGTCCAGAAGGAACTGGATCAACCCTCTGAGACTCCAGAAGCTGCTCAGATGCAACCACAACAACAACTACAGCATGAGGAAGCCTTACTTGAACCAACTTCTGAGGTTGGTCCCCTCTCTTCTGGGATCCCTTCGGAACATGAGGAAACTCATGTCTCAACACATGAAGTAGTGCCAGGGACCACCAGCACTGGGCTCAGCTCAGAGGTGGGCGCTGACGCTACCATGGCTGCCGGAGTTGCAGCAGTTGAGGCATTTGTTGCCCACAGTTCGTTGGAAGGAACTCTATCTGAGAAGGACTCTCAGAAGGAACCAGAGGTTCCTCCTCTAGATCTAACAGAAGTTCCTCCTCCATCCTTCAATCAACAGGGTCCTACCTTCTCGATTACGGACTCGATGATTAGTCCTGGCTTCCAGCTGGGAAGAATGGTAGTCACACCACCCTCTGTGCAATTTCGGCCTTTCTTTAGTCGAACTGAGAAGTTGAAGTGCATTGAAGCCATACATAGCCAAATCTCAACTCTCAACCTCTCCGAAGATGCTCAGACTTCTGGTGCTATGGAGCAACCATCAGCTCGGCAACCTTCTGATCTAGACCTTGCTCTAGTTTCTGAGGACACTCAGAGGCAGTCTTCTATTGAACTCGCTGCTATTGAAGACAAAGCTGTCCAAGAAGAAGAACTTCCTGAATATCAACAGAGGGATATCATCGATGAGGTTCTTGAGGCTGAAGTCTCTCGCCCTCCTCCATCTCAACCCTCATCTTCTCAACAGCCTTCCACTTCCTCTGAACTACCTCCAGAATGCGCTCCGAATGCGACTCAGAGCGAGATTCTCATGGAGATATGCCAGCTGCTACGCTACATTGCCAGAAGCCAGTAGTTCTAAGTCAATGATGGCGTTTATGTCTTAGCCACCCTTTTTGATATAACAAAGGGGGAGTAGATAAATGATAAAATTTTTGTACATTGACTATACGTAAACACTAGGATAGAACTTAGGGGGAGCAACAACTTAGGGGGAGCCAAATATTTTGTATCTCTACAAAACCATCAATGAAAAATCATTATTTTGGCATTTCATTCCATGCTTATTCTTAATTATTTGGCATCTATTGATTTACTTAGCCTGGTATTTCTGAATCTCATACGTATATTCATCAAGAAATACACGCTATGTAATTGATAATCTCAAACAGTAATCATACATTGCATACTTTAACTGTTGATTATCACAGCCTTCTAAGAAAATAACTAAGCCTTCTCTCAGAAAGCTAAGTTAGTTTCTAAGAAAGCAAAAGTGCAATCTGAATAAGTTGTCAACTTACTCAGAAACACTTCTGAACTTAAGCAAAATTATTATCTTAAGACTTAAGTTGTTATCATCAAAAAGGGGGAGATTGTAAGCTGCAGAACCCTTCTGAGAGAATTAGGCATAATTCTCTTAGAGCAATGAAAGTTTTAATGATAACAAGGTAAGCCATAAGTATAAAAATTTTACTTAAGGTTGTACTAATATGTGCGCTAAGTGTCTCAAAAAGCTTTAAATTATTGCAATACCATGAGCAAAGACCAAGACAAAACATCAAGTAGCCTCGAGATCAATTGATAAAATCATAATGCCAAAAGATATCAGAAAGGATGTCTCAGAAGCGCAGAAGGTGAAAACATGTTTCTGAGGAAAGAACACTGTCGCCTCAGAAGGGTCTCAGAAAACCTTGCGACTAGTAGTTCTCAGAAGGGTCTTCCCTCAGAAGGTTCGCCTCAGAAATCCGTACAACTCTCAGAAAGTTGGACTCAGAAGCAACCAAGGGTCTGGACTCAAGGGATCGCAAGAAGTCTCAGAAAGCTCGCTACAACTAGCTAAGGAAGTGGGAACACGCGCACTGTGTAGTTCTGAAAAGTTCCTCATTTCGCGCTGACTGTAGCAGGGAGCCGTTCTGAAAAGGACACAGCCACATAAGCAAAGTGAAAGCTTCTAATTTCGCGGCTCTTTGATGCCTATATATATGAGTTCAATTCCAGAGCAATGTGACGAAACTCTTGCGCTAAAAACTCTTGATTAAACGTGCAAAAACTCTGCAGAATTGAAAATCATCTGCGAAAAACTTAGAACTTTCTCAGAAAGACAATTTTACGGAATTGTTCTTTCAACTTTGCGAAAATCTTCTAGTTCTGTATTGGTGTAAATTCTTACAATTGTAAGTTAAATCTAGAAGTCTACTAAGGGTCAAATTAAGTTTGTAACTTAATCTTAGTAGTTGGTTTGCAAAGCAAAAACAACTTTCCGAAAAACGCTAAGTCCTCTCGTGCACACATACACTTTCATCCATGTCTAAACACCTAGCTTCGGGAGCAGGGGAGCTCGCCTTCTGAGGCGGGGGGAACCGAGTCTCGAAACTCGGCTCCGGAGCCTTCATCTTCCCCTTCCCCTTCTCCTTGCCCTTCTCTTTCCCCTTCTTAGACTTCGTGGATGAAGAAGGTGGAGGCGGAGGTGGAGGAGGAGAGGCCGAAGGAGAAGAGACGCCACTAGCAGCTGGAACATGGGAAGTACCGGAAGAGGCAGCCTCCTTCCAAGGGGAAGTCTCAGTGCCATCTCCCGAGGCCTTCCCCCTCAAGGCTCGAAGCTTGGCCAAACTCTGCATGCTCATATCTGCAAAAAAGAATGAATCGAATTAGGAACACATGGTATAAGACATAAGGTGAAGAAGAATAAGAACTAAGACAAAGCGAGATATCAAATCAAGAGCAACCTAGGATGTGGGCCTTCGACTTCTTGGGGGTGGCCTCTAAAACAGTCTTCTACAACAAACATTTTCCCGACTTCGACCCCCAAACACTCCTAATAAACTCCACGACGCTGAGCTCCTCGGGGGAAAGATCACTGTCTCCATAACAGGTGGTACTGGGTTCAGACACCCAATAAAGAGGAAAGAGGGGAAACCCATTAGGATCGGTGAAGAACGTCTGAGAGTCAGAAGCGGCCACCACTTTGAAATACTTATCTTGGAAGTGATGCCATGAGGACTCTGGGGCCTCGAAGAATTTACAATTTGGCGCCGCCTTCAACGAGGCCCAGCCCCGTCGGGAGCCCTGGGTAGGCTTGGTGAGATGGAAGAGGCGGAGAAAACTCATAGGAAAGAGGGGAAGCCCCAATGTCCCACACACGACCTCAAAACCCCGAATCATAGCCCAACTATTAGGATGAAGCTGGGAGGGGGCCACTATCAACCGGTTGAGTATCTCAACTTCAAAGGGAGTAAAGGGGAGCCTCACCCCCACTCGCCTAATCACCTCATGGCACATGAACATAAAATGGGCACTCCCCCTGGGAGGACCGGAACAGATTCTCTCATGCCTAGTGGGAATGTAGTAGACATGCCGGGAAGCCATATCAAGATCAGGGAATAAAGAAAGCTCAGCATACGCTCGGAGATATCGGACCCCGATCCGAGATGGGGTCCCTACCACCACGTCACTATAGCGGGCTACCAGAGAGGGATCCGAGGAAGGGGGAACCTCCAACTCCGGGTCCTCCATAACCTACAAAGGGAAACCACCACAAACAACTAAGGTCAAAAGGTAGAAGAAAAAAAGATTGTCCTAAGCAAACAACTACCTAGAGCAACCTAAAGGTGGTTCCCTTATTCTACAAGTTCAACAACTACCCTCAACACCAAGAGCCCTTGAGTTCTAAACTAGCAAGATGGTTCAACAACTAGAACAAATGAAAGTAAAGAAAAATAGAACACACCTCTCTTTGAAGTAAGGACACTAGGCCTCCCACAAGTTGAAGATAAGCTCCGAGTTAAACCAGGAAGCTTCTAAGCTCCTACACCAAGACAATACGAATATTGAGGTTACAAGGTAAAAATTTACACAAGGCCAAGGAAATTAAAGGTGCATAAACCAAAATTTCTAAAGGCAATAGGATGTCTAAAATTTACCCAATAACAACCTCGGACCGGAGGAACGCGAGCTCGGCACAAGATATAATCTCCAACTCAAATATAGAGTTCAAAGCTCTAACTACACACAAGTAATATAAAGATTGCAAAAATAAATCCGCACTACATCAAATAAATCCGAAGTGCACAACCGAGTTCCTGAAAACAAAAGGAGCAAATACATCAGAGACCACCGTTTAAATAAAATCAAGTGGTAAAGAATCCAAAGAGAAAGTTAAAGGTTGTAGAGTCAAAGACTCAAGATGGAGCAAAACCTTATAAATTAAATAGCACCAAAGAAAGCATTATAACACGTACCTGCAGCACGAATCAGCAAGCTTCGACCTCGGACGGAAGCGACTGGGAGCGGTCTCGGATCCTCGGCTCTGCAGCAAGTCGGACCAGAATAGAAGACAGCAACCTCGGACAACGGCCGCCTGAAGGCTCGCGCAACAGCAGCAGCTCGGACCAGAATAGCAGCACCAAACTCGGAACGTCTCCGGAGAACCAGCAGCAGATCCGGAACCACCAGCACCTGCGAACTCGGGACGGTTGCAGCAGCTCCCGAAGTCGGAAGCCAGCGAGCTGGGCGCGAACTCGGACCAGTGGCGGTGCGAACTCGAGTGGTCACGGGAAAAGTTGCTGCAGGAGAACTCGACCGCGGACGGAAGCATGGACAGCTGCGCGAACTCGGATCCTCACAGCAGCAAGTCGGAACGCGAACAAGGAACAGGGCCAGCAGCAGCGTCGCATAAGGACTTCGTGTAGGGAAATCATGCATATAGAAGCAGCGGAAAACAAAAATTTTACATGCAATTCCCTCCCATAGACCCTTGTGAAATATCATAAATCATATTTGATATACCTGTTGAAGCGTGACAGCTACACGAAATGAGCTATGTCAATCCTTTCGGCGCAGTAGCAGCGACGGCCTTTAGAAGTCCACACAGCAGCTGTGGCCGTCACACGTCCACCTTGATGCTCCTCTGAGACTCTCTATGCTAGTAGTGAATTTCAGAGAAAACAAGGATTAGCTTTCTCTGAGTGAGAGTGTGTGAATTCAAAATTCATTTGTGTGAGGCTAGACTCATATGTGTTGCTATTTATAGCCAACACTCCACTCTCATCTCATAGAAAACTTAAACCTAGTTTGTGCCTTATTGGGCCCATCTGATGTAAGCCCAATGCAATTAAATTAGTCACACTAATTTAATCTAATTAAGCATCAATTTAAAACTGCTTTAGTGTGTGACCCTATAGATTCTCATAACGTTGGCAATATTATTAAATATTATTTAATAATATAAACAGTGAGCGGTATCTAGCAACACATCACTGTTACCCAAGTTATAAGAAAGTCAACGGTTTAACATAACCTTTACGTGATCGATGTTATTGTACAATTCAATCCCTTTGTCCAAATATCCAGATTTAACACAAGCATGAAATTAGTCACTTGTATAGTTAAATCATTAGTTTCTTGATTACCGAGTAAACTGATAAAAATAAATGAGATTAATGTCACACATTAATTCATTTCAGCACGGCCATGCATTTACCCATTCCTACTCATCAAGGGGCCCACAGATATATCTCTCGTAATGTGAGAGGGACAAATTCTATCTACGTTACTCGCACCGCCCACATGATTCGTGATATGCCTAATGACCGACTTTATAATTACCCTGTTACGGATAACGTTTGACGGTATCAAAGCACACGACTCCTCATGCAACGGATCGCAGTAACTTCAAGTCAAAGGACTAAATGTACCATCATCACTATGAGAATCACCTATGACATTCACATTACTATCCATGTGGTGTTCTCATGGCGGGTCAATCCAGTATACTACAATTATACTTATGTGTAGACTTGATATCACATATCCATAACCTGTGAGAAAAGGTTATCAGTCCATACACATACTAGCCTCAATGCATTACTGTTGTCCTGTTGGTTCAGTAATACTCGACTAGGGACATTTAAGAATGGATTCTCACTATTAGGTCATGTACCTAATATTTAATATTTAAATAATTCCATTCTAAGGACTTCATAATGTTCATTAAAATAAATAAACAATTAATGAATGAAATGCCTCATATATATATATATATATAAATATATAATATAAAATGTCATAACATCATAATAAAACCGCAATTATGATTGGCCCTCTATGGCATACACCAACACTTCGGAGGGCGAGAACGGGGCCGCGGCAACAAACCTTGCTGCAATCTCGGACCTTGCAGCTCGGGTACACGCAGCTCGGACCGTGGACCTCGGTCGGTCGCGGCCTTTTCCCCGCAGCAATGTTGGAAGCGGTGGCAGGCGCGAACTCGGACCGAGTTCCCCCCAAGAGAGAAAGCAGCAGCGGGAAATAATTTCAAAAGAGGGGAAAGAAAAAGAGACAAATTGCTAAGCACCTACTATTTATACATGGCAAAGTTAGAAGAAATAGGGTTCCATGGATGGGCCAAGAAATTCATAAGGGCCCATGAGCCTATATGCAAATCCAAAATAGCTTTACAATAAAAGCAAAATTAAAATATTATTAAAACAAGGCGGGAAAAAACCAACAGATAAAAGCGATGAACAAGGACCATTGGGCGAAAGCAGAGAATAAAAAATAATAACAAATATTGATCTTGGGAATTAATAAGAGTTTTAACTCAACATCCGACATTAATTGTCCCATGCTGAGTTGGGGGCAAGTGTTACAGGATAAACCTCTAGACCTCTAACTCCGTCACAATCGAAGGCTCCCGCGATAACCAAACTCATCGCCGGGACACCCGACTTCGACAGTAACACCTCCGAGGTCGGATCCCGCTCCACCTCGGAGCTAGTAAGGACCTGGGGGCAAGCTCCTGACTTGACCAAGGGCATCCCCTCGAAGTTAGCACATTTGCCCCCCTCGGGGCCTAGCTCGCCCACGAACTACGACCTCTAGCACCTCCACGAGGTCGGAGTCACTCAGGGACCTTGGGGTTAGTCACAACCCTGAGCACTCCCTGGCCCCACTTCACACTGGATGGCCCACCTTCTAGAATCATCCAGAAACTAGGGCTGAGTCAGCAAGGGAGTTCACCATGGATGGCCCACCAATCCCCTCCTAGAATCACCCAAGAATTAGGGCTGAGTCAGCAAGGGATATTCTAGATGGGCCAGACACTCCTAAATTAGGGCAGTCTTGGCCCATAACAAATTACTATAAATAGGGGTGGATGGCACTATTCCCAAGGTAATCTTCAATCCCTCACTCACTCTCTCTATCTTGAGTCATTACTGACTTAAGCATCGGAGGCCCTTGCAGGTCACCACCCCCCGTCCCTCGGAGTCGGACCAGGCGGACTCGGACTAGGAGGAGTCGGAGTAGGCGGAGTCGGAGCTGACGGGGTCGGAGTAGACGGAGTCAGAGGAGGCGCCCCCCCTTGCTCAGCAACTCGGAACACCATCAATCCATCTCGGAGAGGACCCCCTAGGTAACGCTCGTTACATCATCATCATTATTATTATTATTATTATTATTATTACACTAGGACCCTCCTGATCCCGACTTTATAAGAATAGAGGCATTGCTCACGCACTCCTTAAGCTTTTTGGAAACTCTGCTTATGACTTCTGACCACCGAGAGTGAACACCATCCTCGATTGACTGTGTCAACGGTACCACTGTTGCCCAGAAATCCCGAATAGAAGTGTCAACACCGACTGACTAAGTCCAAGAAACTCCTGGTTAAGGATGTGGTCTGTGGCCACTTCCGGATTGCTCTCTCCTTCCTGGGGTTTACCTTAACCCGTCCTGTCCAATGGAAGTCACTCCATCCAATGATCGCATAGCACGCAGAGACGAGATCAACGAGGCATGAATCACACACTATTCTTCTTGAGACAAGGCTCACGCCAAAGGGAAACAAATCCTACCTGCCTGGGACGTTAAATCCTGATGCATGACATAAGGCAACCAAGACACATACCACGACAACATCAAAATCCACCTCCTTAGTTCCAGTCACAACTTCCTCTTGCTTTCCCTCTATCGGACCTGTCCGAAAGGTTAGCCGACGACACAACTACTGGGGATGGTATCCGAAGGATAGATCGAGTCAGGTATGTGTCGGGGACTCCCACTAAGCAAGGACATACCACACAAGGTGACTCGACTGATTAAATCCAACACATATGTTCAGATTCTGACGGTATAACCCTGAATGAAACCTCTTGCACAAGTTCCAAAGAGGGCGATTAGGTCTAAACGACCCTAACCATCGTATGATGGGGGAGACATACCGCCGAATCAAGACTCCAACCCGACCTGACTCTAGTTGTGGTCCTCACTGACCCCGAATCTTCCTCTAGAAGTAAGGTAGCGGTTCCAATAGTCGTAAAGATCACTCGAGACATCCTTACTAACTACTATCCTTTGTCTTATTCTTCTCTTCCCAACTTTTATCAGCTCTTTACTCCTCCTGTGTGTTATCGATACTAGGGCCAACGCCTGTGCCCTTGGGTAAAAGCATTCTCCTTATCCAAAAATACAGATCGAAGCACATCGACTACTAGAAACATGCGGATTATCGACGGATTTTATCGACGGACAATTTACACAACGTTATCGGCGGATGTATCGACGGATATTGAAGGGCTAGTAATTTTTTATTATAAAAAATTATTATCGACGGATTATTTTGAAATCATCCCTCGATAATTGTCTCCCGCGCAAAACAAAATTTTTTTTTTGGTCAGATTGGTTTTATCGACGGATGAAGATAAAAAGATCCGTCGATAAAACCCTAAACCCTAAACCCTAACCCTAACTAGTAATTGTCGACGGATAATTGTTATTTCATCCGCCGATAATCGAAACACACCGTTTCATTTAATGGGGCGCTTATTATCGAGGGATATTATCGACGGATGGATTAAAATCATCCGTCGATAATCCGCGAATATGAGGAGACAGCGTCTCCTCTTTCCTCATTTCGCAAACTGCTCTCTCTCTCTCTATCTGCCGCGAAAACGGCCCTTTTCGCCGCCGTCCGTCGCCCGTTCGACCACCGGGAAGTGCCAACAGGTTAGTCTCTCTCTACTCTACATTTTAATCGGTTTACAATTTTTGTTTGAGGTCTCTAATGAGAACTCATTGTTTGTAGCTCTTTGTCCACCGCCCTCAGCCGCCCACTGCCGCTCACGGACTGCCGGCCGCCGCCCACCGAAGCATCTCTCCTTGGTCTTCAATTAGGTATTTTTTCTTAATTTTTTTAGTATATTTTGTTGATTATTTTTTTTATTTTTTCTATTTAAAAATATTAATATATTTTTCTGTTTATAATTTTATAATATTCTAAAATTAATTTTTTTCATTTATAATTTTATAAAAAAAGTTTTAAAAAACTGTTTATAAAAAAATTTTAAAACTGTTTTTTAAAAATTATATTAAAAAGTTTACAAAAAATATTTTTAGAAAAAGTTTTTAAATTCTGTAAATAAAAAAATAAAGTTTTTAAAAATGTGTTTTTGAAAAATAAGTTTTTGTAAAAACAGTTTTAAAATAATCATAGTTTGTAAACTTTAAAAAAAAAAGATAGATTTAACAAACTTATATGTTATTTAAAGTAAGTAGTTTTTCAATAACAAATATATTATTTAAATGAGATATATGAGAACACAATTGTTGATATATTCCGGCAATTGGAGCTTACGGTTTTTAGAAGCTTACGTTTATATTTGGTATGCTTATTTATTAATTTTAATTATATGATTGTGTATGTTGTTACTGTTGCAAAACCTTAGGATAGATGACTTAGTCTGAGACCGGTCCTTGAACTCCGGCAATACTGGTTGATTGATTTGTAAATTAAATGGGAAAGTTTGTTTAAAATTAAGGGGAGACTCTCTCAAAATTTTGTGAAGTTAAAATTTGGAAATAAAATTAAATAACTGTTGTTAAGTTATCCAAAATTAAGGGAAACTATGTCGAAATTTTGTTTGAGTTAAGATTTAAAAAACTTGTAAAAATCATTAGTGTCGTATTAATGGTGAGATTAGATTAACTAAAAAACTGTTATTAATTGCTCCTAGTTAAACTTCTCATTTTAGGATTTTCCAATAATTCAAGAGCAATGTCATCAACAAATGAATGAAAAATAACTTGTCAGTGGCAGTTAGGATGTTGTCTATCAAGTCTGAGGCAAACCAAAGTCAAAACCTTTAATGAATTAAAAATAACTTGTATTGTTGTGATTAGATATGACGGATGACAGAGGCAGAGGCAGAGGAGATCGAGGGCGTAGGAAGACAACCGTCCAGTCTCGTGGTTATCAATCGAGGGCGTAGGAAGACAGACGATGATGATATTGACGATGATAGGATGAATTTTGTATGATTTTTTTATATGTTTTGTTTTGGATGTTCAGACATTATGTTTTTACTTTTATATAGTGTTTGGATTTTATCTAATTTGTAAATATTATTGTATAGATATAGGATTTTTCATTATGGTTTTGTTTATTGATATTATTAGTATTTTGTTATAAATATTGATTTAGTTTAATTATTATTGATTTGATTTCATTATGGATTAATATTTTTACAAATTAAAAAAAATTAATTTTAGGTATTTTTTAAAAAAATATTTTTTTTCTTATTATCGACGGACACATCCTTCGATAATAAATAATTTTGTTTTTTGAAAAAATAATTATCGACGGATAGGTATCCGCCGATAATTATTTTTTAATTTTCATATATTTTAAAAAGCTTTATCGTGGGATATATCCGTCGATACATCCCTCGATAAGTTCGACGGATATCGACGGATATATCATTCGATAATTTATCGACGGATTTTTCGAAGATATCCGTCGATAAAAGTTTTCCAACCATCAATAAATCGTGGGCGACTATCCGTCGATACACTTCTTTATCGACGGATATTTGGGTGATCCGTCGATAATACGCTGGTTTCTAGTAGTGATCGGGTTCCTTAGCCGCTTTGTAATCCACTTGACTTCCTTCCTTCTCATGTGACTTCATGAATCGCATAGCCGCATAACCCAACTGAACTCTATAGCGCACTCAAATACCAACATAATTAGGACCTGCTTGAGCTTAAAACTAATATGCTAACAAACCTTCTTAAATAAATGAGACTATCCTTCCTCTGAAGACTTACCGAACTCCTCCTACACCGGCGGTAGCATCTCGTCACTTACCTCTTTTCACCCACCTCGTACCAAGAACAACATTTCCTTATATAGAGTAGGTTATTATGTCCACGTCCAACATCATCATGACATCGAAGGGCCTATAGAATTTGGGTATCCCTGTGTAAAACTCCTGAGGGTCTTTGCCCATGGGGTCTCTTGAGAACTTCGGCGGGTCAACCTTAGGTAGACTTCCAAACTTACTTCATTCCCGTCATCAGGTTGTGGTTCACGTCCTTGTGGTGTCCTTCTTCATGTAGGACCTCATCTCGTCGCTTTCTTGATTCCAACTATTCAAAATCTATATCACGGTGCTGAGCACTCGATGAATCTCTCTTATCACTTCAGCATGGATGGTCTACATTCCATCCTTGTGAAAAGGGTAAGGGTTCCCTAACAAGGGGATACCCCCTACCAAGCATATCCTTAAGGTAACGTCCTCTCACTTATCCGGGTGGCATATCACTTAGAAAACAAAAGCATAGGAAACACTGCACAAGGTGTGCATATCCCTATATTGTAGGGATTCAACGACGAGAAAACCTATACTGGCAAGATCCTATTATAACATCCTAAAATTGTCTTCCTTAGAGTCACAATTTTGTGAAAATGGGCTGGCAACCATTTACACTATTGTCACCCTACTGAAGAACAATTGCTCCATAAGTTACAAAACTCAAACCTAGTCTCTGATACCAACTTTGTCACGACCCAACTCGGATCTGTGACCGACACATGGGATACCATGTCCCATGTCAGCCTTAACCTGTGTTCATACCACAACTAACTCAAACAACAACACACATCACATAAAATCCATAATATAATAGTGTCACGACCCAAATCGGATCGTGACCGGCACATGGGACACCGAGTCCCATGTCAGCCTTAACCTGTAATCCACACAATAATCCAGCTACAATAGCATACATAATATCCATATATATAACCTGGTCATAACATTCTACTTAATTCATAAACCACCATAAACAATCCATACATCCAAATAAATATATATCATCATACATACTCTAAAGGAAGTCTAATAACAACAACACAATCACAACAAGTCTTACATAGACTTATACATTAACAACCACCTACTCTAGTCCAAGGAAATCCTGTCTGTAACATAAGGAGCATACACTAAGAATAAACTGCATAATGCCTCTAACACATGAGGCTCACCAAATCTAAGAACCCGGAGGAACGGATGAACTCGTCCCTTGATCTGAAAACATGTTGTATGAATGGGTGAGTCATACGCTCAGTGAATAAAAAGGTTATAAGCAGTGTATGCAGATATAACATAAACCAACAAGCATAACATAAACCAACACAGCAGATATATCGATCCAATCGTTCTTATACAGTCTCTTTATCTTGGTAGCTTTTAACCTATGAACACCTGGAGCACAGCCCCGACTCATGTTCATAGGTAGTATGGATGTCCCGCGAGCTATGCCCCTCATCAGACACCATACTGGGAAACCCCGCAAGCTATGCCCCTCATCAGGTTTCCCATTTACGACCCCGCGAGCTATGCTCCTCCTCAGGTCGTTTTACCATCTCTTAATTAATTCAACACTTTTATCTTATTTAGCGTTGTTAGTGGCACATATCATTCATAATCACATCATAATTTATTCATCATCATCATCACAACATTCCAGTATCGAGTTCGGGGTAGTGGTGAACGTATGGATTTGAATACATAACTTAAAAGTATAAAAATTTAAGTTAAAGTCTTAAAAATAGAGTTTTTGTACTGATGTAATCGATTACAGGCCTCTGTAATCGATTACCAGCTTCAAATTTCGTTCTGAAGAATTTTTTTGTAAAAATTGGCAGTCTGTAATCGATTACAATCCCGCAGTAATCGATTACAGTAATTGATTACAAGGTATTGGTAATCGATTATAGTAATCGATTACCAATTCGCTGTAATCGATTACAGCCTGGATCAGAACCGAAAATCTGCAGAAAACTTCGCGAAAATCATCTCCAAATCCACATTTTCACCACAACCCATCCAAATCAAACACAACCAACATGCAATATCAATTATATATCAACCAATCTCAGTCCCTATCAACTATCATAGCAAGAAATTCACAGATTCAACCAAAATCATACATAAACTACAAATAACCCATTACTCACAAATTACTCCAATGAGCTCCAAGACTCCACCCGGAACTAGGATGAGTTCCCCGGAGCTTCCCTAGTTGGTTGAGACCCTAGAGAACACATCACAAACCTCAATCTCTCAACAAAATCAAAAATCCCAAATATAAACCCTAAAACCCCAATTCCGAAAATAGGAGAAAATAGACACCAATAGAGAAAAAGAAATACTCTACACTTACCCACAATATACTAGATGAGCAAAGGTAATTTGAATCTTTAAGATTGATGAAGTTTGGGTGAGATTAGAGAAGAAAGAAAGGGATGAGGAAGAAGAAGAGAGAAAATGAGAGGGAGAGAGAAAGTGACGGGAATGAGGGGGGAGGAAGAAGGAAAAGGAAGGAAAAAAAGGGGAAAGGTGGGGCCCATGTGGTCCTATCTCCCCGGGTGTACCATGATCTCTTACTCAAACAAACTCAGACTACCCAAGGTATTACAAATAGGGTCTTTAAAGTATCATCTCTATACCCATTACACATGTAATCCTGCCATAACAGCATACATAACTCGGAAATCAAAATAACACCTCAAAGGGTCAATAAGTCTTAATTAGACTACATCTCATACGCATAACAGACTCAACACTGTTTGTAATCTTATGCAGCACACTACGGAAACAACTACTAAAACATACGCCTTTAAACCTTGAGGCTCACCAAAGCTAAGAGCTTGGAGGAACGGAAGGATTCGCTCCTTGGTCTGCACCTGAATCTGAAAATGTTTTGTATTTATGGGTGAGTCATACACTCAGTGAATAAGGATTATAAACAATTTATAATTGACACATATAGCATACACAAGCATAAACAATTCATGGGATAATACGTACTGTAAGCTCCAGCAGCCTTCCAAGATGGGATAATGATTGAAAATCATTATGACTTGGTTTTGAGTGATAACAAATCAATACAAGAATATATTTTGTTAGGATAGTTTAATGGGTGTTGATATGTGCACTGAGAAAGCTATTTGGGATAGCTAAATATGCATGAGAAAGCTAGGACATCAGAACACGTAAGAAGACTATTAGAGAAGCCCTGTAATATCTGCAAAGAAAGCACCTTTCTAAGAAAGTTATTTTTTCTTAGAAGGACATCCTTCTCTGAAAGTAAGTCTTCTAAGATTGTAGCAAAAAGGTTTCTAAGAATGAGAAAGTCCCTGAAAAAGCATGAGAAAGTTGATCCTAAGAAAACTCAAGCAACAAGCACATCCTTCTCAAGAAGAACATAGCCTGGAGGACAGGTTTCTTAGAAAGAAACCTCTCTCGGAAGGATTACATGAGTTGTCATACATATGTGGAAGGCTAAAATTCAACACTAAGTAACCTCAAGTCTCAAGACATATTCAAAGCTAAGAAGGCATCAGAAAGGGTGTCTCGAAAGCAACAAGGTGAAAAAGTGTTTCTGAGAAGAAAACAAAATTTACTCAGAAGGGTCTCAGAAGACTATGCAAATTTTGTTTCTCAGAAGGACCTTTTCTTAGAAGGATGTTCACTCAGAAAGGTTCCTCTCAGAAGGTTATGAATGTTTGAGTTCTCAGAAGGCATCTATTTCTCTCAGAAGGCACTTCGCTCAGAATGCGACTTCTCTTAGAAGGACCAGCGAATCTTGGAAACTGTGCCCAACGGCTGTATCAGCAACAGTCTACAAAATGAGCTCCAATACAAGAGAAAAGGCTGCTGCTGCCCTATCATTTTGATGCAGTCCTAATGAACGAAAAATTTACAACTTAGCACAGCATCAAGAGATAAAATCGGGTCACTCAATGGAATCAAAACTTGATTTTCCAAAAACCCGAAGAACAACAGAAATGAAATTTTCTGTCATAAGAAAATTTCTGAAATCTTCTATTCCTATTTCTTTCATAAGATAATATTCCTGCGTTGGCAAGTATTGAATAGGAGTTGTTTAAGGAGATCTCATGTTTATTCAAAATCCTTAAACATTGACTGTAAGTGCGTTAAGCACATTCTTTTCAAACACAAAATCTGTATTGTCATGTAAGAGTCTCACTCATGTGGAGTTGAGCACTTCAGCCTGAAGAGGCTAAGAAAAGATAATTGTAAAAGTCTCATGATGCATGAGCAAGTAGCCTGAAGAGGCCACTCAAAGAATACTAGCCTTGCTCATTGGTTGAGTTAAGCAAGAAAAGCCAGAAGTGGCTTAGTCAAATAATACTAATCTCTTACTTATAAGAGTGGAGTAAAAAGTCCTTAGTTTTCATCTAAGGCAAGGTAAATCCTTTTCTAGTTTGAAAAGGTGGCTTAGCCTGAGAAGACTTGAGGAAAGAATATCGAAGCTTAGCCTGAGAAGGCTTGAGGAAAGAATATCGAAGCTTAGCCTGGAAAGGCATGAGGAAAGAATATTCACTGCAAAGCCTGAAGAGGCTAGAAGAAAGAATACTTGAGAGAGCCTGAGAAGGCTTGAGAATATCTGTAACTTTGAAGAAACTTAGTGGAACTCAATCGAATGATTGAGAACTGGATGTAGGCATCATTGGCCGAACCAGTATAAAATTGTGTTCAATCTCTATACTTCTCTCTGAACTTTATTGCTAGTTTAAATTTTAGTTGCTTAATCTTTATCTTAATTCACACTCTATATAAAGTATAAGATGCATGATATTAACTAGCTTTTTCTATTAGAAAATTAATCAGAAAGAAAGTCAATTTTTGAAGAGAAAACGTGCAAGAACAGAATGAGTTCTTAATGCTGAATTTCTAAATACCAGTCATCGTAATTCTTCACACACGGATTCGTTAACCGTTGGATCGAGCTGAAAATTTATCCGAATATTAAGGACACATAGTTCTTAAATATGAACGGTTGGATCTTTGATTAGATGACTGAGGTGAGAGATATTAATAACGTAATGAACCAGTACAAATTATGCTCTCACTAGAAAGTAATATCAGAAACCTTGTATGAGGTTTCTGAGGCCTATAACCATTTCTCTTTGAACAAGAATATGTTTCTGAAGTTTATAGTATATTACTATATGTGTAGATATTATCTTGAATAAGTTGTTATTTCTTCATATTAGTTATATCTTAAGATAACTTATCCAGAAAGTATCTATATGCATGGTTCTAGTTGCTACAACTATGTTAATTCTCATGTATATCTTGAATATATACATGTTAATATAGTTATTATTATACTAACTCTCTTCCACTATAACTACAAGTATTTATACTTGATAGTTATAATCTACATGTTTCAGAAATCACAAAGAAGGTTGATCTTCTCAAAAAGCAAAGTTTATGAGAAACTTTACTTTCTCATAAGGACTCTCCGCTGCGACTCAGAAGGCTAGCCTTCTGAGAAGTGTTTTCGAAAGAAATAGTTTTAGAAGAGTATTTTGAAAATCTAAGCACGATTAAACCCCCCCTTCTCGTGCTAACACACACCTTCAAATGGTATCAGAGCCAGGCCACTGGAGTTGAGCAATCTCACGATTGCAGAGGTTAACGGTGCAATGAAGGTTTGAGAAAGCATCCATATCATATGTGTGAGAATTCTCTTTCAAAATAATTCTTTTTCACTCGTTTATCTGGTGCGTTCATTTCATGAGTAACAAATCCTCTCTCAAAAGATATGCTAAGTCAGAATTGAATTATATTTAGCTTAAATGCATATATATCTCTTGAGAAAGGTGAAATGCATCTATTGCATTACTCGCTCCATTGAACACTTCGGATCAATGAATCTCTATCTTGATCCTATTTCAAAATCACTCTATTCATTTATATACACTTATTCATGGTTTTCAAAAAAAAAAAATGTTTACTCACTTGAGCTATCAGATAAGTGTATGTCAGATGTCTCCTCTAGCTAGTACAAACATGATGCACATTACTCCTTCACCTTGTTCTAAAATGTTTTATCCATTCAAGAAGGTGATATATATGTATGAGAAGATTTTTTTCAGAATTGAATGAATTCAATTCATTGAATGTCCTCATTCAAAATTGAATGTCTAAGGTACTTAAGAACCTCGAAAAGGTCTGTGATGTACATTTTGCTGCATCTTCTCTACATTCTTTTCTGAAGCAAAGTAAATGCCTTCAAAGGGATTAGATGCTTCGGGTTTCTGAACCTTAAATATATCTTTCTTGAGAAAACCAGTTGAGAAATCTTACATTCACTAATTCTGAAAGTTCGTTGCTCGTATCTTCACTCAACTCACTTTCTCTTAACTATTTTTTTAGTTACCCTCTCTCTGATGAACATTCTCTGTAACTAACCAAGAAAAGACCCAAATGAAGAATTAGTGGGTACCAGAAATTGCTATATCTTGTAGGTACATGCAAGTGAAGAATATAACTCCAACATGATTCAAGCAGTGGACCCAAGAGGTTTCTGGAGATTTCTATGAGCCTAAGCTTAGATGGATGAAGCAATCAAGAGATTTGATTCATCATTGTTCATTGGCTACCAATTTCCTTCAAGAAGAAATGGCTGAAGTTGTAACACACCATGATCTCTTTATGAAGACTTCAGAAAGCTCATTCTTCTCTCATCAAGCAAAGTTTCTAAGGAAAAACCTTGATAGGATATCCTTGTTGCACTCGCAATCCAGAAAATGATCAAGCTTTCTAAGAAGAGATCATTCTAGGAAACTCACTGAAGATATCCTACTTCAACTTCTGGGAAGCCCAACAAAATGAGAAATCAACCTTGAGCAACATCAAGAAGGAATTTAGCAAGTAATGCCCTGAACAGCTTTTCATGCAACGAGTCTCAGAAAGAGAAATCAGAACAACTCTCTTAGCACCAGAAACCAGATTTTTCAAGGATCAAAGTCGGAAATCAAAAGTGAGGTAATTCTGTATCGCAACTGATATGCCAAATGTTTTTATGCTTAGCTATCTATGATTAAGAAATTGTGTTAATTCGATATCACTTCTTTGAAAACCATTTCAAAGTTATTTCATTAATCATTTCATAAGCATATCATGTGCATAAGCATATCTCTGTCAATGAACTATCAAGCTCTCTGGAGAAAATCGATTTCAAAAGTCAACACACAACCAACTTCTGAGAGTGGTAACCAACCCTCTGAGATCAACCAAACACGAGGGTAGACCCATGTTTCAACTAGCGTTGATGTGCTTGTGATTTCCAGCATTGGACTTAGTTCAAAGGCAATCACAGATGCTACCGATGTTGATAACACAGCTATTGAAACATCTGTCAACCAGTGTGCATTGGAAGAGTCTGAAAGAGCGGATACTACTCAGAAAGAACCAACTTCTGATGTTGGTCATGTCTCTTCTGAGACCAACCAAGATCATGGGGAAACTCATGTCTCAACCAACACGGAAGTGCCAGGGACCACCAGCACTGGGCACAGCTCAGAGGTGGGCACTGACGCTATTGTGGCTGCCGGAGTTGCAGCAGTTGAGGCATTTGTTGCCCATGGTTCCTTGGATGGAACCTAGACTGAGAAAGACTCTCAGAAGGAATCTGAGGTTCTCATGGTTGATGTCACTCAGATTGCTCCTCTCTCCTTCAACAAATCGGGTCCCTCCTTCTCCATCATTGAGTTCATGATTGGAGCGGGCTTCGAATTTGGAAGAATAGTGCAATTTCCTCCCTCTGTGTCCTACCGTCCATACTTCAGAGGAGATGGCAGATCAAGGGTATTTGGTGTTCTTCACCAAGCTACCTCGATTCTTCAATTTCTCCTGCCTCTTGAAGCAATAAAGAAAGTCATAATGACCAATCAAACCTCTGAGCATGGTCAATCTTCTGGAAGCGACACAATCAGAACTGAGAAAGAAGAATGGGATTTCGAAGTGCTCATCATGATCAATAATCTAGAAAAACCAAAAGCACTATGAGAAGCTCTTCTATCTCAAATCACGTGCTCTGGGAAGGTTTGTCCCAGTGGAGATTCAAAAAGGCTCTAGGAGCTACTAGCTCCAAGGGAAAGACTGTTGAAGGTTCTAAAGCGTTTGTAGTCATTGAAGATGCTTCAGAAACCTGAGCTCCTTCAAGACTGCAATATGGGTTCATTCAAGCTCCATCACCCTCTCCAAATGATGGTCAAGCAATAATTCTGTTCTCAGAAAGATCATAATCATTGCCCAAAGATTCCGGTGGGACTCCTCATCCCGAAAGCTCTGCTTCTAAATCTGGAGGCTTCTTCCAATATGAGGAATTATGTGCTCAAGTAAAAGAAGAATCTGAAATCATCTCTTCTGAGAAGATTCTGATTTCCGAATCAGAACAAGGGAAGATCTCTGAGGGAATTAATGGTGAAGTTGTCTCTGGAGAAGTTCAAAGGCATAAAGAAGGGTCTGCTTCCGAACCTCAAATAACATATGGCTCAGGAGGTTGCCCTCATTATAAAAGATTGCATGCTCTAGTCTCAGCAGAAACATGAATCATATCTTCTGAGAAGAACCCAGCTTCTGAGAACTCAGAAGAGGATTCTGCCGAGAAGGTCTCTGAAGAAATCCAGATGTTGAAAGAGAAGTTAGCTTCTGAACTTAAGATCATTCAGAAAGAAAATCAGCCACAACAACAACAAGAAGAAAAGGATGTTCAACAATCAACAACCTTTCTCAAAGCATTATAAAAAGGGAGAAACAATCGAAAACATCACAAAAGACTAGCTGAAGAGAAAAAGACTCAACAATTCTCTTAAGGCTTAAGGTTCTGATCATAGTTCAAAAAGTCATTCAAAGATGTGGATGTCTTCAACAAGGATGAAAATCAATCCAATTGGTTGAGGTATCTCTGTATCTTTCTCTCTTGCATATTTTATCATGCCAAGATGTCTTTAACTGCTTAGTTGTGTTAGAATTCGTGTGCAAAATATTTTTAAAAAATTTTATGCATACATATCATTAACATCTTCCATGAGACTCCCTATCAACTAAGAATCATGAATCTATGATGAAGACTGCATTCAATTGTCAACACATTCAAGAAAAATGTTGTCTCCGAAAGCTGAAGTCTAAATAAGAAAGTTCTTCATTGACAGTCTTTGTTCACGAAATTTTCTGGAACGATTGAGAGCTCATATCTACAATCCAACCACACAAAATGATGTAATATGAGGTAGAAAGCTACAGTAAATATTTCAGCTCAATCTAAGAAGATTTCACCGTTGGATTATCAAAACAACCAAGACTGGTTGATATAGAATCCTGCTGAAAATAGTAGCACTTCACTAAAATACTGGGACTTCTGTACACCTTTGGTGGACGATCCCACCGAACAAATTAAAGCATATTGAGTGTGAAACCTTCACAAAAAATTTCAGGATGATCTAACGGTTAAATATAGAGAACCAGCTGCCTAATGTTCTCTTCTCTACACACGAAATAAAAATTCAGAATTATGTCAAGTAGAAATAAGGGCTCCTTGAGAATTAGTCTTAAGAGAACCTGAACGAGAACTGAAACAACCTTCTCAATAAAAGCTTCTCAACCTGATTCAGAATCGGTCATGATTGCTCTGAAATATATGAGAACCATTTTGACCGCTCAAAATAAAGTATGGGTACACTAGAGCTCCAAGAACCCTCCCAAACTCTCAGCAAGCTTTGGTTTCTGGATAAGGAGACAAAGGTTGGAATTGTTGAAATAATATTCCAACTCAGAGAACATGAAGCTCTTCTGCTCAAATTTCTGGTTATGTTGGAAAAGAAACAAGGCTAATGTCTTGCATGTACTCTCCCATTCTTTTTGATAATGACAAAGGGGGAGAGAATGTAGGAAATATTCTCTGAAGTATAATAAAATGAGGGATTAGTTTCTGAAGAAACAGGGGGAGACATGACATATCATGAAATCATGCATGCATATCATCACTCATAGCATATTTAATATTTAATTGTCTATGCATATAATAGATATATGTTTAATATGCTTGTGATCTGCTTGTGGTCTTTGAATACAGACTCTATGAATTATGCAAGTTTAGTTATGAATGAATATATATTCTGTCTTTTGCATATTACATGCTTTATATAAATGCATGATTACATGAAAACTTGTATTATTCATTTGTTTGTATTCTGATGTAAGTTAATCCATCTCAAAAGTTATTTCTGAAAATTTCCTCTACGTGAAATTGACTAAAATAACAAGAAGAAAGATTAAATTACAAAAGAAAGATCATTTCAAATGATTCTACAAAATATTTTCTAAATTGATTTGTCATCATCAAAAAGGGGGAGATTGTAAGTTCCAGCAGCCTTCCAAGATGGGATGATGATTGAAAATCATTATGACTTGGTTTTGAGTGATAACAAATCAATACAAGAATATATTTTGTTATAATAGTTTAATGAGTGTTGATATGTGCAGTGAGAAAGCTATTTGGGATAGCTAAATATGCATGAGAAAGCTAGGACATCAGAACACGTAAGAAGACTTTTAGAGAAGCCCTGTAATATCTGCAAAGAAAGCACCTTTCTAAGAAAGTTATTTTTTCTTAGAAGGACATCCTTCTCAGAAAGTAAGTCTTCTAAGATCGTAGCAAAAAGGTTTCTAAGAATGAGAAAGTCCCTTGAAAAAGCATGAGAAAGTAGATCCTAAGAAAGCTCAAGCAACAAGCACATCCTTCTCAAGAAGAACATAGCCTGGAGGACAAGTTTCTTAGAAAGAAACCTCTCTCGGAAGGATTACATGAGTTGTCATTCATATGTGGAAGGCTAAAATTCAACACTAAGTAACCTCAAGTCTCAAGACATATTCAAAGCTAAAAAGACATCAGAAAGGGTGTCTCGAAAGCAACAAGGTGAAAAAGTGTTTCTGAGAAGGAAACAAAATTTACTCAGAAGGGTCTCAGAAGACTATGCAAATTTTGTTTCTCAGAAGGACCTTCTCTCAGAAGGATGTTCACTCAGAAGGGTTCCTCTTAGAAGGTTATGAATGTTTGAGTTCTCGGAAGGCATCTGTTACTCAGAAGGCATCTATTTCTCTCAGAAGGCACTTCGCTCAGAATGCGACTTCTCTCAGAAGGACCAGCGAATCTTGGAAACTGTGCCCAACGGCTATATCAGCAACAGTCTATAAAATGAGCTCCAATACAAGAGAAAAGGCTGCTGCTGCCTTATCATTTTGATGCAGTCCTAATGAACGAAAAATTTACAACTTAGCACAACATCAAGAGATAAAATCGGGTCACTCAATGGAATCAAAACTTGATTTTCCAAAAACCCGAAGAACAGCAGAAATGAAATTTTCTGTCATAAGTAAATTTCTGAAATCTTCTATTCCTATTTCTTTCATAAGATAATATTCTTGCTTTGGCAAGTATTGAATAGGAGTTGTTTAAGGAGATCTCATGTTTATTCAAAATCCTTAAACATTGACTGTAAGTGCGTTAAGCACATTCTTTTCAAACACAAAATCTGTATTGTCATGTAAAAGTCTCACTCATGTGGAGTTGAGCACTTCAGCCTAAAGAGGCTAAGAAAAGATACTTGTAAAAGTCTCATGATGCATGAGCAAGTAGCCTGAAGAGGCCACTCAAAGAATACTAGCCTTGCTCATTGGTTGAGTTAAGCAAGAAAAGCCAAAAGTGGCTTAGTCAAATAATACTAATCTCTTACTTATTAGAGTGGAGTAAAAAGTCCTTAGTTTTCATCTAAGGCAAGGTAAATCCTTTTCTAGTTTGAAAAGGTGGCTTAGCCTGAGAAGGCTTGAGGAAAGAATATCGAAGCTTAGCCTCAGAAGGCTTGAGGAAAGAATATTCACTGCAAAGCCTGAAGAGGTTAGAACAAAGAATACTTCAGAGAGCCTGAGAAGGCTTGAGAATATCTGTAACTTTGAAGAAAGTTAGTGGAACTCAATCGATCGATTGAGAACTGGAAGTAGGCATCATTGGCCGAACCAGTATAAAATTGTGTTCATTCTCTATACTTCTCTCTGAACTTTATTGCTAGTTTAATTTTTAGTTGCTTATTCTTTATCTTAATTCACACTTTATATAAAGTATAAGATGCATGATATTAACTAGCTTTTTCTATTAGAAAATTACATCAGAAATAAAGACAATTTTTTAAGAGAAAACGTGCAAGAACAGAATGAGTTCTTAATGCTGAATTTCTAAAAACCAGTCATCGTAATTCTTCACATACGGATTCGTTAACCGTTGGATCTAGCTGAAAATTTATCCGAATATTAAGGACACATAGTTCTTAAATATGAACGGTTGGATCTTTGATTCGATGACTGAGGTGAGAGATATTAACAACGTAACGAACCAGAACAAATTATGCTCTCACTAAAAAGTAATATCAGAAACCTTGTATGAGGTTTCTGAGGCCTATAACCATTTCTCTTTGAACAAGAATGTGTTTCTGAAGTTTATAGTATATTATTATATGTGTAGATATTATCTTGAATAAGTTGCTATTGTAAGCTCCAGAACCCTTCTGAGAGAAATTGAAGTATTTCTCTTAGAGAGTAGAAAGTTTTAATGATAACAAAGTAAGCCATAAGTATAAAAATTTTACTTAAGGTATTGCGAATATGTGTGCTAAGTGTCTCAGAAAGCTTAAAATTTTGCAACTCCATGAGTAAGATCAAGGCAAACAACGAGTAACCTTATGGATTAAATGATGAAATCAACGCGTTAAAGGCATCAGAAAGGGTGACTAAGAAACGCAAAAGGTGAAAGTGTGTTTCTGAGAAAAGAAATCTGTCACCTCAGAAGGGTCTCAGAAGACCTTGCAACTGATGGCTCTCAGAAAGGTTCCTTCTCAGAAGGTTCGCCTCAGAAGTCCGTACAACACTCAGAAAGTTGGACTCAGAAGCAACCAAGTATCAAGACTCAATGGAATCTGCATTCAATCTTAGAAAGCTCGTTACAACAAGCCAAGGAAGTGGGAACACGCGCACTGTACAAGTCAGAAAAGTTCCTCATTTCGCGCTGACTGTAGCAGGGAGCCGTTCTGAGACAGACATAGCCATATCAGCAAAGTGAAAGCTTCTGTTTTTCGCGGCTCTTTAATGCCTATATATATGAGTTCAATTCCAGAGCATGGTGACGAAATTCTTGCGATTAAAATCTTGATTAAACGTGCCAAAACTCTGTAGAATTGAAAATCATTTGCGAAAACTTAGAACTTTCTCAGAAAGACAATTTTTAATTAAATTGTTCTTCAAACTTTGCGAAAAATCTTCTAGCTTTGTACTGGTGTAAATTCTTACGTTAGTAAGTTAAAACTAGAAGTCTACTAAGAGAAAACTAAGTCTGTATCTTAATCTTAGTAGTTGTTTTCGAAATCAAACTTCATTCGAAAAACTCTAAGTCCTTCGCTGTTTGAAGGCAGTTTAAGTCCTCGTCTGTTTGAGGCAAAGTTAAGTCCTTAATTATTTAAGGCAAGCAAAGTCCTCTGTTGTGAGGCAAGTTTAAGTCCTTAATTTAGTTAAGGCAAGGAAAAGTCCTCTAGTGTTGGAGGCAAGGAAAATTCATTTCGAGTTGTGAAGTGGTGAAAGTCCTTTACGTAATTAAAGGCAGTGTTGTCTGAGAAGGCACGATAAGAAGAATATCTAAGGAACTCTCAACTGAAGGTTGAGGACTGGAGTAGGTTTGTTGGAACCGAACCAGTATAAAAATTTACTTGTGTTAAGCTTTTCTCCCTTAACTCTTATATTTGAGAAAATTAATCAACACATTCTAATCTGTTTCTGAATCGAAGTAATTAATCAAGTTAAACTTAGTAACAGTTTAAGAAACAACTAATCCAAAACTTTCTCTTAAACTACTCAGAAAGAATCTTTCTCAGAAAGTTAAAGTTCTCAGAACCTTAACCTTCTCAGAATGCTCACTCCGCTGCTAACTCAAAAATCTACTTTCTGAGTAAACCAACTTTCTAAGAAAAGATTTTAATAAGCAATTTTTAAAAGATAAGCACGATTCATCCCCTCTTCTCGTGCACAAATACACCTTCAATTGGCATCAGAGCTCGGTCCTTAAGGGGTTGAGCACTTAACAGTGTCAAGGAAAAAGATCCAAGAAGGGATTATGGACTCACCAGTTGCGTTCATATCTGATGGGGCATCAATCAACAGACCTTCAATGTTCCTTGGAGACAGCTTTGATTATTGGCGTGATAGGATGACATTGTTCATCAAACACACCAGCCTTGATCTATGGGACAGGATTGAGAATGGCGATTATCAACCTCTGCAAACAGTAACAGAACAAGCTGTTGTTGCAGCAGATGCTGAACCTGGAGCAGAACCTCCAGCGCCTAGAATTTACACCAGAAGAGTTCCCAAGGACGAATGGACTCAAGACATGAAGGAGAAAATTCAACTGAATTTCAAGGCCAAGTACATTCTCCTGTGTGCATTACCCAAGGTAGAATACGACAAGATAGTGTCGTGTGATACAGCACAGGAGATATGGGAAAGGCTTCACATGCTGCATGAAGGTAATGACGAAGTCAAGGAGACGAAGATATCCATGCTAGTACACAAGTACGAATCCTTCAGCATGCAACAAGATGAAACCATTGACAACATGTCAATACGGTTTCTACTCATCATCAATCAGCTCAAAGTCTTGGGAAAGACTTACTCAAATGCTTAGGTGAGAAAAATTCTCAGAAGCCTCTCTTCAAGATGGCGTCCTAAAGTCACTGCAATCCAGGAAGCTAAGGACCTGAACCAGCTTGGTTTGGATGTATTATTTGGCTCTCTCATAACACATGAGATCGAGCTAGAAGGATTGCTTGGAGGACCATCCTCTTCATCTAAGGCTCAGAAGGGTCTGGCTCTCAAAAGTCAAGTAAGAAGACCTTCCAAGGCTCTCAAGGCCGAAGAAGCTTCTGAATCAGAAGACGAAGAAGAGTCAGAAACTGAGGATGACGACATCTCTCTTCTAGTCAGAAAAATGAAGAAGGCTTGGAAGAGAAAACCAAGCAAAGGAAAGGAGATTACTCCCAAGAAAGGAAAGCTAAAGCCTTCTGAAGCCACATGCTATGGTTGTGGAGAAAAGGGTCATTTCAGAACGGAATGCCCTCAAAACAAAGGGAAGAAGAAATTCATCCCCAAAAAGAAGAAAAAGGCAATGGCTGCTACTTGGAGTGACTCAGAAGAGGAAGGATCTGAGCCAGCAAGCGAAGAGGAAGCAAACGTTTGTTTCATGGCTGGTACTGACTACGTTCTGGAAACAGAATCCGAGTCAGAAGAGGTACCAAACTCTCCTCCTCTCTCATACTCATATGATGAGATCTCAGAACTCTATGAAGAGCTTCTGAGAGACTCAAATGAATTAGCCAAAAGTTTCAGCAACTTAAAAAAGATCTTTTAAGCAATTAGAAGCTGAAAATATACGGCTAATTCAAGAAGTAGAGAATCTAAAACTTGAAAGAGATTATTTTAAAAATAGATATCTTGAAGGACATAATCTCTATCAAGCTTTAGAAACTATGTCTTCTATAACTGTCGAGAAGGCCGAACTAGCCTTGATCGAGCTACAAAAGACAAATGAGCTTCTCACTTCTGATTTAGTTAAGATGGTAAATGGTGAGAAAATGATGACTCTTTTGCTTGGAGGTCAACGACCTTACAAAGACAAAAGTGGACTTGGATACGAGGAAGTTTTCGAACCTCATGACCTCGATCCATCCTTAACTAAATCACATCGCATGTGCATCACATGTTTTAAAGAGGGACATGGATCTGAGACTTGTCCTATGCATAGTAAAGGAAAAACTTCTCTGGCCAAAAAGGCTAAGAAGATTAAAAAATCTCAGAAGGCCAAGCCTTCTCAGAAGACCAACTCTTCTCAGAAGAGTGAGTCCTCTCAGAAAGCAAAAACTTATGAAAAAGGTAAGGAAAAAGTTTCTGAGTCTCAAAACCATAATCCTTCTAATAAAAGAAGACAAAAGACCAAGAAAGCTAACAAGCAAGGACCCAACAAAGCATGGGTACCTAAATCAGTGAATTTTGTGTCTGCAGGTGCATCAACAAGCATTGCTCCACTATCAGGATGAGCAGTGGTACCTGGACAGTGGCTACTCAAGGCACATGACCGGAAGCAAGCACTGGTTCAGAAATCTCAAGCCCAAGAAAGGCGGAACTGTGCGATTCGGTGATGGGGCCAAGGGAAGAGTCACTGCTATAGGAGATATTGGTAAGGATACTTCTCACCAAATCTCAGATGTACTCTTAGTTGATGGCTTAACTCACAATCTATTAAGCATTAGTCAATTTTGTGACAAAGGCTTAAAGGTTGAGTTTTATGCCAAATATTTCGACGTGATTAATCTCACTAACGGCAAGATCGTTCTGGAAGGAAAACGAGTTGGTAACATCTATGTTATCCATCTAGATGATCTAAAAGATCAAAATGTGAAATGTCTTGTCTTTGTCCAAGAAGACAAGTGGCTCTGGCACAAGAAACTTGGTCACGCCCATATGAAGCTTCTTTCTGAACTCTCTCAGAAAGGACTTGTAAAGGGTCTTCCCAACATTAAGTATCAGAAGGATGCAACTTGCGACTTCTGTGAAAAGGGAAAACAAACCAAGGCCTCGTTTCCTAGCAAAAGTGGAATTTTTTCTCAGAAACCACTTGAGCTCCTTCACATGGATCTCTTTGGACCAACTAGAACGGTTTCCCTTTCTGGAAAACGCTATGGTCTTGTCATTGTGGATGATTTTTCTAGATTTACTTGGGTATTCTTTCTAGCCTCTAAGGAAGAAATGTTTGAAAAATTCAAAGCCTTTGCAAAAAGAGTTTCCAATGAAAAAGACTCTCATATTCACACCATACGGTCTGATCATGGAGGTGAATTTGAGAATCATGCTTTTGAAAAGTTTTGTGAAAACCTGGGCATTGCTCACGAATTCTCTTCCCCCAAAACTCCTCAACAAAATGGAGTGTCTGAGAGAAAGAATCGAAGCCTTCAAGAGATGGCAAGAACAATGCTCTTAGAAAGTGGGCTTTCAAAAGGATTTTGGGCTGAGGCTGTGAACACCTCATGCTACATTCATAATCGAGTCTTTCTGAGACCAATTCTGAAGAAAACACCTTACGAGCTTTGGAAGAACAAAATACCCAACATATCCTACTTTCAGATCTTTGGTTCTTCTTGCTTCATACTCAACACAAAGGACAAACTAGCTAAGTTTGATCCTAAATTCGATGATGGAATATTCCTAGGATACTCCTCTGTCTCTAAGGCCTATAGAGTTTACAACAAGAGGAGCAAATGTGTTGAAGAGACAATCCATATTAAGTTTAAAGAACTTAGTAAGGATTTGCCTCAAAAAGTTGCTGACTTAGAAGATGAGTTTTAGAAACTCAACATCTCTTTTGAGAATGCCAAAAGGAAAAATCTTATGGATGATGAGAGTGATTTCCAACCTATGGAAAAATCATCTCCATCTAAAGAGAAATCCAAAAACATCATTGAAGCTCCAGAACCTGATGAATCTAACTCTCCAACAACAATGGAATTTAGGTTCTCAGAAAATCAAGCTTCTGATGACTCAGAACGAGAACCTTCTGTATTACCTTCTCAGAACCCTGTTCCTAAAGGACATAGAGGTTCAAGAGACTTGAAAAACGTCTCTTAGAATGAAGTCTTGGGTGATCCCGAGCGTGGCGTGAGAACCAGAAGGAACTATACAAATCTTGCTATGGTTTCTGAACTTGAACCAGAATCCATAGAAGAAGCGTTGGATGATCCTAGCTGGGTAGAAGCCATGCAGGAAGAACTAGACCAATTCGAGAGAAATCAAGTTTGGAAACTAACTCAGAAACCCAAAGGCAAGAGTGTCATTGGGACTAAATGGGTGTTTCGAAACAAACTTGATGAAAATGGTCACGTCGTGAGAAATAAGGCCAGATTGGTTGATCAAGGGTACAACCAACAAGAAGGGATAGATTATGATGAAACCTTTGCTCCAGTCGCAAGATTGGAAGCTATAAGAATGTTGCTAGCATTTGCAGCACACAAAGGATTCAAACTCTATCAGATGGATGTAAAGTCTGCCTTCTTGAATGGATACCTTTCTGAGGAAGTTTACGTCAAACAACCTCCTGGTTTTGTGAATGATACATTCCTAGAACACGTATTTAAGCTTACAAAGGCTCTTTACGGTCTAAAACAAGCTCCTAGAGCTTGGTATGATAGATTGAGTTCCTTTCTGCTTAAAAATGGATTCTCTAGAGGGAAAGTTGACACTACACTATTTACCCTCTCAGAAGACTCTGGCTTCTTGATTGTCCAAATTTATGTTGATGACATAATTTTTGGTGCAACCAACGAACGCCTATGCAAAGAATTCTCTAAGCTCATGCAAGGTGAATTAGAGATGAGCATGATGGGAGAACTTAAATTCTTCCTAGGATTGCAAATCAAGCAAGATTCAAAAGGGACCTTCATTCATCAAGAGAAGTATACCAAAGAGCTTCTGAGGAAGTTTCTGATGGATAAAGCTAAGCCTATGAGCACTCCCATGCATCCTTCTCAAGTAATTGACTTGGATGAAGATGGTGAGAAAGTCTCAGAAAGCAATTATCGTGGCATGATTGACTCTCTTCTTTATCTCACAGCTTCTAGACAAGATATTCAACTAAGTGTTGGCATCTGTGCTAGATTTCAATCAAAACCTAAGCAATCACATTTAATTGCTGTTAAAAGAATTCTGCGATATTTGATTGGAACTACTAATCTTGGTTTATGGTACGAGAAAGGTTGTTCCTCTGATGTTGTAGGATATTGTGATGCTGACTATGATGGAGACAAGATTGATCGAAAAAGCACGAGTGGATGTTGCTGTTTCTTTGGGAAATGCTTGATTACTTGGTCATGGAAGAAGCAGAACACAATTGCGCTATCAACAGTAGAAGCTGAATATGTGTCAGCAGCAAATTGCTGCACTCAGATGCTTTGGATAAGGAACCAATTGCATGATTATCAACTAAGGTATGAGAAAATTCTCATTCTTTGTGATAATACTAGTGCAATTAACTTAGCTGAGAATCCAATTCAGCATTCACGATCCAAGCACATAGATATAAAACATCATTTCATTCAGGATCATGCGCAAAAAGGCGATAATGAAATCAAATTTGTGAATACTGATGATCAAATCTCAGATATATATATTCACAAAGCCTTTCCCCGAGGATCGATTTAATGTTCTGAAAGGGCTTCTTAATCTAAGACGTTTCTAAGTGTTTAACTTATGAAAAATATTTTCTTAGAAACTCCCCTTAGTCATAAGTCTAGAATCTGAGACACAAAAAAACTAGAGCTAAGCTTCTGAGCAAAATAGAAGAAAAACACGTTCTGAGAAAATCTACTCTCAGAAGACCTATCTCTCAGAAAGGAAGTCTTCTGGAAATTTTCTCAGAAGGTGAATTTCTCAGAATGATCACTTCTCTCTGAAGAGTGCCTTCCGAGAAATAAGTTACCAACGGTAACTTTTTGGATAAGTTTTGGCAACGGCTATAACTTAATCTGTTCTATAAATACGCAAGGTACTGCTCCATTCGAGCACTTTGCTTTCCAAACCTTACCAAAACGCTTCCAAATTCTCTTCACAAATCCAATTCCTCTTGCTCTTTCTCATTTCTCCTCTCTCTCTCTCCTCAATCTCTGCTCTCATCTCCAATTCTGTTTTCTCTCTTCTCTCCCAACCTTAAACCTTTTTCTCTTCTCGATGGAAACTCCCGCTGAAATTAAGGGTATGATGAGGAATAAGTTAGAAGAGGTCACAGAGGACATCCTCTACGAGGATGAAGAGATGCAATCTCTCTTCAAGAAGACTTACCTCCCACGAACCGTAGCAATAGGTCGTGTTCTCCCTCTAAGCGTCTTCAATTTGGTGGACGAACTTGGGTTTGCATTTCAGTGCCAGCCTGGGTGGGCTGAACTGATGATCTCGGAAGAAGTGTACTACCCAAATTTAGTACTAGCCTTCTATTCCCAAATAGAAAGATCCACCAACAAAGGAGTGAAGAGCTTGGTGACTGGCAATCAAATCCGCTTCTCTTCTGCTGACATCAACAAAGTTTTTAAGACTCTGAACGGAGGAGCAGTCATCTCAGATGAGCCTGATTGGTTCAAGGAGGTGAATGACTCAGAGGAAGACATAGTGAGGCTCCTCACTGGTAGTGGTGATCTACTACTCAAGGCTGTGAAAGTTCCCCACCTTTCACAAGAGGCCAGAATCATCTTCTCAATCGTTCAACACACTCTCCTTCCTCGGCTCGGTGATATGGGCAATGTCACCACAATGGATGCATGCCTTCTGTACCATCTTCTGAAAAAGGTTAAGGTAGATTTTGGGAGAATGATTATCAACTACATGATGCATCAAACTCATCCAAAAAGGGCTCTCACAAGTCTTCCATATGGGAGCATTCTCACCAAAATCTTCAATCATCTCTCCCTCCCTCTTGAAGACTATGAATATGTCTTCAACCCTAGCAAATTCACCATGGTAACCTTCAACAACATCAAGAAGAAGAAGGTACCAGAGGCTGAGGCACCTAAGAAGAAAGAGAAGGCTAAGCCTTCTAAGACTGAAGCAAGCACAAAACGGCTTTCTAAGGCTGAAAAAGGAAAGGGGAAGGAAGCTGATCCCTCTGAAAGGAGAAAGAAGAGAAAAACCATCCAACCATCTCCCACAAGGATTACAAGGAGCATGGCTTCTGAGGAACCTCAGAAGAGTCCTCAGAAGGAACCAGAAGTGGCTGCGGACTCAGAAGAGACCACTTCTGATCAGCCATTGGTCAGAAAGAGGAAAGCCTCTCCATCTCTCAAAGTCCCAGATGTTCCACCTGAAGGCAAAAAGAAGCGTGGGCGTTTGGTAAAAGCTTATTCTAAAACTCCACCCTCTTTTATTAAATCTTCTTCTACTTCTATTCCTGATTCTGTTCCTGTTTCTATTTTAAAACCCACTAATTTTAGAACTAAACTCCTTCATTCCTTGAATTATCAGGGAAAAACACACAAAGGAGTGGGTATTAAAACCGCTCATTAACAGAGCCCGCCCAAGGTGACGGGTAGAGAACTAATCGTTGCAACATCTGCAATCGGTATCATCACCTCCACTGCTACTGCTGCTGTCGCTGCTGCTGAAGAAGAGAAGGAAGCTTCTCACCACTCTTCTCCCTCTGGACATGTCTCTCCTACCAGAGAAGACATTCAAGGGGATGGAGGAAATATTGTTGATTCCTCTTCTGAGGAAGGCGATGCAACAAGGTTCCGAATTGAGCATCGGACCTCAGATGCTGGGAGCTCTAAAAAAGAACCCAATAAGAAGCAACCTGAAGCTTCTATGAAGGATCTTTCTGAAGCCACCACTACTGAGGCGGCTGATGTGGATGCTGAGTCTTTGACTCAGAGGATGCTGGATGTCCAGAAGGTAATTGAACAACCTTCTGAGAACCCAGAAGCCGAAGCTGCTAATCCACCACCATCACCGATCCAGACTCAGCCAGAGGCTGAAGTCACTCAAGAAGAGCCACAACAACAACAGCAAGAGCAACAACATCAACAAACTCCTCTCTCTTCCCCTCAGAAAGAACCAACTTCTGATGTTGGTCTTATCTCTTCTGAGACCCCTAAAGAACATGAGGAAACTCATGTCTCAACACATGTCGAAGTGACAGGGATCACCAGCACTGGGCTCAGCTCAGAGGTGGGCGCTGACGCTACCATGGCTGTCAGAGTTGAAGCAGTTGAGACATTTGTTGCCACAAGTTCCTTAGAAGGGACTCATGCTGAGAAAGACTCTCAGAAGGAACTTGAGGTTCTCAATTTTGATGCCACTGAGATTCCTCCTCCCCTGTTTGATCAACCTGGTCCAACCTTCTCCCTCACCTCCTCTATGATTGGATCTGGTTTCCAAATGGGACGAATGGTTCAAACTCCTCCCTCTGTGCAATTTGGGCCTTCCTTTGGTCCATATGAGAAAGTGCATTTTATTGATGCACTCAACACACAACTCTCCTCCTTCAACATCTCAGAAGAAGCACACACTTCTGATGCTATAGAGCAACCTAATGGATCACAACCTGCTCTTCTTGAACTTGGTCCGATTTCTGAGGATGCTCAGAGGCAGCCCTCTTCTGAAGTTGCTGTCATCAATGAAGAGGAAATTCAAGAGGAAGCTCAAGAAGAAGCTGAAGAAGAAGAAGAAGAAGAATGCATTCCTGAGTATCAAAAGCTGGATATCGTGGATGCTGTACTTGAGGCTGAAGTCTCTCGTCCTCCACCACCATCCTCTTCGCAACAGCCTTCTACCTCTTCAAACGAGTTACCTCCCGAATGCCCTCCAGGCGCGGGTCAAGCTGAAATTCAGATGGAGATGTGTAGGCTTCTCCGCTATATAGCTAGGAAGTAGTAGTTCTAAGTCTATGATGGGGTTTATATTAGCCACCCTTTTTGATGTAACAAAGGGGGAGTAGAAATAGATAATATTTTGGCTATGTAAACACTAGGCTAGGACTTAGGGGGAGTAACAAATTAAGGGGGAAACACTAGGCTAGGACTTAGGGGGAGTAACAAATTAAGGGGGAGCCACAAATTTTTTGTAACCTCATTGAAATTAATGAAATATCATTTGTGTTTTTGGCATCTCTTGTCTTATTAGCTTGGTATTTCTAAAATTTACATTTTACTCATCAAGAAATACATGCTATGTATCTGATAATCCAAAACAGTATTCATACATTGCATATCTATCTGTTGATTATCAAAGCCTTCTAAGAAAATAACTAAGCCTTCTCTCAGAAAGCTACGTTAGTTTCTAAGAAAGCAAAAGTGTCTTCTGAGTAAGTTGCGAACTTAAACAGAAACACTTCAGAACTTAAGCAAAATTATTATCTTAAGACTTAAGTTGTTATCATCAAAAAGGGGGAGATTGTAAGCTCCATAACCCTTCTGAGAGAAATTGAAGTATTTCTCTTAGAGAGTTAGAAAGTTTTAATGATAACAAAGTAAGCCATAAGTATAAAAATTTTACTTAAGGTATTGCTAATATGTGTGCTAAGTGTCTCAGAAAGCTTAAAATTTTGCAACTCCATGAGTAAGATCAAGGCAAACAACGAGTAACCTTATGGATTAAATGATGAAATCAACGCGTTAAAGGCATCAGAAAGGGTGACTAAGAAACGCAAAAGGTGAAAGTGTGTTTCTGAGAAAAGAAATCTGTCGCCCCAGAAGGGTCTCAGAAGACCTTGCAACTGATGGCTCTCAGAAAGGTTCCTTCTCAGAATGTTCGCCTCAGAAGTCCGTACAATACTCAGAAAGTTGGACTCAGAAGCAACCAAGTATCAAGACTCAATGGAATCTGCATTCAATCTCAGAAAGCTCGTTACAACAAGCCAAGGAAGTGGGAACACGCGCACTGTACAAGTCAGAAAAGTTCCTTATTTCGCGCTGACTGTAGCAGGGAGCCGTTCTGAGACAGACGCAGCCACATCAGCAAAGTGAAAGCTTTTGTTTTTCGCGGCTCTTTAACGCCTATATATATGAGTTCAATTCCAGAGCATGGTGACGAAATTCTTGCGATTAAAATCTTGATTAAACGTGCCAAAACTCTGTAGAATTGAAAATCGTTTGCGAAAACTTAGAACTTTCTCAGAAAGACAATTTTTAATTAAAGTGTTCTTCAAACTTTGCGAAAAATCTTCTAGCTTTGACTGGTGTAAATTCTTATGTTAGTAAGTTAAAACTAGAAGTCTACTAAGAGAAAACTAAGTCTGTATCTTAATCTTAGTAGTTGTTTTCAAAATCAAACTTCATTCGAAAAACTCTAAGTCCTTCGCTGTTTGAAGGCAGTTTAAGTCCTCGACTGTTTGAGGCAAAGTTAAGTCCTTAATTATTTAAGGCAAGCAAAGTCCTCTGTTGTGAGACAAGTTTAAGTCCTTAATTTAGTTAAGGCAAGGAAAAGTCCTCTAGTGTTGGAGGCAAGGAAAATCCATTTCGAGTTGTGAAGTGGTGAAAGTCCTTTACGTAATTAAAGGCAGTGTTGTCTGAGAAGGCATGATAAGAAGAATATCTAAGGAACTCTCAACTGAAGGTTGAGGACTGGAGTAGGTTTGTTGGAACCGAACCAGTATAAAAATTTACTTGTGTTAAGCTTTTCTCCCTTAACTCTTATATTTGAGAAAAATAATCAACACATTTTAATCTGTTTTTGAATCGAAGTAATTAATCAAGTTAAACTTAGAAACAGTTTAAGAAACAACTAATCCAAAACTTTCTCTTAAACTACTCAGAAAGAATCATTCTCAGAAAGTTAAAGTTCTCAGAACCTTAACCTTCTCAGAAAGCTCACTCCGCTGCTAACTCAAAAATCTACTTTCTGAGTAAACCAGCTTTCTAAGAGAAGTTTTTAATAAGCAATTTTTAAAAGATAAGCACGATTCAACCCCCCCTTCTCGTGCACAAATGCACCTTCAACTATTTCTTCATATTAGTTATATCTTAAGATAACTTATCCAGAAAGTATCTATATGCATGGTTTCTAGTTGCTACAACTATGTTAATATCTCATGTATATCTTGAATATATTATCATGTTAATATAGTTATTATTATACTAACTCTCTTCCACTATAACTACAAGTATTTATACTTGATCTTCTCAAAAAGCAAAGTTTATGAGAAACTTTACTTTCTCATAAGGACTCTCCGCTGCGACTCAGAAGGCTACCCTTCTGAGAAGTGTTTTCGAAAGAAAAAGTTTTAGAAGAGTATTTTGAAAATCTAAGCACGATTCAACCCCCCTTCTCGTGCTAAGACACACCTTCACGTACCACATACGATCCGGTTTCCTTATCATAAATCCTCGTACGTTAATTCGTTTCACATTTCCGTATGTCTCAATATGTATTTTACTTTTATGGATCGCGGGAGCCCAGCCCCTCCTCAGATCGTCATTACTGTCCCGGGAGCCTCGCCCCTCCTCAGGTTGGATCCAAACTGGTCCTGCCTTAAATTTTTTTTTCTTTTTTGTATATATATATACGTGGTTTATATCTTAAATCTTAATTACCATAGGTTCATCGTCATCGCATCGTCATAAACATTCGACATCAATTCATCATCATGTCTTTATCATATTATTACATAAACAAAGTAATTTCTAAATTCTCACACATCCAATCTCAGACAATGCCAAATTATCATTTCATAATCACATATTGCATTACATCCAAATCGTCATCATAATGACATCATAAACATCCAAGTAATAAGTTTGGGGTAGTGGTGAACGAATGGATTTGAGTAAATTCCTTTAAAACATGAAGATTTTGAGTTAAAGTCTTGAAAATATAGTTTTAGTGCTGGTGTAATCGATTACAGGCCTCTGTAATCGATTACTAGTGTCAAATTTCGTCCTGGAATAAAATTTTTGCAAAATTTTCCAGACTGTAATCGATTACAGTAATCGATTACCACTTGATTGTAATCGATTACAGTAATCGATTACCAGATACCTGTAATCGATTACAGTAATCGATTACCAATACGTGTAATCGATTACAGACCTCAAAAATTCGATTTTTAACGTTTCGAAACATCGTAATCGATTACCAATTCGTGGTAATCGATTACAAGCAGTACCAGAGACGAAAAACAGCAGAATTTTGCGCGAAATTCATCCTCCAATCCACATTTTCACCACAACCCATCCAAATAAAACATAACCAACATACAAAATCAATCACATATCAACCAATAATCATATCTATCACTTATCACAACATATAATTCACAAAATCAAACCAAATCAATTATAAACCGTAAATAACCCATTACTCACAAAATACTCCAATGGAGTCCATGGCTCAATCCCGGAGCTAGGATGAGTTGCCCAGAGCTTCTCTAGTTCCATGAGACCCTAGAGAACACATCAATCAACTTAGATCCACATCAAAACCAAAAATCTCAAGATTCCCAAAACAAAACCCTAAACCCCCAAATCTAAAATAGAGAGGAATGAGAGACCAATAGAGAGAAAGAAATACACTACACTTACCCTCAAGTCAAGGGATGAGATTTGACACAAGAATCTTCAAGATTGGTGAAGGTTTCTTAGAGAGAGAGAGAGATGTAGAGAGAAGAAGAAGAAAAGAAAATGGAGGGGGGTGAGGGAGAAGAGAGAGCACGGGAGGGAGAAGAGAAAAAGGGAAGGGAAAAAGAAAAGAAAAGGGAGGTGGGGCCCGCTAGGTGTCCTGCCTCCCCGGGATGTATCGTGATCTCTTACTCATAAAAACTCATACTACCTGAGGTATTACATTCTTTTATTCTTGGTGGTTGTAAGAATTCAAAGATTATAGAGTGTTCTGGTACAACATTGGTCACTACTCCTTCTCTAGTTACATAAAAAGGATATAATAATGTAAAAAATGGATTCCCTAAAATAACTTGGTTACTAATTTCTGGCATCAAGACAAATGAAGTGGTAAAACATATTTTTCCTTTGCAAATTTTTGCATTTGGTAATTTATAAGTTAATTTCATTCTTGATTGACTTGCATTAAGAACCTTTTTAGTGTTCTTTTCATAGTATTTAGTCGGGATGATTCCCTCTTGTATACAATTTACATCTGCTCCTGAATTCATTAGTGCTATTAATTCAAATTTCTCTTCTTTTATTACTAGTGTGACTTTACACAACCACTTATGAGCAGTTATTAAACTTAATAAATTAATATATGAAGAACTCTCTTGTTGTTCATTTTTATTTTCTTCCTTATCATTTTGAATCTTAATAATTCTTTCTCCCTCTAATCTTAATAATCTATATTCTAAGGCAATGTTTTGTTCCTTTAATTCTAATATCTCTTGTTTTAAAATTTTTATTTCATTTTGCAGATCCCTTATGGTAACTGTTTCTTTAAGGGGCTTAAACCTATTGTATATTTCTATTTCTACTGGTCTTATTTCTTGTTGTCTATGTTCTTCTTTAGAAACTAATTCATTTAATTGTTGTATAAATTCATTTCTTAATGGGGAATCTTCTAGTTTGTCTATGATAGTAATTAAAGTAGAGGTTTGTTCCCTTGTTAAAACATTTATTTCTTTTTCGTTGCAAGTACGACAAGTGCATAATCCTGGTCCTAAACAAGATTCTTCCTCTATTTCTGATTCTTCCGAAGAGCTCATCATATCAATTTGGTATATTTCATTTTCTGATGCATTTTCATCACTCATACTTTCTTCAGTTTCTGGCTCAGGTTCTGAATTAATTAATATAGCTTGTAAGGTTTGTTTTAAACTTTCATCGGATATTTCATTTAATTTTTGTTGTACTCTACACTTATTGGCATAATGATCGGGTTTTCCACATTTCCAACATGCATTCCCTTTCTTATGATTTCTTTTATGGGTGTTCGAATTTTATGGACTTAGTGTAAATATAAATATTGCTATTATAAAGTTTAGCCTAATATTAAAGTGATCTGGTAAATTTAAATTATTATTAGTGTATGGGCATAAACATCTTATTAAGTGAGTATGGGCTTTGATATGTGTGGATACCATTTGGGCCCAGTTACTAATTCTATGATGGGCTGAATTATAAAGTAGGGTTATGTTTGTTTATAAAAGGGTTATGGTCCCCAAACTGTGAGTGTTGTCTCCTTTCCTGTTATCCCATCAGCAGAGAGGTAGAACCCTAACTTTAGAGCACTCACTAGTTTGGAAGATCAAGAACCTTGTAGATCAAAATAAAGAGACCCAAAGCACATCAATTGATTTCTATGGCATCAGGTACGCTTCCGCATTTTGATTTCTACATCTTCTCTATGATTTAATATGAATGATCTTGGGTTATTATGGATTCAATGTTTTTCCAACAAGTGGTATCAGAGCCATTCATACTTGAATCATTAAGAAAATAATAATATATTGATGTTTAGAATTTAGAATCAATTTTTTTACTATTGATTCTTCCTGGATTAGCCTTTTGCTTTTAATTTACCGATTACATTACAAGTATATAGTTCAGCGCTGTATTCATGTTATTAGTCCTCATGGTGTCAGGTTTTTTGATGCTTATATATATATATATATATATATCGTCGATTGTTTTTTTGGGTGCTTATTATATATTATCGATCAAATGGTTTTTTGATTATACGGTTTACATAATTATTGCTTTGGGATTTATAATATATTGTGTATGAATTTGGAATTGAGTTACTGTCATTGTTATGTTTTAGGATGTGTGCTCTCCAATTTGGCTTGGCATTATGTTAATGTAATACCTTGGGTAGTCTGAGTTATTTTGAGTAAGAGAACACGATGCACACCAGGGAGATAGGGCCAGGTGGGCCCCACCCCTCATTTCCTTTCCCTTTTCCCATTCTTTTCTCTTTTTCTTTCTTCCTTTCTTTCTTTCTCTTCTCTCTCACGCAGCACCCTCTCCCTCTCTTCTCCATTTCTTTCTTTCTTCATTTCTCATCTTCCTCCTCTCTCAATATCTCATCCATCTTGAAGATTGAAGTGTGTTTTGCTCATCTAGTATATTGTGGGTAAGTGTAGAGTATTTTTTTTTTCTCCATTGATGTCTATTTCTCTCCAATCTCAGTTTTGGGGGTTTAGGGTTTATATTTGGGATTTTTGATTTTGTTGTGAGATTGAGGTTTGTGATGTGTTCTCTAGGGTCTCAACCAACTAGGGAAGCTCCGGGGAACTCATCATAGCTCCGGGTGGAGTCTTGGAGCTCATTGGAGTAATTTGTGAATAATGGGTTATTTGTGGTTTATGTATGATTTTGATTGAATCTGTGAATTTCTTGCTATGATAGTTGATAGGGACTGAAATTGGTTGATATATGATTGATATTGCATGTTGGTTGTGTTTGATTTGGATGGGTTGTGGTGAAAATGTGGATTTGGAGATGATTTTCGCGAAGTTTTCTGCAGAATTTCGTCTCTGACCCAAGCTGTAATCGATTACCAAGACTCTGTAATCGATTACTGTAATCGATTACCACGGGTTTGTAATCGATTACAGACTGCCTATTTTCGCAAAAATTTTCTTCAGAACGAAATTTGAAGCGGGTAATCGATTACAGAGGCCTGTAATCGATTACATCAGTATAAAAACTCTATTTTTAAGACTTTAACTCAATATTTTCATATTTTAAAGTTAGTTATTCAAATTCATTCGTTCACCGCTACCCCAAACTTATTACTTGGATGTTTATGATGTCGTTGTACTTATGATATGATGTTGATGATGTCATGATGAATTACTTATGCTGTGATTATGAATGATATGTGCCACTAACAGCACTAAATAAGATAAAATTGAATGAATTAAGAGATGGTAAAACGACCTGAGGAGGGGCATAGCTCGCGGGGTCGTAAATAGGAAACCTGATAAGGGGCATAGCTCGCGGGGTTTCTCAGTATGATGTCTGATGAGGGGCATAGCTCGCGGGACATCCATACTTCCTATGAACATGAGTCGGGGCCGAGCTCCAGGTGTTCATAGGTTAAAAGCTACCAAAATAAAGAGACTGTATAAGAACGATGGAATCGATATAGATATGTTATTGATTATATTGTAACTGCAATGCACTGTATATGCTTCATAAACTGCTTATAACCTGTTTATTCACTGAGCGTATGACTCACCCATTCATACAACATGTTTTCAGATCAAGGTGCTGATCAAGGGACGAGTTCATCCGATCCTCCGGGTTCTTAGATTTGGTGAGCCTCAGGTGTTAGAGGCATATGTAGTTTATTTTTAGTGTATGCTCCTTATGTTACAGACAGGATTCCTTGGACTAGAGTAGGTGGTTGTTATTGTATAAGTCTATGTAAGACTTGTTGTTGTGTTATTGTTGTGAGACTTTATTCAGAGTATGTATGATGGCATGTATGACATATATATTTAGATGTAGGGATTGTTTATGGTGGTTTATGGATTAAGTTGAATGTTATGACCAGGTTATATGTATGGATCTTATGTATGTGTATGTTATTGTAGTTGTGGTTGTTGTTGTTTAGCTGGATTGTCGTGTGGATTACAGGTTAAGGCTGACATGGGACTCGGTGTCCCATGTGCCGGTCACAATCCGAGTTGTGTCGTGACAGTTAATCTCCCATTTATTTTGACATGTCAGTTTTCATGTCTCTCGAGATGTCAATAAGGGTTTAACTCTAACATGTGTGATTCCATTTTTTTTAAATATTTGAGGTACTTTATTTTGATATAGTACTTATAAGGACTATTGGGAACACATGATAGAGTAACTATGGTGATTGTTGCATAAGATTTTGTAACTAATTTTGGATTTTGGAGTAAATTGGCTAAACAATATGCTGCCAAAGTAGCCTCTGTTGTGTAAGTCAATCTATTTTGAAATATAAGGATAATTGTTGGCATGTAATTCGTTAAGTGTTGATCAGCCCAAAGGAAGGTCAATACATTTGGTAGCGAATTTCTTGCTCACTTGTGTAATGAATAAAAATTCATAACATTGTTACATAAGGATTTTGGCAACAATCGAATGAGTTCTATGATAGATTGATTGAAGTGATATGCTGCCAAAGTAGCCTCTATTGCGTAGGTTGATTTATACTGGAACATAAGGACAATTAGGAGTACGTAGTTCTTGCGAATATTGGTCTGCCCAAAGGAAGATCAATATTTGTCTGAATTACATGCACACACTTGTAATGATAAATATGTGATAATTGTTAGGTTCCATGTGAATGATAGGTCGATCCAAAGATGGATTTATTGTTTGACAGGATTTATTATCAATATTTAACTACTATTCAGAATTCATACGGGTATTGATCGGCCCAAAGGAAGGTCTATACCTGGCTGAATTATACTTATAATTGTGGCAATGAGTATGTGGTGGTTATTAGGCTCCATGTGAGCAACATGTTTGTCCAAAGATGAACTTGTTGTTTGACAGGAATTACTATCAATACTTCATTACTACATTGAGAGTACCACTTACAAGTTAATATTTCTGTCCAAAGACTAAATATTAGGTAGCGTTTGGTAGCTGTCCCAAGACACAAAAGACAGAGACTGAGAGGGACTAATCCTGTTTGGTTTATGAGACAGAGACACAAATGGACAAAAATTTGTGTCCATGGACAGAAAAGACAAAAAATTTGTGTCCACTCCAGAAGTGAAGGACTGAGAGAGACTGGAATGGTCTGGGTCCTTTTAATGAAATTTTATGACTAGTATATCCTTTATCACTTAACATAATTCTCATTATGTATATCCAAGATCATTTTTATATGTTTTTATATCATGTCCACTATTATCAAACACAATACAAAAATATTTTTTGTGTCATGTCCACTGTTACCAAACATCGTATAGAGACATAGTCCCTTTGTGCCTCTGTCCATTTGTATCTCTGTGTCTCTGTCTTCAATGTCTCAGGACAGCTACCAAACGCTACCTTAATGTTGTGCTAGGTATCTTGTGATGGGCCCATCATTATTTGAATTTATAAAATTTGTTTGAGTATGTTGTTTTGTTCAAATTATATTTTATTTTAATATATATTTGTGTTGTATCTGCCATTATTAGTCTACTCATGTGTTGAATTACACTAGTACTAAGGAATAGGAATATGATTAATCATTGTTCCTATTATGGTTGTTTGATCTTGGATTGTGCACTAAGGTTTGAATAAGCTCATTTCTCTTATGGATAAAGGTTCTCATAAGGAAATTAAAAAAAAAATGGAGGACTTTGAGAAGTGAGACTATTATGATTGCACAAGTCTTATGATCTTGAAGCATGAAGTTATATAAATATTCATGGGCTTTTGTCCGGAAAAGGTATTAGGTGTCAAGATAATTATTATTTTCTAAGGCCTTTATCAAAAGCAATAAGGTAAAACAAGTGCGATTTTATCGAATTTGTTTTCAATAAAGTGTTAAGGAAAACAAAATTTAAGGGAGTACATCATGAATATCTCTTATCTTGTTTCGAAACTAAATGCATTAAAGTTAGAGTTATCTAATGATGTGTCTGTGCATTTAGTTTTGACTTCTCTTCAAACAGAATTTATTTGGTTTAATGTCAGTTATTGTAACTGATAAAAGGAAAAATAGCTAAGCTATTTTTTGAAAACAAGAGAAGTGTGTTAAGACTAGAATAAAAGTACTCATTTGACAAACATCTTTAAGGACAAAACATAAAGAAAATAATAAAATTGTTATCTTTAGTCCACTTTAGAAGAAATAGCACAGGAAACAAAATTTATATATAAATTTTGGCTATCACTTTTAATAATATTGGGACACATAAATGATGAATTGTCGAATGTCATATTTGACATAGGAGTAAAACTATACTTCTCTTTTCAGTATGGTATTGGACTATTTAAGTCGCAATGTCTGGTTAGAAAAATAAATAATCAGAAAGAGATTAGCTGTCAATAAAATTTTTTTTTTGAGCTCTTTTATTTTTTTTATGTGAAAACATGATTCATTTAAGTTTATGACACCTTTATCTCCTATGAGAAGTCGTAGTTGTAAATATATTTAAGGAATAGAATATTGCAACTCTTATTCTTAATAAAGTTTCAACTAAGGTAGTGACCAAAACTCCTTATGAACTTTCAGACTGAGAATAGTTTTTCAGTATAAGGTTTTTTTTTTATACATTTGGAGTTGTCTGATTAAGATGTATTTTGTCGGTCAAATAAAAAAAAATTGGACATAAAGATGGTCAACAACTGCTTAGTTGGATAATTTTTTTTTTGGTATATGGGGTATAAAGTTATTATGATCTCACTGCATCATTGAGGATATTGAGTTTGAGGGGAGAGATAAAGTTAAAAAGAATGTTGATAACTTTCCCCAATCAAGATAAAGAAAGTATACTTAAAAGCAAACTCAATAAACTCAAGAACTTATGTCATTAAGACAGTCCAATAGAGAAAGAAAAGAAATTGTTATTATGTTCGTCTAGCTAGCTAGGAATATAAGAAAGAAATGGATTGATGAAAGAAAATGATTTAATCAATTTTTATCAAGACATGAAAGGTATATTCATTTCTCGAATGTGGATTGATGTCAAGAGTGAAGAGATGAACAATAACTTTTAGGTACTTATCTCATTACTTGAAGGTATGAATCTCATTAGTTACAAATTAATATTTAAATCTGGAGATTCAAAAGGTAATGTGGAGAAAGATAAAACATGTCTTGTTCTAAAAGGTTTCACTCTAACATATGTTGCATATTAATATCATAAGTTTCATTAGATGAATATAAAGAATATGGTTTAATCATCAATGAGCTTATGTCAGATCCCAAATACTATTAAAGGATATTACAAATATCATTAATTATTATCTCATTTGGCTCTGAGATAAATAAGGACATGATTTTGTAATTCATAAGTTCACTGGGAGAACATATATTTTGACATTACATGTTGATAATATATTATTTGCTAATTATAATAAAGTTTTGGTTCACAATATCAAATGGAGTCTATCAAAGATATTTGATACGAAAAATCTTGGGAAGTATCTTTTGCATTAGGAATTCAGATGTGTCGAGATTATCTCGAGCTATTTTTGAATTGTCGCAAAAGGGCTACCATTTTAAGGGACTCGTGATATTTGACATTTAGAATTGCAAAACACATAATACCCATATTGTTAAGGGAGACAAATTTAGTCTCAATCAGTGCCCTAAGAATAATTTTTTAAATTAAAGAAATGCAAAAGATTTCTCATACTCTAGAAGTTGGAAGTCTGAGGCATGTTCAATTTTGTACGCGTTTGGATATTGTGTACATTATTGAGTGTTAGGCAGATACTTGAGTAATGTGAGAATAAATTATTGGTTAACAACCAACTAATTAAGGCTTATGGTTTCATTAAAGAACAAAGCATCACATGCTCACATTCAAGAAGTCGGGTGAAGTTAGAGATCATCAAGAATATCGATGCCGACTTTGTCAGATGCCAAGAGAATTATAGATTCTTTTTTGTTATATTTCTATGCTTGTTGGAGGAGCAATATTCTGGTAGAGTGTCAATCAGACACTCATTGCTCTTTTCACCAAGGCAGTTGAGCTTATTGCTCATTAAGAAACATCAAGTTAATATGATTATGTAATTTTGTCACATAATTGCAAATTCTTGAATAAAGTTGAAAGACCGCTTAAGTTATTTTGTGACAAATTGTTTATAATCATATTATTTAAGGAAATACAGAGTGATTAAGGTGTCTTTAGAGCATATTAACATAAACTCCATAATTGCGGATTCGCTTACTAAGGAAATCAAACCTATGGTCTTTCATGAGTTCAGTACTCATTTGGGTGTAATATCATTTTATATGATATATTGTTTCAGTGGGAGTATGTATTTGGATACTCATGTGTTTCAGACACACCTTAAGTTTATGGATATTTTCTGCAGAAATGAAGTATTTGGTTTTATTTATCACTCTGGATTATTTAATTTGATCTCATAAAGAATAAAGTTTGGACCAGTTGGAAATATGCATGTGTGATCACATTACGTGTAATTTCCATGCTACACATCCATGCTTGATCTATGTCATTTAATTGTGATGATATTTGTGATCATGGAAAACTTAGTTATGAAAAAAATATGACGAAAGTTGTCTTAGTCCTATATCAACATAGTTGATAGACGAGATTGTTTAAAGATGTTTTCGACATAATAGCAAATTTAGAGCTCATAAAGTTACGGTTTTTGTATTTATATATACACATATGTCCAAGTGGGAGATTGTTAGAATTTTATGGACTTAATGTAAATATAAATATGTGCTATTATAAAGTTTAGCCCAATATTAAAGTGATCTGGTAAATTTAAATTATTATTAGTGTATGGGCATAAACATCTTATTAAGTGAGTATAGGCTTTAATATGTGTAGATACCATTTGGGCCCAATTACTAATTCTATGATGGGCATTATAAAGTAGGTTTGTTTGTTTATAAAAGGGTTATGGTCCCCAAACTGTGAGTGTTGTCTCCTTTCCTGTTATCCCATCAGCAGAAGTGAACTAACTTTAGACATCACTAGTTTGGAAGATCAAGAACCTTGTAGATCAAAATAAAGAGACCCAAAGCACATCAATTGATTTCTATGGCATCAGGTACGCTTCCGCATTTTGATTTCTACATCTTCTCTATGATTTAATATGAATGATCTTGGGTTATTATGGGTTCAATGTTTTTCCAACAATGGGTACTCCTTTTATTTTGGCTTGTATAAGAATTTTGACTAATTATTGGTGACTTGTAATATTTCCTAAAATTTCTTTTTTGTGAGTTATAGTTCCTACTTACTTTATTTTGTTTCTTAATTCGTCTTTTATGCTAACTACTGAGAGCTCTTAAGGGTTCTATTTGAAAGTGTACGTGTGCACGAGAAGGGGGGGTTGAATCGTGCAAGTTTTAAAAATTACTTCTTAAAACTTTTACTTAGAAAGTTGTTTTTACTCAGAAGGTAGAATTAAGAGTTTGAAGCGGAAGTTACTTTCTGAGAATATTAAGTTTCTGAGAACTTAGTCTTTCTGAGAAAGTTCTTTTGAGCATTTTAAGAAATGACTTTACGTTAGAATTTCTTAAACGCTTTCTGATTTTAATCAATAAAGTTTTACAAGACTTCTTAATTAAAATCGTGGCAAAGTTTTCCTCAAAGATTTATGCAAGTAAGTAGTAAGGGAGAAAAGCTTACACAAAGAATTTTTATACTGGTTCGGTTATAACCACCTACTCCAGTCCTCAACCTTCATTGGAGTTCTTGATATTCTTTTAAAGTGCCTTCCCAGACAACACTGCCTTACCAAGTAAAGGACTTCCACCATTACACCCGAAGTGGATTTCCTTGCCTCACACTAAGGACTTCCTTGCCTCCAACACTAGAGGATTTCTTTGCCTTAATCACTTAAGGACTTCCTTGCCTTCACACTGAGGACTTCTTTGCTAAACACTTAAGGACTTAAACTTTTGCCTCAAAAAACACTTCGAGGACTTAAACTGCCTTCAAACAGCAAAGGACTTAGGTTTTTCGGAAAGTTGTTTTTGCTTTGAAAACGAACTACTAAGATTAAGTTACAACTTAATTGACCCTTAGTAGACTTCTAGATTTAACTTACAATTGTAAATTTACACCAATACAGAACTAGAAGATTTTCGCAAAGTTGAAAGAACATTCCATAAAATTGTCTTCTGAGAAAGTTCTAAGTTTCGCAGATGATTTTCAATCAGCAGAGTTTTTGCACGTTTAATCAAGAGTTTTTAGCGCAAGAGTTTGTCAATTGCTCTGGAATTGAACTCATATATATAGGCATCAAGAGCCGCGAAATTAGAAGCTTTCACTTTGCTTATGTGCTGTGTCCTTTTCAGACGACTCCCTGCTACAGTCAGCGCGAAATGAGGAACTTTTCAGAACTGCACAGTGCGCGTGTTCCCACTCCTTGGCTAGTTGTAGCGAGCTTCTGAGATGCTTGCGATCCCTTGAGTCCAGACACTTGGTGCTTCTGAGTCCAACTTTCTGAGAGTTGTACGGACTTCTGAGGCGAACCTTCTGAGGAGGACCCTTCTGAGAACTACTAGTCGCAAGGTCTTCTGAGACCTTTTGAGGCGACAGTGTTCTTTCCTCAGAAACATGTTTTCACCTTCTACGCTTCTGAGACATCTTTCTGATATCTTTGGCGCTATGATTTATTAATTGATCTCGAGGCTACTTGATGTTTTGTAATGGTCTTTACTCATGGTATTGCAATAATCTAAAGCTTTCCTGAGACACTTAGCGCACATATTAGCAAAACCTTAAGTAAATTTTTATACTATGGCTTACCTTGTTATAATTAAACCTTCATAACTCTAAGAGAATTATGCCTAATTCTTCAGAAGGGTTCTGGAGTTACAATCTCCCCCTTTTTGATGATACAACTTAAGTCTTAAGATAATAATTTTGCTTAAGTTCAGAAGTGTTTCTGAGTAAGTTCCAACTTATTCAGAACACACTTTTGCTTTCTTAGAAACTAACTTAGCTTTCTGAGAGAAGGCTTAGTTATTTTCTTAGAAGGCTGTGATAATCAACAGTTACAGTATGCAATGTATGATTACTGTTTGAGATTATCAATTACATAGCGTGTATTTCTTGATGAATATATGTATGAAATTCAGAAATACCAGGCTAAGTAAATCAAGAGATGCCAAATAAAATTAAGTAAAACATGAGATGCCAAAATAATGATTTTTCATTGATGGTTTTGTAGAGATACAAAATATTTGACTCCCCCTAAGTTGTTGCTCCCCCTAAGTCCTAGCCTAGTGTTTACGTATAGCCAATGTACAAAAATTTTATCATTTTATCTACTCCCCCTTTGTTATATAAAAAAGGGTGGCTAAGACATAAACGTCATCATTGACTTAGAACTACTGCCTTCTGGCAATGTAGCGTAGCAGCTGGCATATCTCCATGAGAATCTCGCTCTGAGTCGCATTCGGAGCGCATTCTGGAGGTAGTTCAGAGGAAGTGGAAGGCTGTTGAGAATATGAGGGTGGAGATGGAGGAGGGCGAGAGACTTCCTGTTGATATTCAGGAAGTTCTTCTTCTTGGACAGCTTTGTCTTCAATAGCAGCGAGTTCAATAGAAGGCTACCTCTGAGTGTCCTCAGAAACTAGAGCAAGGTCTAGATCAGAAGGTTGCCGAGCTGATGGTTGCTCCATAGCACCAGAAGTCTGAGCATCTTCGGAGAGGTTGAAAGTTGAGATCTGGCTATGTATGGCTTTAATGCACTTCAACTTCTCAGTTCGACCAAAGAAAGGCCGAAATTGCACAGAGGGTGGTGTGACTACCATTCTTCCCAGCTGGAAGCCAGGACTAATCATCGAGTCCGTAATTGAGAAGGTAGGACCCTGTTGATTGAAGGATGGAGGAGGAACTTCTGTTAGATCTAGAGGAGGAACCTCTGGTTCCTTCTAAGAGTCCTTCTCAGATAGAGTTCCTTCCAAGGAACTGTGGGCAACAAATGCCTCAGCTGCTGCAACGCCGGCAGCCATGGTAGCGTCAGCACCCACCTCTGAGCTGAGCCCAGTGCTGGTGGTCCCTGGCACTACTTCATGTGTTGAGACATGAGTTTCCTCATGTTCCGGAGGGATCTCAGAAGAGAGAAGACCAACCTCAGAAGTTGGTTCAAGTAAGGCTTCCTCATGCTGTAGTTGTTGTTGTGGTTGCATCTGAGCAGCTTCTGGAGTCTCAGAGGGTTGATCCAGTTCCTTCTGGACATCAAGCATTGTCTGAGCCAGTGACTCAGCATTCACAGCAGCAGCCTCGGTTGTGGTTGCCTCAGAGAGTTCCACCATAGAAACCTCAGAGGTCTTCTTCTGTGGCTCTTTCTTGGAGCTTCCAGCATCTGGAGTGCGATGCTCAATGCGGAAGCTTGCCGCATCTTCTTCCTCAGACGAAGAATCAGCAACATTTCCTCCATGCCCCTGAACATCTTCTCTGGTTGGAGAGATATTCCCAGAGGGGGAGGAGTGATGAGAAGCTTCTGCTTCTTCTTCAGCAGTAGTAACAGCAGCGGTAGTGGTGGCAACAGCAGCAACTGCTATAATTTCTTTTCCCGTCGGCTTCGGCGGGCTCTGTTTCTTAGTGGTTTTTATCCCCACTCCTTTGTGAGACTTTCCCTGATAATTCAAGGAATGCAGGAGTTTAGTTTTAAATTTGGTGGGTTTAAAACCAGCAACAGAATCAGAAACAGGAATTGAAGTAGAAGAAGATTTAAGAAAGGAAGGTGGAGTTTTAGAGTAAGCTTTTACCAAACGACCACGTTTCTTTTTCCCTTCTGGTGGCACGTCTGGGACTTGGAGAGTTGGAGGTGTTTTCCTCTTTCTGGTCATGGGTTGCTCAGACGTTGTTTCTTCTGAGTCTTCAACAGCCTCAACAACCTCAGGTTCCTTCTGAGGAGTCTTCTGAGCTTCCTCAAAAGCCATACTCCTTGTCACCCTTGTTGGAAGGGTGAGTCACCTTTGGCTGCTTTCTTCTTCCTTTCTGAGGGTCAGAAGCCTTTTCCTTTCCTTTCTCAGCCTTAGAGGGCTGTTTGGTGCTAGCAGCTCCCTTGTAAGGCTTTGCTTCCTCCTTCTTCTTAGGTGCCCCCGTCTCTGGTACCTTTATCTTCTTGATGTTGTTGAAGGTGACCATGGTGAATTTGCTGTGGTTGAAGACGTATTCATAGTCTTCAAGGGGAGAAGAGAAGTGATTTAAGATCTTGGTCAAAATGTAAGCTCCAGAACCCTTCTGAGAGAATTAAGCACAATTCTCTTAGAGTCATGAAAGTTTTAATGATAACAAGGTAAGCCATAAGTATAAAATTTTACTTAAGGTTTTGCTAATATGTGCGCTAAGTGTCTCAGAAAGCTATAAGTTATTGCAATGCCATGAGCAAAGACAAAGACAAAACATCAAGTAACCTCGAGATGAATTGATAAAAGCATAGCGCCAAAGATATCAGAAAGGATATCTCAGAAGCGCAGAAGGTGAAAACATGTTTCTGAGGAAAGAACACTGTCGCCTCAGAAGGGTCTCAGAAGACCTAGCGACTAGGAGTTCTCAGAAGGGTCTTCCCTCAGAAGGTTAGCCTCAGAAGTCCGTACAACTCTTAGAAGGTTGAACTCAGAAGCAACCAAGTGTCTGGACTCAAGGAAGTGCAAACAGACTCAGAAAGCTCGCTACAACTAGCCAAGGAAGTGGGAACACGCGCACTGTGCAGTTCTGAAAAGTTCCTCATTTTGCGCTGACTGTAGCAGGGAGCCGTTCTGAAAAGGACACAGCCACATAAGCAAAGTGAAAGCCTCTAATTTCGCGGCTCTTTGATGCCTATATATATGAGTTCAATTCCAGAGCAATGTGACGAAACTCTTGCACTAAAACTCTTGATTAAACGTGCCAAAACTCTGTTGAATTGAAAATCATTTTGCGAAAACTTAGAACTTTCTCAGAAAGACAATTTTTACGAAATTGTTTTTCTAACTTTGCAAAATCTTCTAGTTCTGAATTGGTGTAAATTCTTACATTTGTAAGTTAATCCTAGAAGTCTACTAAGTGTAAAACTAGGTTTGTAACTTAGTCTTGGTAGTTGTTTTCGATCAAAACAAACTTTCTGAAAAACGCTAAGTCCTTCGTTGTTTGAAGGCAGTTTTAAGTCCTCTAGTGTTTGAGGCAAGGAAAGTCCTCTGTTGTGAGGCAAGGAAGTCCTTAATTGTTTAAGGCAAGGAAGTCCTCTGTTGTGAGGCAAGGAAGTCCTCTGTTGTGAGGCAAGGAAGTCCTCTGTTGTGAGGCAAGGAAGTCCTTAATTGTTTAAGGCAAGGAAGTCCTCTAGTGTGAGGCAAGGAAATCCACTTCGGGTTGTGAAGTGGTGGAAGTCCTTTTACGTGGTAAAGGC